>CM053582.1:44016186-44048361 GCA_028627135.1 Pseudochirops cupreus | reverse complement strand
ACAGCCCTATTTCCCCCACCTTGTCAAATCCCAAGTTTCCTTCAGCGCAGAAAGCATGCCACGTGTCCCTTTGTTTATTCCCCATTCGCCTCGGCCCCAACCGCAAACCAGGGGACCGGCAGGGGAAGAGCGCGCCCAGGGCCCAGCACACACACACACACACCCACACCCCTCCCAGCCGCCTCGCTCCCCGCCCTCCCTCCCACCTCCGAGGGCCGCCGCCACCGCCACCGCCGCCGCCGCTCGCCCGGCACGGGTCAGCCCTCAGCCCCCGCCCCCTTCATCTCCCCTCCCCTTCTCTCTCCTCCCCTAGACTGCATCGGGAACCAAGATGGAGGCGGCGGCGGCCACGGCCCCCAAACTCCCCAGTTCGTCCCGGGGTAGCCGGCGGCGCCCTCGCCTGGCGGGGCCACCCTCACCCGCGCTGGCTGTAGTAGTAGCGGCGGAGCCTCGGCTGCCGGGGGCGGGGATGGGGGGGGAGAAGGAGGCGGTGCCTTCGCCTGGGGCCGGGCCGCCACGCCACGCCACGCCTTGCCACGGGGCCGCAGCTTCTTCACAGCTTTGTTCTCCGCCATTTTCCCAGCGCCCCAAACCGCCGGCGACGGCGGCTAGGGCTCCGCGGGGTCTCGAACTGCGCCCGCAGAGCTGGGTGGCGAGGGCAGCCGTTAGGCTCCCTCCACTCTAGGAGCCTTCCGGTGGCGGTCGCGAGAAGGACGGCCCCCTCGGCGCGGCCTGCGTAGGGCCTTGCCACCGCCTCCGCCTCCTCTATTGTTCCCCACCCCCTCGATTCAATTCTCAGAGCCCGCGCTCCCCTTCCCCCCCACAACCGTTACAATGCACACTGGGGCCTAACGTTCCTCGCGGCTGCCTTCCGAAGCCGCCTTACCTGCCGCGGGTGATTGTGAGGCCCGGCAGCTCTCGGCGTTCCAAAGGGGGGGGGCCGCGGCCGTGAAACACTGAGGCCTTGCATTCGAGTTCCCTAGGTCTAAAGGCCTGGACCAATCACAGGCTAACCTGGGCCGGGAGTGCGCGCCGCCGCGGCCTCCTTCCCCGCGCCGTTGACGAGCCCGGGCCGCATTACGTCACTCTTCGCTGCAGGGTAGGGGACCGAGAGGGAAAGCGCGCGCGCGCGAAGCAGCAAAAGAGGCGCCAGGTTTGGGCTACAATGCACCGCTGACTCCTAGCAGCAGGGCTTGCAGCGCTGGGCTAAGCGTTAATGCGCAAGCGCCGTCCACGTCTTGGCGCGCCGAAAAAGGATCCCTTTTTGGAGGGTTTCCCGAGGGGCGGGGGGAGGAGAAAAAGATCGAGCGAGCGAACATGAGAACGAGCGAACGAGGGGGTCGGAGATTGAACGGTTTTGTTACTAAGCGCGCAGTGTTAGCCGCCATACCGAACCTAAACTGTTACCCTCTAGGAGCTTACACTGCCGCGGAGGCCCACGGGAACAAGTTTCACATAAACTGATGCTCCCCTTGGGGTCCCCGCCTCCTCTCATATACACCCCCCCCACACACACACCCCCTTGTCCCCCAACACCCACAGACACGCGCGCACACGCGCAAACAGGCGCAAACACGCATACACACATAAACACACACAGGCACACACACGAATACACACACATCCCACCAGTCCCTCACATTCTTTTTCCCAGAAAAACCGAGGGTGGGTAGGGATTAAAGATGTGGGAGAAAGCGACAGAACAGGAGGGAGAATGAAGTACCAAAGCCGGCTATCGGAACCAGGCGGCCTTACCTCAGCGAATCCCACCTGGAGGCCACGTCCGTGCACCTGCGACGCTCGCTGAAGAATCGAGGAATCCGTCTGGATTTTCCCTTTTTTTTTCCCCGTCCCGACGCGAGATTTCATTGGTGTAGGGAACTCCAATGAGGAGACTCCCTTTACCGAAGCCGGTCGGCAACAGTTTAGCAACTTAGAGTCCCAGTTGCCTAGGGCGCTGAAAGGTTAAGCAACTTGGCGGGGTCAAAGAGCCCAAAGGCAACTAACTAGTGGGAATTGACTCTCAGAACTCGGGACTCCCATGGCTTCCCACCCTCACCCCTGGTCACCCCAAGTCCCACTGCCTCGAAAGTGCTTTGGACAAAGCAAAGGAACTTCCCCTCTCACTCCATACCATTTGCCAGAATTATTTGACTATTCCAGGGAGAAATGATTTTTCTGAATTATCCAAATCATTGCCTTAATTCTCTGCTATGTATAGACAGTGCTCTCCATCTCCTGGGCAAGTTTTCAACATAGAAACAATCGAAACAACCTACTGGAAAGGCAGTGATTTGCAACCCCTCACCCCAGTACACAAAAGGGGTGTGTGTGTGATTTTCTATCGTGGGTGCACAAACAGTATGAAATGGGTCTGTCTTGGAAACGAGCCAAACATCCCACTGACGAAACAGAACAAAACACTTTTTTACACTAAAAAGCCTTGTAGGTGCCCAACAGTGATTTACAATAGACCTTTTGGGAATTGTTATCCGTGGTATAGTGGAAGAAAAACAACAACACTGGACTCAGGGGTCGAGAACCTGATTTCAGATCCCAGCTCCACTAGTCACTACTAGTAGGACTTTGACAAGTCATACCTAACTTTTCGGGATCTCGCTTTGCTCAGCTATAACACAAGATGGGGGTGGGGGGAGATACTAGATGCCCACTAAAGTCCCCTCCAGCTTTAAGTCAACGATATGAACACAACCCCAAACAACATCTTGCAAATACCTGTGGGGAGAAAAAAGCTGGATATATTCCTGCTCTTTCCCCAATCCACATGAAGAGAAACCTGCCAATTCTGCAAGAGTTCTGAGATCTCATCTCGGTGGGTGTTCTCCCTCCTCATCTGCCTATCCTGTTTATAAAACCTTGACAAAGAAGGTCTACCCAACATACTGAGGGTCTTCTTGTTTTTGTGTGAATTCACATCTGTATCATTGGACATACAGACTGTCCCTCAATTATCCTTCACTCTCACTGCATAACTAACCCATCTGCTTTTTCAATAAAACATTTTTTGATGGCACATCCTTTACATTGCTTCAGAATTCATTGTTTGTAATAGATTGCCACCTGCTCATACCCACCTCAAGCCTCTCTCCATTACCCTTTGGGTGTTTCTCAACTACAACTTTTTGGAAACAAGAGTAGTAATCCATGACTGATAGCTACGCATTACCAGAACATTGGTAAGAAAAAGATGAACACTGCCATTTGTCTGCAGTACCAAGCACACAAGGGAGACTCTAGGACTACAATGTCAGTGGCATAGAGAACCCCCAAGATGAGGAAACTCCCTCCACCCATGCAGGCTAATACCTTATCTGCTCTGAGAGTTTAAGTGACCTGCCCAGGTCACACTACTAGTATGGATGAGAGGTAGCACCTGAATAAATCTACTGCATGCCATGGGTAACATTTATTTAGTTCAGTTTTTCCATATGGATTTTTAGGGTAATTTCTTTGGAGTAATGATGGATTTCATTTCAGCACAATGCTATCCACCAAAATAAACACAAGTGCAAGGCCTACAAGGAATTCTTCTTCCAATTGAACCCTATCTAGGGCATTCTCTATGCCAATGACTATCACCTTCAGTGAGCATGTCTCCTCATTCTATGTCATGTTTGACATGAGACATTGTACAGATTTCTCTCTAATTTATATATGCATAATTTATGTATGTATTAAGGAATCTTTTATGATCTTAATAGACTTCTTTTTGAAGGAGAAACTTGAAAGTTATTTTATATAGGTCAAATATTATTTTAGTAATCAAGAATTTGAAAAGTCAACTGCATGACTATAAAAATTTAATCTGCTTTAGAAAACAATAATTAAAACATACACACTCAATTGGGTATCTCACCCTACGGGGGGGAGGAAGGGGATAAGAGGGGGGATGAAAGAAGGGAGGGCAGATTGGGGGAGAGGGTAGTTAGAAGCAATCACTTTTGAAAAGGGACAGAGTTAAAGGAGAAAATAGAATAAGTAGAGGGTGGGACAGGATGGAGGGAAATATAGTCTTTCACAATATAACTACTATGGAAAAGTTTTGTGTGACTATATTGTATGTACAACCTATATTGAATTGCTTGTCTTCCCAGTGGGAGTGAGTGAGAAGGGAAGAAGGGAAAGAATGTGGAAATCAAAGTTTTAAAAACAAATGTTTAAAAAATTGTTTTTTATATGAAACTGGGAAATAAGATATATAGGCACTGAGGTACAGAAATCCATCTTGCCCTACTAGAAAGTTAGGGGGGGATGGGGGAGGACATAAGAGAGGATGGACTGAGGAAAGAGGTATTTAGTAGGCTAGCTATTTTGGGATGGGGGTAGGTAAAAGACGGGGAGAAAATTTATAACTCAAAATCTTGTGGAAATGAATGTTGAAAACTAAAAATAAATAAATAAGTTGGAATAAAAAATTCAAAAAACACAATAATTCAGTTTTATCTTCTAGTGTTTGTTATATTGGAATTAACATTGTACTGGGTGTTAGAGGACCTAGATTTGAGTCCTAGTGGCCCACTTACTACCCTTGACAATCAACAAACTCTATGAACCTCAGTTTCCTCATTTGTGAAATGATTTCTTTATGATCTCTAAGATCCTTCTGGCTCTAAATCTTATTACTCGTAAGGGGCTACACAGGCAGCCATGCCTTTCTCACTTAATTTTCATTCCTTTACCTGTCCACTGATTGTGAAGATGTTGGTCACAATAATGTCCTCACATATTTGGCAAAAGACAACATGGTCCAGTGAATAATGAGGAAGATCTGAGTTCATGACCTGCCTTGGATACCCAATACCCACCAGCTTTGACTCCAGGCAAGTCATTTAACCTCTGTGAACTCTGTACTGTAGTATAATAAATTATACTTATTGGATGAAATGGACAGCATTTTGGGCAGAGAAACAAGAAAACTGGCATTTAAGACCTACTTCTGATACATTCCAGCCATATGATCTTGGGTATGTCACATAACCTCTCAATGACCCTTTAAACTTTTGAATTCTCTTATGCTGCTATGCATGCATCTTATCATCCAATATCTCTATTGGTGGATGAAGTCCATCAACAAAAATATGAGATGAAATCTTTATACCAATGAAATCACAGTCACTGGAAAATGTATATGTGCGTATGTGTACCACCAGCCTACATGGCATACTGAATCTTCGTGTGATCTTGAGAAAAATCATGGTTGTTATCTGATGGAAAGTTTGTTGTTCTTGTTGTTTTCTGGCTCTAAACATACAAAAATCTTACTAGGTTTGCAATCTTGAGCAAATCACAATTACCCTAGAGTCTGTTTTACTTATCAAATGAGATGATCTCTATGATCCCTGCTAGTTCTGAAAATCTTATGATTTCAAAGAGCCTTCTCATCACCTTCCTTTCCATAAGCATTCTTTGATTTTTCTTAAGATCACTAGGAAGCTACTTGCTGCTCCCTTGCCTTGACTGTGAATGCTATTGCCAGCCCTTTCGGTTTCTAAGTCCTTTTCAAATATAAGTATTAACATTCTTTATTTCATTGTATGGTAATTTTCTTTTTCTCCCACATGCAATGAAAACTTAAATCTGAAAAGTGAAAGATTTGCTCAGGTAATCCTAAAAAGCCTTGTAGAAATCAACAGTCTCAGGAGCTCATCACCTTATCAGTGCTTTGGGTTGCTCACTTTTTGAATCAAGAAGGGTTGCTATTAAACCATCGATTTATTTATCCATTGATTAAAGATGGAAATAGCAGGGGCCGCTAGGTGGCGCAGTGAATAGAGCACATACTCTGGAGTCAGGAGGACTTGAGTTCAAATCTAACCTCAGACACGGAACACTTACTAGCCGTGTGACCTTGGGCAAGTCACTTAACCCCAATGGCCCTACCTTCCCCCCTCCAAAAAAAAGCAAAAAAAAGAGATGAAAATAGCACATTGACACACTATTTTTTCTTATACCTTAAACAGTTCTGTAAAGTAGTTTTCCATTATACAATTATCTATTTTGCAGTTATCCATTTAACTTTGAAGCCACCCTCCTTTTTTCTTCTATTTCATGCACACTCTACTGTCTGTAGGCCCAGTTATTTTGCTTGACCTCTCCATCTTCATCACTTTGCTCCCACACATCTGTCCAAGCTTTGCTCATTTGCTCTTTAAATTTTGATACGTCTCATCCGATTTCTTCACATTTGTTTTATTTATATTCACCATTAATTGCTTCTATAGATAGGAATATCTATCTTGCTCTTCAGATTCTGAGTTTACTTTTTTCCTTGGGAGCCTTATCTTTTCTTTCTGAAAACAAAAAAAAAGTCCCATACTACTAACTAGATCTATCTATCAAAGATATCAAAGAAAGAGGAACAGGACCCATATATACAAAAATGTTTATAACCACTCTTGTTGTGGGGGGCAAAGAACTGGAAAATGAGGGAGGCTCCATTGCATATTGGTTAAACAAATTATGATAACAAATGTAACAGAATACTACAGTGTCCTAAGAAATGATGAAGGGGATGGTTTCTGAGAAACCAGAGAAGATTTAATACAAACTAATGCAAAGTGAAGTAAGAAGAACTAGGAAAACAATATATACCATAACAATGATTTTTTTTCAAAACAAAAGCCTTTAAAAGACTTAAAAACTTTGATCAATTCGGTGACAAAACAATGACTCTAGGGGACTGATGATGAAGAATATCACCTACCTCCTGAAAGAAAGAGTACCGAATACATTAAAGGAGACATTTTTGGACATGGCCAAAGTGAGAATTTGTTTTGCTTGACTTCACATATTTGTTATGAAGGTGTCTTTTTCCTTTTCTTTTTTTTTCAATGGGGAGAGGGGGTCTGGGGGAGTAAATGCTTGTTAATTGAAAAAAAGTAATCTTTAAAAAAGTCATGCCCCATCAAACTGTCATCGTAAAAACGAAGTAGAATTTCCTTCTTGATCACCTCATCTACATTTCCCCTCTGTTCTAATAAAAATTTGCTCATCTTCTACATGTTTTTAAATACTTCAGGGTACTTCTGACACCTCTTCAGATCATCTCCAACTCCTTAGTATGTGGTCTTTGTTAGCTATGGTGGCCAAAACACATCCTTCTTTACCATCAATCTGGTGGTAAACCTTTCCTAACACAGGCAAGGGTAGTCCTCAGATAACTATAGGATTTGCCAGAGCTTGTTCTGATGTACACAACCTTTTAGAACCCAAGGTTCCTTCCATGCTACAGGTCATCAGAAGAGGAAATGAGAAGGCATCTTCCACATACTTCTGCCAAATTTGTCCAGTTTTGACCGATTCATTTTGACTATTATCACCACATTGCCTAAAAAGATAATCTATTACCATGTCTCAAATTTCCATTTTCCTCTCCAATTTACATCCATGGTCATGCACTCAAAAAGTAGTTATTGAACTCTCACTATTAATCTTTATAACATCTACTTTCTGTTATAGACAAACATACCACTGTGATTCTTTTCTGCCTTTGTCCAGTAGGAGTAGGCTTTTGCATGCAAAAAAAAATTCTTGTTTCCTATACTAAAATTCTATCTAGTTTATATTCTTTCAAAATAGGCTCCATTTTCTAGCTTGAATTTTTTGTTTGTTTTTTTTGAGGTAATTGGGGTTAAGTGACTTGCCCAGGGTCACACAGCTAGTAAGTGTCTAAGGCTGGCTGGATATGAACTCAGGTCCTCCTGATTTGAGGTCTGGTGTTCTATCTACTGTGCTACCTAGAGCCCCCTTTTATATTACATACTCCTGCTTTCCCTTAATCCTTTCCTCATATTTGTATGAATATAATTTTGACTTACCTCAGGTTCTAGCATTAGTTTTCTCTACTATATTCATACTTCTTCTAGAACTAGTACAAGGGCCTGTCACATAGTAAATATTTAATAAATGATTGTTGACTTATTTGAGCTGTGTCTAGAACAGGGCTTATCCTCATTCTCATGAGCTTTTCTCCTCAAATTTCTAAAAATGTTCTTTGTCCTCCTCCTTCTGATTTCTGTAGATCTCTTCTGGGCTTGTTTTCCTCTCTCCTTCCCTCAGGAGTTCTCTTCTGTTTGATGTTTTCTGCCTGTTCCTCTTCCTCATTCCTAGGTATCTCTACCTATTTCCCTACCCCTCTCCACTCGTTATCTGAAATATGACTTCTCCCAATCACCCATTTCACTTCTAAAGTCTTACTGTCTTCTTCTCTAGCAGTTCCAGGGAGCTTACTCTGCTCATTCAGGCAAATGTTAGCAGGTCAGGTGTTAATTTCTCTTGTATTTTTGTGTAATTCTTCAAGATGTTTTAGCAGGATTGAACCCCATTTTTATGGCAAAATTGGGGGCAGTTTGCACAGACATGCTCTTCATCATAGGGGTTAGACACAATTCTTCCCCCACCCTATTTCCCCTGCCTAAAACAAATAGGGAACTTCCAGATGAGGAGACTGTTTACCAACGAAGGATGACACCTTCTGTGCCCAGAACCACAATGACAGTTATGTGTCAGATTCTGAACTTGAACTCAGGTTTTCCAGAGACCAAACTACCAAACACATTCGCAAATCTTGTAGCAGATGCTTACTAGCTGTGTGATCCTTGGCAAGTCCTTAATCTCTCCATGCCTCAGTTTCCCCATCTTTAAAATAGGAATAATAAAGCACCTGCTTCCTGAGGTTTTCATAAGGATCACATGAGAACACAGGCAAATCGTTCTGCAAACTTTAAAGCTATATAAACGCTAGCTATTAATATGGGTCGTTTTATCATCCCCATGCTGTGGTTTAATTTCACACGTCTTTATTTTCACTAACCTCCCCTAATTGAAATTTAGCATTTCCTTTAACTGTTCTGAGAGAAGGACTTCTCTCCACTGCCAACAAAGGTTAAGAACCCCTGACCTATATACACTTTGTTTCATTCTGGAAGAAAACAAAATAAATAAATTTAACTTCCCTGCTGATCTGAAACTCAAACTCAATTACTTTCTTCCAGGAAAATACTGAAAATATATGCTTTGGGTGGTCCCAATTGGATTGATAATCAGATCCTGTATCACATAATGTCTTGTTGGGCAGCTGCTCGAATTCTTTCTAGAGTACATTCTCAAAATGTTTCTTTCCCTGATGTGGTCCCCCCATTTATTGTCCCCCTCCTCTCACAGAAGCAAGTCCTTTAGGTCCCCGGAGACTTGTTTTCCTGATCCAGTACCTTGCTCTGCCTATTTCATAGGGTGGTTGTAGGGATCAAATGTGATAATGTATAATATGAAAGTGATTGGGAAAACTGGCAGGCTCCACAGAAACGTAAAGCCTCATTATTGTGCAGCACTGGGGAAGGAGAAAGAGATAATTGTTCTTTTCCTAGCACTACAGTTGCTAAAATCTCTCCTTCTCTGGGGGTTGCATCTTATAAGGGAAAAAACAGGTAATACGTGAGCAGTGTTCAATTACCTCTATCAATAGGAAAAAGAAAAAGGGCGGCTAGGTGGGCTATGTGGCACAGTGAATAGAGCACCAGCCCTGAACTCAGGAGGACCTGAGACACTTAATACTTACTAGCTGTATGACCTTGGGCAAGTCATTCAATCCTAATTGCCCTGCCTTTCCCCCTCCAAAAAAGCAAAAAAAAAAAAGGAAAAAGAAAATTAATACAGAGTCAAAATTACTATAAATAGGAACTTTGCTTCTAAAAGCAATCTTTTCTCACAACTAGTATAATCTGCATATTTCTCCCACTAGGAATCAAAATCTTCCCTGGCTATTTGTACTCTAGTGCTAGATTTACAATGATAGTAATATATGGAGATTAAGAAACAGTTTGGTGGGTTCTGGTCCTAGCTCTGCCCCCAACAAGTTCTACAACCTTGAACAAGTCACTTCAACTACTCTCTGGGCCTTAGTCTCCTCATTGATGAAATGAGGACATTGGATTAGAGCAGATAACACTTCCCAATGAAGTCTGAACCAGATTAAAATGGAATGGGGAAATATTTAACAAAATAAATAAAAACACAACACAGATACCATTACATTTTAAAACTTAGTCAACAGGGATCTTTTCTGTACAGTTTAGTGGCCTCAAATTTAATTTGAGTTTGACACCACTCGGATAATGGATAGACAAGTTGCAGAACTTTATCTTCAGAGGGAATTTCCTCACTAGAAAGGTCTCTGTACCAAGGAAATTGCAGATCTATACCGCCCCCCCCAAAATCAAATCATGGTATTGAAAATGGCTTGGAAAATGGAAACAAGGAGATCATGTTAGTTAGAATGTCATCCCAACAATCCTGATATGAAATGAAAGAGGCCTGAACTTGAATTGTGGCAATGGGGATGAAAATAAGAATCAATGGGACTTAGTAATTGGAACATGGAAGATATAGGAGAAGGCGGAATGCAAGAAGATGCTAAGTTTTCAAACTTGGCTGAATGATAGGAAGACTGATAAACAGAGGCAGGAATAAGGGGTGAGGTTTTGTTCTGAGGAAGCAAGGAAAATATTGAACAGTTTTAGACAAGTAGAAATTGACAACAGGCAGTTGATATAGGATTGGATCACAGGCAAGAAGTCAGAAATACTTGAGTTCAAATCCTGCCTGTCACTTCCCAACTACATGATTGTGAGCAAGTCCTTTAACCTCTCGGTACTGTAGACAATTCTCTAAGACTCTTGAGTTGCAGAGAAGGTATCAACCTGTATCGTAAAGGGAGATTCCCCACCTAGGAGCTCTCTATACCATTGAACTCACATATCTATTAACTATCTCTAATCCTTTACTCAGAGGTTGAAGCAGTCAGAGTAGATGAGAAAAGGTCATAGAATGAAGGACCAGGAGATCATCTAGGCCAGTGGTGTCAAACTCAAACAGAAATGGGACCCACTAATCCATAGATAAGGATTGTTATGGGCACGAAATGTTGACTTCATTTAAAAATGTAATATTATCTATATTTTATTGCATTTTTATTTATTTGGTTCAGTATTTCCCAATGACATTTAAATCTGATTTGGGACTGCTTGGGAATGTTGCAGCTGGCACACAGCCTTCAGTATCTCTTCTCTATTCTGCGCTGCCTCCCACCACTACTAGATTGGTCTTCCAATGCTGTTTTCATCATACTACTCTCCTGCTCAGAAACTTGTAGTGGCTCTCCATTGCTTAGAAGATGACATCAAAACTCCTTGGTCTGGCATTCAAGGTTCTTTACAGTTTGGACCTCTACTAATTACAAAACTTGAATGCTCTACTTTATCCGGGTTTTAGCTATTCACTGCCTCCCCAACACGCCTTTTAATTCCTGTGACCTTGCTTTGTTTATGTTTATGCCTCTCATCTGTAATGCTCTCATTTCTTTTTCTCTACTGAACAAAATTCTATGTATGCTTCTAGACTCAACTTCAATCTCACTGCCTCTCCCACCATCTCCCTGGACGACTTCTGCTTCTGAACTAGGTGGGCACTTAAACATATCTGACCTTGTCCTATTCTTGATTTTTTATGCCTGTATGTCTTGACTCCCCAACTAGCCCCTAAGCTCCTATAGAGCAGTGATCATTGAGGGTTCTGCTTATTTATTCCCAGACAACTAAAGTAACTGGAATTTACAGACAGTAATACCACACTTATCTAAAGACCTTACTAATTTGGCTAACAGCTGGGAAGCAAGAAGTAAACAAAAAAGACCTCCAAGCCAAAGTTCATGTATGAAAAATAGCTGAAGAAGAATGTGGGGGGCAGCACTGGCAGAACATGAAAACACACACACTCTGAGTCTCACCACTCATTATTCAAATGCAGCCTGAAACCTAGACCTCACCTGTCACCAGCTCCTCCTCAAAACCTTGTGGAATCCAGGTTTGAGGCCAGTTATCAGCTTTTGGCCCTTTCAATCCCACAATTTGTTTGCCTAGTTCTTGATCTTGGCTTATTCACTGTACAGTTTTGATACTTCTCCCCATCGTGTGCAGGTATTTCTCAGTGGGAACCCTCTCCCCAGTTTCACTCACAGCTCCCTAATTAGAAGAGAGTTCAATCACCATCGTAGAACCTGCTTGATCACTGGTAGGTGCTGAACCAAGAGCGGAAAAAAAGAAGTTTGTCAGATTTCATTCAGATTCACTCTTATGTTATACTCAATAGTAACAAACTTGATCTGGTTTCCCAGGCCACAGAAAGTTAACAGGAGAAGAATGGGCTAAGGTAATGCTGAAAGGTGCAAGAAGTGACATCTGACAGCCAGATAATAAGGAGGGACATAGAAAAACTGCATCAAGCATCCTCTATTGATAAATGGTCAAAGGATATGAACAGGCAGCCCTCAAGGAAAGAAAGCCAAGCTAGCCATAGCTATAGAAAAAAAAAAGGCTCCAAATCACTAATCATTAAATATGCAAATTCAAGCAATTCCAAGGGTTCACCCCACACCCTTTAGATTGACAAGGCTGGCAGAAAAGGGAAATGACAAATGTTGGAGGGGCTGCAGGAAAACGGGTACACTAACAGACTTCTGATATAGATGTGAACTGGTCCTGCCTTCCTAGAAAACAATTTGGAACTAAATCCAAAAAGTTGCTTTGCCCCAGAGATACCACTACCAGGCCTATACCTCAAAGAGATTAAAGAAAGAGAAAAAGACCCACGTGTACAAAAATATTTATAGCAGCTCTTCTCGTAGTGGTAAAGAACTAGAAACTAAGGGGGTGCTCTTCAGTTGAGGAATGGCTGAAAAATGGCAAAACAAAAATTTTGAAAGACTTAATAATTCTGACTAAGGCAATGATCAACCTTAATTCTAGAAGACTGATGAAGGAGGTGATAAGACTAAAGATGGAGAATGAGACACGCATTTTTGAACATGGCCAATAAGTGGAAATTGGTTTTGCTTGACTATGAACATTTGTTATAAGGGTTTTTTTCTTTTTTTTTTTTTGCTTTTTGGAGGGCAATTGGGGTTAAGTGACTTGCTCAAGGTCACACAGCTAGTTTTTGTGTTAAGAGTCTGAGGCCAAATTTGAACTCAGGTTCTCCTGACTCCAGGGCCAGTGCTCTACTCACTGTACCACCTAGCTGCCACAAGGGTTTTGTTTTTCAATGGGGCAGGAAAAGGGAGAGAAAGTAAATGTTTGCTGAAAAAAATGAATGGAAAAAAAACTATCTAAAGTAGAAAAACTAAAATAGCTCTAACAAATCTCAGTAGCCCTTGAAGACATCGCTGTATTACAACGCTGTGGAACAACAGAAATTCAAGATGACGGCCCTCATTCATGAAGATAAGTTCAAATTCTATTCCATGTATTGTGTTATGTTTTTTTTTTGTATTCCATGTATTGTGTAAGAAGGCAAAGAAGTGTGTAAAATAAAAAAAAACCATTAAAATAGTCCATTTTTTTAAGCTTTGGCATTTAAAGGGGGTAGGTAAGCTTCTGTTTGGACAATTCACTCATGTTGAACACATGAATGTGGAATGTAGAGAATGAATAGAGGGTCAAAGACTCTCCTTTGTGGGATACTCAGCTAATGAACAAGAGAAGGAAAAGGAGGCAGCAAAGAAGACAACGAGACAATCAGAAAAGCAAAAGAATCAGGAGACTTTAATATTGTGGAGGCCAAGAGAGGAAAGCTTCCAAAAGGCTACAAAAAGGCGAGTAGGTACAGATAAGTAGAGGTATTTGGCAAAGATGAGGCCATTGGTGCCCTTCAGGGCAGTGTCAGTAGAATGGTGTAGAGGAAAGCCATATTTCAGGAGATTGAAGAGTTCTGAATGGGCAAAAAGGAAATTTGATCAACTTGAAGTTAGACTTCTCAGAAACTTAATATCAAAAGAAAGAGAAAATGGGGTAACTTCAAGGGAGAGCAGAGTCAAGCTTCATCATTGTTTTTGTTTGAAGTGAGACAGTGGGAGAGCTGTCTATTTACCAAGACAAAGAGGGAAGAGGCAGGTGAAAGGCCAGAGATTAAAAACATTAGTTAACTAAGGAAGCAAAGACTCTGGGGAGGTGGGAGAAGTTGGAATGGAAAATATATGACATGAAGTAGGGTGGTTGGGAGTACAGGGACACAGAGATATTTTGAGGGAATGAAGGAGGCGATGTGGGAGTTCACATGTGACGACATTCAATCTTCTCAGTCAAGCAGAAGGTACATTCTGCTAAGGTGAAGGGTGAGGTTTAAATGGGGGTTTAAATGACCATAAAGGGTATAGAACAACCACAGTGGAGGAATGATTTAGGAAATCAACAAGAGAGAAATAAAAGGATTGAAAAGTAGCAACAAAAGCCCATTTTAAGTGGCACCCGGGCTAGGTCTACACACTTCACCTTTATCCAGGGGTAGGGAACCTACTGCCTTGAGGCCACATGTGACCTTCTAGGTCCTTGGGTTTGGCCTTTTGACTGAGCCCAAGTTTTACAAACAAACCCTTTTATTAAGGGGATTTGTTTAGTGAAGTTTGGATTCACAAGGCTGCACTCGAGGACCTACAGGGCCACATGTGGCCTCGATGCCACAGGTTCCCCACCCTGGATCCAGTTGCACCTACTCTGTGGCCCAAAGAGCAGAATGCAGGGGTGATGTTGGCTAGGGTAGTGGCATTACAGGCGTTAAGAGGCAGAGAGGCAGGGGATAACTGCCAATGGCCATGAAGTGACTGACAACAGAATATAAGATGAATAGGGAATTGTGGAACCAGGTGAGGGCTAATGAATTGAGTGACTTGAGCAGAGTGAAGCAAGTGCAGAACCTGTGAGGTCAAGTACAGAATAAGTGAGTGTGGAGAAGTGGGAAATGTAGTAACTATATAGGGGACTGAGACCAGAGAGGGAGAATGCAAAGTTGAGAATGTGCAGGGGAAGTGTTTCTGGGGTGGCATCAAAGTTCCAGAGCAAGAGACCTAGAATAGGAGAGGGAAGAAGTTAAAAAAAAAAACACAGGGACTAGCAGACCTAACACAAGGGCCTGGATTTGGTGCAAATGCACCAACTGTGCTTAATGATCAGAAAACCACATACAGTTGTGATACCAAAAGATTCAAAAGGACACTCTGCACCTGCAAGATTCCCATTGCTCTCCTCCTGCCTCCAGGGCATATCAGCAAACAATGTTCTCATTTCATGTCAGGCACATACTATTCCCCTCAAGGTTTGAACACATGGTCTTGCAGTTGTTAAAGAGGGAAACTTCATAATTTTAAAGAAGCCCCAAATCTTCCCATATGTGTTAAGCCAAGGCCTTTGGGATCTGACATTGTAGCTTGCTGCAGCTGCTCCTGAAATTCCTCAGTGATGAAACATCTTTGTTCTCAAGAGCTGAAAGAACATTTTTTTCCCAGGGTCTCACAGCAACCCTAGCAGGTAAATAAGGGCAGGCCTTGAAAACATTTTACAGTTAGAGAAGCTGAGGTACACTTAAGTTAAAACAGACTGTATCTGCCCAGGAGAGAAGCCCTTTCTTTAAGCCAAAGAGATCCCTTTGTTGTTCTCGTCTATCTACGGGAAAGGGACAAAAATGAGGCCAAGACTCGAGGCCCATTCGGAGTGCCAAATCACTGTGAAACCTTGGACATACCAATTAACCCCCCTAGACCATGATTTCTTTATCAGTAAAATGGAGATAATACTTCTATCTATATCATGGGGGTAACTTTAATGATATAACAAGGTAGGAGAACATACTCTAAAAAAACATTCCAACGGCAAAAAAGGATGAAAAACCAGGGAGGCCATGTAGTACACTGGGCTGTGGCCTGGATAGGGGACCTGGAGAAATGGGTTCAATTTCTAGTTATGTATGGCACATTACTTCTCTGAGGCTCAGTTTCTTCATCTCTAAAATGAAGAGGTTGGAAGCAATGGTCTCTAAAATTCCCTCCTATTTTGGTCCCTTGGCCACGCTTCTTTCCATTACTTAATTGCTTTTTTGGCACCTTTACTAAATTTATCCTGGATGCCAGTAGGGAAATCATGCAAATGATGGAAAGTAAGTGCTCATAGGATCACAGATTTAGTGCTGGAAGGGACCACTGAGGTCATCTAGTACAATCCCCCTCATTTTACGATGGAAGATCTTGAATCCCAGAGAGATGACACAGGAAATAAGTGGCAGAACAGGGCTTGAACCCAAGTAATCAGACTCCAAATTAAGTGCTCTTCTCACTGAACCATGCTGCTATTGGAAAAACCATTTCCTTTTCCCCCTTTAAATCAAAACATAAAGGAAGACATAAAATTGGCTGGTACGTTGTTTTCTTCTGATCCCTAGTAGAGTGTTCACTGCATAGCACATGCTCAATAAATACCTGTTGAGTAATCATTTTGTATTCTAATATAAAATACCAAGTTCTTGTTGAAACCAGTTCTTTGCAAGGAGCATCATCTGGGTGTTTATTCATGGTGTCCTCTTAATTGGAATCACCTAATTGTAACATTGATTAGAATATGAACATATCCCAGGAGTCCTGGGTTGGAAAATGATGTGCTTCACCCTGCCTGCTACTGGCAGTTTCCTCATGTCCCTTTTCAAATACCTTAGACCAGTGGTTCTCAACCTTCCTAATGCCGTGACCCTTTAATACAGTTCCTCATGTTGTGGTGATCCCCAACCATAAAATTATTTTCATTGCTACTTCATAACTGTCATTTTGCTACTGCTATGAATCATAATGTAAATATCTGATATGCAGGATGTATTTTCATTGTTAGAAATTGAACATAACCAATAGGTTGAGAACCGCTGCCTTAGAGCATCTCTTCCAGCTGTGACATTCTATGATTCAGAGATTACTTTACCAGAAAAAAGGAAGCTAATTCTTTTCTTCACCTAGGGTTAAGCTTGAACAAAGGAATGAACCTGAAGAGGTAAAGGGGGGGGGAGTTGATGATTTCTGCAGCTGCTGGTCCTGCTGTTAGCAGGGATATGAAAAGAGACTTGAACTACCTGTTTAGACAATAATGACTGCTGAAAAAAAGCACTTCTTCCTCTTTTCAAATGGTCACATTAAGCATGAGCTGAATGTAAGGAAAATTGTAGACTTCTTCAAGCACCCTGCTTTTAAAAAGTTCTACCAGCTGAATAAGAGGCAGTGCAGACTCTGTCAGTTGGCCAATAAGCATTCATTAAGTTTTTACTATGTGTCAGGAACTGTTCATAGTGGATAAAGAGCTAGCCTTAGAGCCAGCAAGACCTGGGTTCAAATCCTGCCTCTGCCACATACTGGCTATGTGACCCTACTCAGGGGCTCAGTGCTCTAGACAGCTCCTGAAGACTCAGAGTTGCAGGGGGAAGGCCGACAGGCTTTGGAAGAGGGAATTCCTCGCCAGAAGCAACCTGCAACAATGAATTCACAGGTCGGGTCCATAATCCCCACTATCTGAACAATTGTTATCAGATCCCCAAGGGGAAAGACCATGTTCAATCTGCTTACACTGTGTAAACTTCAGGCAACTCAATGTGTACAATAAACTCCTTGATGATGATGAATGAGGAGGTGGTGATGAAGATGCTGACTATACACAAGGTAGCAGGGCCCTCAGCATGTACAAAAGACTTTTTGCCACAGAAGAGAGAACAATAGCTGGTAGGCTTGAATCTGGTTTGAATCTGGCCCTAAGAAGCAAGTGTCACTTTTTTAATCCACGAACAAAGAGTACAAATAGTTCTTAGAGGAATAAGGTCAGCCAACATATGGCCTCAGTCTAATTAAAAGTCATGGTAAATGATTATGTGATTAGCACTTTATTTAAACGGAAGAAATCCCAATATAGTGTTCTCTTCCAGTCACTGGCGGTTAGCTTTTGTCTACAGCTCACAGACTTTAGAAGGGCCCTCAAGAGACCCTGCCCCCTTCCTCTGAGAAGGTAACATGGAGTTATACTGATTTTACAGATGATGCAGCTGAGTGACCAAAGAGCAGGCACCAAACCAGAACTCTTTCTCCCCAGAAGAGAGCTCTTTGCACACTGCCGACATTCAGTAATCATTAATTTAATACAAAGAATTCATTACTTAAGCAAATGATAGATTTCAAATGAAATTTACAATGCTTACAGTTTTGTTCGCATACAATTTCCCCAATTTATCTAGTGAGTTAAAAGCATTCAATATTCTCAAGCAAACTGGAAAGATCTGTTTCATTTTCACTGTGCACTTTACATAACAGAGTTCTGATAAACTTTGGAGATAGCAACTTTTCATCATTTCTTTTAGATTAGTGAAGATGGATATCAAGAATAAAGGACAAGTCCTTCCAGTGGGGGTGGGTGACGAGGGAGGAAGAGAAAAAATCTAGAATTTAAAGTTCTATAATCAAATGTTTAAAATATATATGTATATATATGCAATAATAATAATTATTATTATTAATTACATCCAACTGGAACTTAAGATACACAGGCACTGTGGTAGGAGATCCATCCTGCCCTACTGGAAAGTCAGAGGAGTGATGGGGGAGGACGTAGGAGAGATTAGATTGGGGGAGGTGTTATATAATGGGATGGCTGTTTTGGGGTGAAGATTCGAGTCACTAAAGAAATTGTCTCCTAGCAAATGAATTGCTTCCTATTCCATCCATCCATTCATCCACCCATCCATTCCAAAAATGTTTACTGAGGGGTTACTATGTGAGAGCCACATTGTACTTAACAGTATTAAATACCAAGATGAAGACAAACAAATTCAGATATTATGCACAACTAAAAGTGTTTGTATTAAAAAGAAGCAGCACAACGCAAACCCTTCAGGAGACTCATACATAAGTTAAACTAATATACTTTTTCCAGTATTCCAGAATGAAGGTGAGCACTTCAATCCTGCATGGTGCTGAATGTTGACACTGCGTACTTGTACTGTAATGTAAACATTTGTCTAAGCTGTAAAAAGACTGCTTTTAGTCTCTGCTCCTAGACCATATTTTGTATTTGGTTTCCTTTTATAATTATGTATTTGAATTTACAATGATGTCACAACGTGACTTTTTCTTCTGACCCTTATAGCAATATTACTTATATATCCCACTAACTAGAGTTTTACTTTAGTTATGTCTCCTTCCATACTAAAACTTCATTTGACGTCATATATTGCCTTCTGCAAATTACAAATCTCATAACGAATGTATGTTTCAATCAGAAAGAGACCATTTAAAGGTGTAGAGTCTAACACTTTAAAAGAAAATTAAGAAAGTATGGCTTTACTTTAGGCTCTGATTTTTTTTTGTATTTTTAAAATTTATTTAAGTTCACATCATTCATTTCCACGAGATTTTGAGTTACAAATTTTCTCCCCATCTTTCCCCTACCCCCCCCTCAAAACAGCCATCCCCTTGTATAACCCTTCCCCCAATCTAATCTCTCCTATGTCCTCCTCCATCACTCCTCTAACTTTCCGATAGGGCAGGATGGATCTCCCCTCCACAGTGCCTGTGAATCCCAAGTTCCAGTTGGATGTTGCCAATAATAATAGTAACAATAATTGTATATATATGTATATATATACATACATATATATTTTTAACATTTGATATTTGATTATAGAGCTTTAAATTCTAGATTCTTTCTCTTCCTCCCTCGTCACCCACCCCCACTGGAAGAACAAGCCATCAAATACAGCCTGTACATGTGTAATTACGCAGAACCCCTCCACAGTGGGCACATTGTGAGAGACTGATTACATGTCCCTCCTTCCTATCCATAGGCTCTGATTTTGAGATGTCGTTATTTTTTCTTGAAAAAATTTAATCAATCATTCTCTCCATCCTTGGGGGATAAGTCCTCAAGTTTTCTACAAATATAAATTTTCACAAATCCTGGGTTATTGTGGACCTGGACAGCATGAAGAGTTTGGAAAGAAGCCTTAGGTCCTATGTATTCTTTTTTAAAAATTTTATCTTAAACTTAAATACACAATAAGAACAAGAAATATATTATAAACTTAAGTACAAAAATAAGAAAAGAAAAAAAAAGCATCGCCATGTGCACAGCAGAACATGAGAGGAATTCAAAATATATAGCAGTAAGTTTCCATTTCAAGAAAGTCTATATAATTAATACGACACATCTTGTTGAGAGCTGGCCATCTTTCCTTTGCTTCCTTGTAACTTTTCTTTTGTTCTCTGCTGTGCACTTTTTACTTTGTTCTTTTTTCCCCCTTCCTCTCCCTCCAACCCCAGAAGTCTATAATTAAGCACGGATATATTTTACATATATATCTGTGTGTGTATATATGACATACATATAAATATACGTGCATATTCTTTTTTGTTTGTTTGTTTTTTGGAGGGCAATTGGGGTTAAGTGACTTGCCCAAAGTCACATGGCTAGTAAGTGTGTCATGTATTTGAGGCCGCATCTGAACTCAGGTCTTCCTGACTTCAGGGCCAGTGCACCACCTAGCCGCCCTAATATGTGCATATTCTTACATACACATATATATGCTTAGATACCTATGATCATACTCATATATAGATATATACACTCATATGCATCTATGGAAGACCATACTATACTTGTTTGTCCTCTGTTTCTCTGAGGGTGGATAACATCTTCCTTCATATGTCCAAATCTTTCCGTATTTTTCTAAGTCTGCCAACTCAGCATTTACTTGATCACAGCAATATTCCAACCTTATACTGTCTAGTTATTTTAAATAGTCTAAAACAATATAGATTAATATGGTTGACATATAGTGTAGTTTCCCTATTTTTCTCTTTTGATTACATCTATTTTAGCTTTAACTTTGTCTGAGATCATGATTACTACCCCTGTTTTTTTCTAACAAACTCTGCTCCTGATCTTTATGTTATGTTTGTGCGTACCTCTTATTTCCTATTCTTCCTAATTCTTCTGCCCACTACTTTGCCCTCCTGTTTTACTTAACCTACCCCCGTCCCATAAATTCTTCCCTTATTCTCTCCCCCCAACCCTTTCCTCTTACCTTTGTTTCTATCTGAATTTAGAAGACCTTTATAGCCTTCCAAATACATGTTATTCCCTCCTTATCCCATTCCTGTCAATCTAGACACCTTTCTATACCCACCCAACCCCATCCCATTCCCTCACTCTCTCATTTCTTTATAAATTTAGAAGACGTTTATTCTCTTCTAAATGTATATGTTGTTCTCTCTTTAACTGGTATCTGATGTGAGAAGGGTTCCCTCTAAAAATCACTCTGTTATCCTCTCCCCCTTCCCTATCACCTTAACTTTTTATTTCTTTCTGATTTTAGAACTTTTATACTCATGTAAATATATATGTATGTATGTATGTATGTATATGTATTGTTCCCTCTTGAACCCATTCCTGAAGAGAGCTGGGCTCCAGAACTACCAGCCTCCTCCCCCATCTAATTCCCCTGCGTCAGTTCTTCCTTTCACACCTCATTTGTATAGAATAATTACCCTTTTTACCTTTTCCCGAATGTTTTTATTTTTTAGAATCTCATCATACTCAAGTCTACCTCAATATTTCTTTTGAATTACTCAATTACTAATAACAGTCTTAGACATGGGTTTTACATTTCCTCATGTAAAAAGTAAATAGTAAGTCCTTCTTGAGTCTCTTGTAATTAGTCTTTGATATGTACCTTATATCTCTCTTGGATCTTGTATGTCAAACTTTCTATTGTTCTGGTTTTTTGTTTTGTTTTGTATTTGCAATAAATTCCTGAAAGCCTGGAAATTCACTGAATCTCCATTTTTTTCATTCAGGATTATGCTTAACTTTGCTGGGTATGACATTTTTGGCTGCAACCCCAGTTCTTTTGCTTTTCAATATAGCTTTCCAAGACCTGCAGTCTTTTGGTATTGCTGCCGCTAGGTCTTGTGTGATTCTAATTGTAGATCCACCATTTTGGGGGGGTTTTTTCTTGTTGCTTGTAATATTTTCTGCTTGAGCTGGGGGTTTTGGAATTTAACTATGATATTTCTGTAGATTTTCCTCACAAGATCTCTTTCAGGTGGTGATGGGTGGATTTTTTTCTATTTATACTTTCCCTTCTTGTTCTGATGCTTCAGGACAATTTTCTTTGATTGTTTCTTGTATTATTGTATCAAGATTTTTTTTGTCTGATTATTCTTATGTTTTCTCTTTTTGATCTGTTCTCCAAATCAGTAGTTTTTCTTATGTTTTACATTCTATTTTATTTTTTCATTCTTTATATTTTGTTTTATTACTTCTCTCTTACAACTTACTCTCTACAAAGTTATAAAATGAAGTCTGTCATAATTGTCTCCCAAGTTTCTCTGTCTTTGGCCTTTTCTCATCCAACCAAACTGGCACATAGTCACCAATTTAATGCCCTTAATGAACTGTTTTCATTATGTCACTACTGTTCTCAAAAAGCTTCGATGCCTTTGATATAAAGGATCTTTCTCTACAGTCTTCTGTCCTGTAACTTTCTCTCCCCATAATTCCCTCCATAGCCTTTGCTGAAGCCACACTGGTCCAAGTGGGTGGTATGTTAGAGTGCAGAGAACTCTGATTTCCGAATCCAAAGGCCAGAGCTTCATGGATTCCGGTTCTGCTACTGGGTGAGGTTGGGAAAGTTACTTCAACTCAGCTGTAGTGCCTCAATTTCTTGATCTATAAAATGAAGGGATCTGACTAGAAAGTAGAGAAAATGGAGGCAGGGAGATCACTTAAAAGGTTATTGTTGTAGGGGGAGGCAGGTGAGGCAGCACAGTGAATAGAGCATCAGCCCTGGAGTCAGGAGGACCTGAATTCAAATCTGGCCTCAGACACTTAACATGTACTAGCTATGTGACCTTGGGCAAGTCACTTAACCCCAATTTCCCTGCCTTCCCCCCTCCAAAAAGACAAAAAAAAGTTATTGTCCCTTTGATCCAGCGATGCCACTACTAAGTCTGTATCCCAAAGAGATCAAAGAAAAAGGAAAAAGACCCACATGTACAAACATAACAATGTTTTTTTGGTGGCAAAGAAATGGGAATCAAGGGGATGCCCATCATTTGGGGAACTGATGAACAAATGGTGGCATATGACTGTGCTATAAGAAATAACAAGCAGGATGCTTTCAGAAAAACCTGGGAAGAAACATATGAAATAATGTAAAGTGAAATGAGCAGAACCAGGAGAAGAGCATACACAGTGACAGCAATATGATCAACTGTGAATGACTTAGCTATTGTGATCAATGCAATGATCCAAAAAAATTCTGAAAGCCTCATGATAAGAAATGCTATCCACCTCCAGAGAAATACCCAATGGAGTCTGAATGCAGATCAAAGCATACTTTTTTCACTTTATTTTTCATGCTTTTTTGGCAACATGGCCAATATGGAAATATGTTTTACATGATTTACATGTATAATTGATATCACATTTCTTGCCTTCACAATGGGTAGGGAAGGAGTGAGAGGGAGAGAATTTGGAACTCAATTTTTTAAATGAATGTTAAATATTAAATTTTTTAAAAATAAGGAAAAAAAAACTATTGCAATAGTCCAGAAGAGAAATGAGTGCTTCAACTTGGGGATAGAGGATGTGGGGGTTGAGAGAAGGGCACAGATGATAAGAGATGTTATGGAGGTAGAATTGAATAGAATTAATGACTGAATGGCTATGTGAGTTGAGGGAGAAGGAACACTTAATGATGATGCCAATATTGTGAACACGGGCACCTGGAAGGATGGTGGCACCATCAACAGAAATGGTGAAGTTAGGAAGAGATTGGTTTTAAGAGTACAATAATCATTTCCATTTGAGACAGGATGAGTCTGCTATGCCTATGGGATAGCCAGACAATTTACATAGACATCTGGTGAGATAGAACTTACAATATTCCATAAGATCCAGAGAGAAGTAAGGAGGGCCTAAGAAAGAGCCAGAGCCTGCAGAGATGTGGCTGGTAGAAGGAGCAAGAGTCAGTAGAAGAGACAAAGAAGGAGTGGTCAAAAAGATCAGAGAATAAGTGAAAAAAAGATACCAGGAGGAAGGGATGGTCACAAGCATGGGAAGCTGCTGAGAGGCCAAGGAGGATAAGGACTGAGAAAAGGCCACTGGATTGAACAGTCAAGAATTTGGTTATAACCTTGGAGGAAGCAGTTTCAGTCGAGTGGTGGGTTTGGAAGGTAGACTGCAAAGAACCAACAAGAGAGTGAAAGCTAAGGAAACACAGGCAGACAACCTTTTTATGGAAACATCAATGGAGAAATTTTCTTTTTTAATTATTATTTTTTAAAATTTATTTTTCATTTTCAACATTCACTTTTATGGGATTTTGAGTTCTAAATTTCCCCCATCTCTTCCCTCTCCCCCCCGACAAAATCTGATTTAGGCTATCATAGTACAATCATATTAAACATATTTCTGTATTAGTCATATTGTGAAAGAAGAATCAGAAGAAAAGGGAAAAACCATGAGAAAGAAAAAAACAGAAACCAAAAAAGGAGAAAATAGTATGTTTCAATCTGCATTCAGATTTCATAGTTCTAGCATTTGAATGGAGAAACTTTCAGTGGAGACAACCTTCTCTAGTAAAACATCATTATCTGGTTATTGAGTCCTCACAAAACTTTTTCAGATTAATCAGATCCAAATCAGAGTGGAGAAGTCTGTTTGATTTTCTTAAGTATATACTCCCCCAGTGACTCTTTGTTAGGAATTCTTGTGAGGGATAAAAAAGTAGTCTGTGGTAAGTCACTGCTATAGAGGAGATTAGGTCATAGGCTTGGTGGGAAGTCAGAGGACATGAGTTCAAATCCTACCTTTGCTACTTACTACCTGTGAAACCTCAGTCAAGTCACTTAACCCCTCTAGGCCTCAGTTTTCCCACCCGTAAAATGAGAGGATTTGACTAAATGATCTGTCCCTAAGGTCCCATCTATTTTTAGCTTTATGGTCCAAATCACTATGCTCAGAACATGTCACACACCTTCCTGTTTTCAGACCTTTTTTCACACCATTGCCTCTACCCAGAATACCATACTCCCCTTCCCCTAACTTTTAACTACCCAAAATACATCTTTTCCTTCAAAGTCCTGCTCAAATATCACTTCTTCCTGATCAATCTCCTTCCTCCATTTAGTGAATGCACCACTCATTTGCAATTTAATTATATGCTGCCTTGACATCTCTTATGGGCAGCTAGGTGGAACAGTGGATCGAGTGCAGGGCCTGGAGTTAGAAAGACTCACCTTCCCGAGTTCAAATCCAGCCTTAGACACTAGTTGTGTGACCCTTGGCAAGTCACTTCACCCAGTTTGCCTCAGAAAGAAATGGCAAACCACTCCAGTATCTTTGCTGAGAAAACCCCAAATGGGTCACAAAGAGTCAGATGTGACTGAAACAACTCAGCAACAAATCTCTTAGACCGTTATTTAACTCTTGTATTTTTATTTAACTTGTCATACCTACATGCTTTGTCTATACACAGACTGGCTCAGATAGGCATAGAATTTCATGTCATTCATTTACCTTCCCACAGGTTAAAAAGGATTAATATATTATCTTATACAATATGGATGAGCTCAGGTCCTTCCTTTGCCCCATCCTGGCTGTGTGTGCCCAGCTAAATGCCTTAGAACTTCAGGTTATACCTCTAGCACCTGATACTCTCAGGAACCTAATTCAATGAGTGGCCTCAGCCTCTGGTCACAGCAATATGGAAGAGCCTTTTGTTCTCCTCAAAGAGGACTCCCCCAATGCCTTCTCCTGGTACAGAGGGGACCCTGGGTTTTCAAAGGCTCTACTGGCAGAGACCAAGGTCAGAGGGGCAAAAGGCTTTGAGTATGGTCCCAGCAACTGATTAAATTGCTTTCTGGAGACCAACCTAGCTAAGAGTGAAAAGGCTGGCCGCTCAGTGATGAATTCTTTAGATGTAGCAACCCATGCAACAAAGGACAATATCAAATGGCCCTCGGGTTTGTGTGGTCTGCTTCTGCTCTAGTGGCAGTGTTGGCAGAGTGGTAGAAAGGGTGGCAGAGGAAGTGAAAATCCCGCAGTTTTTAGACTGTATATAAATTTGAACTGTTGTTACTCCAAATGTGATTGTGCCCAATGACTAAGGAGAAATGGAATTATGTTACTTTTCACATTCCTGACATAAATGAAATCAAAAGAAAAGAGGAAGTTGCAACTAAGTGGAAGAAGGTAAATAAAGGAAGGGCTGGAGTGGGATTTCTCATGCATCCAAAGGCAATAAGAAACAATTTCATGGAACTTTTGATTATCTCACATTGCAGGGCTCATGATAAATATATGTGCAATAAGACTGCATGGAAAAAAAATAAAGTTTAGGAATCTCTATATGATGCAAAATATGTGTAAGTGGAGAAAATCTAGGAAAATCTCAATAGGCCCCCTAATTAGATCAACATACAGATTGAAACACAATGACTTCAAAGGTGGGCATAGCTTAAGGTAGTGAAAAAATATGCTGGAAAATAAGGTTCAGAAGGAAGGATTGAGAGAAGACATAGTAACCATACACCTACATATCATGTATGCTTTCTTTAAGGAAAAAATTGGGAGGTGCTGGCCATGGTGAGATATGTTCACCAAAGGGGTCTGCTGTCATCAGGATGTATTTCAGCCCAGAATCCAAGACAAAGAACTCCCATTGAAGGAGAGTTCCTCCAGATGCCCCTGTTTTAGTGTGACATTGTACTGATGGCTTTCAAGTCTTGGAAGAATGCAGAATTTCCAAAAAGAGATTAATAATCACTCAAAAGAGGAGGCAGAACCAAGATGGCAGAATAAAGCCTGGATTCCCTCAAATTTCCCACCAAACAATGTCAAAATACCTCAAAACGAATTCTGGAGCAGCAGAACCAACAAAAAGATGAGATGAAACAATTTTCCAGCCCAAGTCAGCTTAGAAGGTTGATGGTGAAGGTTTGTTTCACTGGTGTGGGAGTGGTGCACAGTTCAGAGCAGACTATGCCTGGCAAGCCAGCAGCAGGCCTTGGGGGTGACTGAATCAGTGGCAGGGGCTTCTGTTTCTCTCAGCCCATAGACAGTAAAAGGGTCAGAAGGAGATTATAGGGACCCCTTTGCTAGCACTGAGTGTAAGACTCTGTTGCATTGCCCATATGGTTCCAGGTTGCAACCCTAGGCCAAGAAGGAACTCTAGCAAACCAGAGCATGTGACCTTGGAGGGAGCAGGCACCCTGGTCACAGTTCCAGGGCATAAAAGTGTGCTTGTCGTCACTTACAGACCAGAGCACAGTCCAGGAGAGCAGTGACCATGCCTCTCCCTAGATCATACCACTTGGAAGAACTGAAAACTTACAGACTCCCAGAATTACTTCTGAAAACAGTAGCATAAAAAACCTGAAGCTTCAGATAGTGCCCCTCCCACTCTGGAAACAGAGTCCAACTTCAATAAAAACTTAAAAGTCAAGAAACAGACTGGAAAAATGAACAAATAACAAAAAAAAATACAGAAAGTTACTAGGTCGACAAGGAAGATCAAAACTCAAAGACAACAAAGTCAAAACAGCTACATCCAAAGACTCAAGGAAAAATGTAAATTGTTCTCAGGCCCAAGAAGAATTTGTAAAAATACTCAAAAGGGATTTAAAAACTCAAATAAGAGAGGTAGCAGAAAAATTTGGAAAATTAATGAGTGATGCAAGAAAATCTTGAAAAAAAGAGTCAACAGCTTGGTAAAGGAGGCACAAAAAGTACTGAAGAGAGTAATACCTTAAAAAACCAGAATATGCAAAATGGTAAAAGAGGCACAAAAAAAAATCCAGTGAAGAGAAGAACTCCTCAAAAAGCAGAACTGGCCACATGGAAAAAGAGGTACAAAAGCTCACTGAAGAAAATAATTCCTTAAAAAGTAGAATTGGGCAACTAGAAGCTAATGATTTCATGAGATATCAAGAAACAATAAAATAAAATAAAAATAATTTTAAAATAGAAGAAAATGTGAAATAGCTCATTGGAAAAACAACTGACCTGGAAAACAGATCAAGGAAAGATAATTTAAGAATTATTGGACTACCTGAAAGACATGATTTAAAAAAAACAGGGCTTAAACATTATATTTCAAGAAATAGAAATTGAAAGAATCTACCAATCATCTCCTGAAAGAGATCCCAAAATGAAAAGTTCCAGGAATCTTATAGTCAAATCCCGGGGTTTCTAGGTCAAGGAGAAAATATTGAAGAAAAAACTGAAAATATTGCAAGTAGCCAGAAAGAAACAATTCAAATATCGTGGTGCCATAGTCAGGATCACACAAGAATTAGCAGGTTCTGCATCAAAGAAACAGAGGATTTGGAATATGACATTCCAGAGAGCAAAGGAGCTAAGATTAAAACTAAGAATCACCTACCCAGCAAAACCGAGTAATTATTCCTTTTCAGGGGAAAAATGGACAAAATAAAACACTTCAAGCATTCCCGAGGAAAAGACCAGAACTGAATAGAAAATCTGACTTTTGGAGCACCTAGGTGGCATAGTGAATAGATCACCGGCCCTGGAGTCAGGAGGACCTGAGTTCAAATCCAGCCTCAGACACTTAATACTTACTAGCCATGTGACCTTGGGCAAGTCACTTAACCCCGATTGCTCTGCCTTCCCCCCTCCAAAAAGAAAAAAAATCTGACTTTCAAGTGCAAGTCTCAAGAGAAGCATAAAAAGATAAATAGGAAAGAAAAATCACAAGGGATTCAGTAAGATTAAACTCTTTACATTCCCACATGGAAAGATGATACTCGTAACTCCTAAGAACTATCTCATTGTTAGGGTAGTTAGAAGGAGTATACATAGACAGAGGGCAAAGGTATGAGTTGACTATGATGGGTTGATATCTAAAAAAAAATTAAGGTGTGAGAAAGAGGAATGCACTGGGAGATGAGGAAGGGAGAAGTAGAATAGGGTTAAGTTATCTGACATAAAGGAGATACGAATGAGCTTTTACAGTAGAGGGGAAGATGGATGGTGGGAGCCAATTCTTAAACCTTACTTTCATTGGAATTGCTTCAAAGAGGTAATAATATACACAATAATAGAAATCTATCTTACCCTATAGGAAAGTAGTAGGGGAAGGGGATAAAAGAAGAGGGAGCTGATAGATAACAGGGAAGATTTGGGGAGGTGGTAGGCAGGAGCAGAACACTTTTCTAGAGGAACAGGGTGAAAGGAGAGAGAGAGAGAGAGAGAAGAAGGAGGAGGAGGAGGAGGAGGAGGAGGAGGAGGAAGAGGATAAACCAGGGGAAAATAGGATGGAGGGAAACACATAGTAATCATAACTGTGAAAACGTTTTTACTGCTATTTTCTTTGATAAAGGCTTCATTTCTCAAATATATAGAGAATTGAATCAAATTTATAAGAATGTGAGTCATTCCCCAACTGACAAATGGTCAAAGGACATGTAAAGGCAGTTTTCAGATGAAAAAATTAAAGCTATCTCCAGTCATATGAACAAATGCTTTAAATCACTATTGATTGGAAAAATGCAAATTATCACCATTTTACGATACCACCTCACTCACATCTATCAGATTAGCTAATATGACAGGAATGATACTTCATTCAGAATATTGTCTATTTAGTCTGTAACTGTCCTCGATGATTTCAAAAGCATTTTCACATTTTTAAAAAATTTGTTCCTCCCGACAGTTTTGTGAGGTAGATGGGGCAGGTGCCACAGTTTACATGTTACAAGTGAGCAAACTGAGGTGTGAGGAGTCAAAGTCTGAATCAGTAATGGCACCAGGACTCTTAGGCCCTCTGCGTTCTGGCCCAAAGCTCTTTCTACTACACCAGGTTACTTTGAGTTATGTCTTCTTGGGTTATCTGTCTAGCCTCTAAAACCAGGGCCTCATTAGTTTCTGAAGATAAATAGTGGTCATACTGGATGACCTCAGAGGCCTTTTCCAACTCTAAATCTTATATGGAATCCTTACAATGTCAGAAGAACTTGAGGAAGGCTCCCAGCCCATGTTTAAACTCCTTGTGGCAAAATTACTGAAGGACATAGCCAAGGCTACACATGGCTCACACAGATGGGTGAGTTATGAGCTACATCATTAGAGGGACTGCACACGTGGTGAGATCAAAGAACCAGTGGAGAATTGGTATTCTGGAAGGTCTGGGAAAATGCAACTAGAGATTGTCCAGAATGAGAACACTGTGGCCCCATGAATCAAAAGCACTGGAGAGTTAGCACGGTCTGCTAGACCATGTGCATATGCACTGGACCTGGAGCCAAGGAGTCTAGGTCCAAGCTCTGCCACTTCCTACCTCACTCTGTGATCATGAGCAGGTCACTTGACTCATCTCAGCTCCAATTTCCTCAGCTGTCAGATGGCAAGGATCATACAGTACTTACACAAGGTTATTGTGAGAAAAGCACAAAATAAAATACCACTTTTATTATCTAGGACTGGTATATTTTTTTAATAGAATGTAAATGTACTTTACTGCTACGATAAAATCTAAGTCATCTCACCTACATACAGTTATATGTAATCTCAGTCAGAGAATTAATGCTAATGTTGAAGTTTTTCCCTAACAAATGAAAGGTAATATTTTAAATTATACATTAATTATAAGTTGGAGTCATACTCCTCAGATGAGGAAGCAAGTAGTTTTCATAAGGGAAATGTGAATGTGCCTTTCTAGGGGAGTTTTTCCTTTCTATAACACTGTCAATTCTACTGTAACTATAACTGATTTAAAGTTTGCAAAGTGCTTTTTTTCCTGGAAACACAATCAGAGCTCTGATCAAGAGTCATTTCAACTGAACTCAAACTGATGGGTGAGGAGAGTGACAAAGTCTATGGGTCGATGGTGGAGTAGAGTGAGAGCACAAAGGGCCATTCTACTGCAAGTACAGATATTCTGGGACAAAACATTTTGATATTTTAGACTCTTGAGGATGATGAGGGGCATGTAGGTCTGGGAGAGGGACCTTGAAGGTGGCAGCCAACAGTAGTTGGGCACTTTATGTGGGCTTCCAGAAGACCATGAGATGATTCTAAATAATGTACAGGGATACCTACATCAGGGAGAGACAAAACAGAGAAAGAAAATTATAGACCAATCTCCCTCATGAATATAGATGCAAAAATTTTAAATAAAATATGAGCAAAAAGACTACAGCAACTTATTGCAAGAATAATACATTTTGTTCAGGTTAGATTTATTCCAGGAATGCAAGGATGGTTCAATATTAGGAAAACCATTAGTATCATTGATCACATCAACAATAAAACTAGCAGAAACCATATGATTATCTTGATAGATGCAGAAAAAGCTTTTGACAAAATACAACATCCATTCCTATTCAAAACACTAGAAAGCATAGGAATAAATGGAGTTTTCCTTAGAATAATAGGTAGCATCTATTTAAAGCTATCAGCGAGTATTATATGTAATGGGGATAAACTAGAAGCATTTCCAATAAGATCAGGGGTGAAAGAAGGATGTCCACTATCACCCCTCTTATTCAATCTGATACTAGAAATGCTAGCAATAGCAATTAGAGAAGAAAAAGAAATCAAAGGAATCAAATTAGGCAAAGAAGAGACTAAGCTATCACTCTTTGCAGATGACATGATGATATACTTGGAGAATTCTAGAGAATCAAGTAAAAAACTTCTTGAGACAATAAATAAATTTAGCAAAGTAGCAGGATATAAAATAAACCCACATAAATCCTCAGCACTCTTATATATTTCTAACAAAGTCCAACAGCAAGAGATAGTAAAGAGAAACCCCATTTAAAGTTACTGTAGACATTATAAAATATTTGAGAATCGACCTGCCAAAACAAACCCAGTACCTATATGAACACAACTACAAAACACTTTTCACACAAATAAAATCAGATCTAACTAATTGGAAAAACATCAATTGCTCGTGGCTGGGTCAAGCTAATATAATAAAAATGACAATTTTGCCTAAATTAAATTACATATTTAGTGCCATACCAATCAATCTATCAAAAAATTACTTTATAGAGCTAGAAAAAATAGTGACAAAATTCATTTGGAAGAACAAAAGGTCCAGAATATCAAGGGAATTAATGAAAAGAAATGCTAGGGAAGGTGGCCTAGCCTTACCAGATTTTAATCTCTATTATAATGCAGCAATCATCAAAACTACTTGGTACTGGCTGAGGAATAGAGTAGTGGATCAATGGAATAGATTGGGTACAAAAGACTCAGTAGTCAATGATTATAGTAATCT
>CM053582.1:44003557-44015686 GCA_028627135.1 Pseudochirops cupreus | reverse complement strand
ATGCTCTATATCACTATTGATTTGAGAAATGCAAATCAAAACAACTCTGAGGTACCACATCTCACCAGTCAGATTGGCTAAGATGACAAAACAGGAAAATGACAAATGATGGAGAGGATGTGGAAAAATTGGAACAGTAATGCATTGTTGGTGGAGTTGTGAACTGATTCAATCATTCTGGAGAGCAATCTGGAACTATGCCCAAAGGGCTATAAATAATTGCATACCATTTGACCCAGTAATACCACTTCTAGAGCTGTATCCCAAAGAGATCATAGAAGTGGGAGGAAGACCCATATGTACAAAAATATTTATTGCAGCTCTTTTTGTGGTAGCAAAAAATCGGAAATTAAGGGGATGCCCATCAATTGGAGAATGGCTAAACAAGTTGTGGTATATGAATGTAATGGAATACTATTGTGCTATAAGAAATGAGGAGCAGATGGACTTCATATTTACCTGGAGATGCTTATACAAACTGATGCTAAGTGAGAAGAGCAGAATCAAGAGAAATTTGTACACAATTACAGATACAACGTATGTGTGATGACCAACTCTGATAGACTGGACTCTTCTCAGCAATGCAAAGTTACATATAAGACAACTCCAAAAGACTCATGATGGAAAGAGATGTCTACATTCAGAAAAAGATCCAGAAAGAACAGAGTTTAAATGCAGACTGAAGCAAACTACCTGCTCTCTTTCTTTTTCATGTCTGGTTTTGTTTCCTCTTTCCCATTATTCATTCCATCAGTTACAACCCTTCTTTATAACCAGACTAATGTCTAACGTGAAAGTATTTGCAGATCCTATACTTGATTGCATGACGCCATGGCGAAAGGGGAGAGGGAGAGGAGAAAATTTGAAACTCAAGGCACTGTGAAACTGAATGTTGTAAACCAAAAGTAAACAAACAAATCAATAAAAGAATTTTTAAAAAACTATTCCAAAGTTCAGGTACTATTGGTAGTAGGTCAGTGACATTACATTTACACCTGAAGATATTAGAGAAGGGTAGAAAAAATGTACCAATGTCATTCCTAAATGAAAAGACAGAGAATTCAGTATAAAGTATGTTCATCTTGGGTGGCATTTAAATAAACAAAGCTACTATGATACCCAATCAATTCTGTCATAAGAGAATCTGACCTACAATTTGGTCTCATGGCTTAAATCCTTGAGGACATTACCAAAAGCTCTGATATAACACTTCCATTGACCCCAAATCTCTTTTGTAATGGTTACAAAGTGAAGTAGACGAGTCACAGAATGGTATCATATTATTAACAATCATATTATTAAGCTCATTTAGGAGAAGGAGGGAGTGAATTTCCATAACTACAATGACCCCCCCCCCACACACACACACATACATATAGAGGCGGAATTGGTCAGATCAAGAGATTTAATGGGTTTAACTTGCCACCACAAATTTACCACAGCTACCTAATGAAATACCAAAGTCAGACCCATGGTACCTTTTGCCATGTATGCAGGGTATAAATAACACCCAAACAATGATATAATAATATTGAAAAGAATAACACATACAGGTGGAAGATCCATGTTCACATCTGAAAAAGGGGTATTATCCATTGGTCCCGTTTCAGGAAATACAAAATTGTCTGAAGATAGAGGTGTATGACTGTCTTCTCTATAATCATGAAAGAAGTGAAGGAAAGACATAGTAAACAATTTGCAAGTGCTTTAGGAAAATAAAATAATCACCTCACATCATAGATTAAGATCGATAAGATTATTATAATCATATTCTTTAGGTACATCTGACTAGCAGAGGTCATTAGGTAACACCACCTTCATAGAAATGAAAGATTCAACCACTGTTTTTTCACGATCCAAAGCAAGAAAACCAAGGCTCTTTCCTGGAGATCTCTCTTAGCTATGCTTGGAATGACTAAGGGTCCTTCATGGCAGTGGGGGAGGGGGCTGGGAGGAAGAAAAACAAAGAAAAGGCAACTAGAATACTAGTATGTTATAACTATTTTGGTCATCGATGACCCTTTAGGAGATCTGGGAAACAATATCTACATACATATACCAATATACCACTTTGATCATAAAGGAAAAAATGTAAGAGTGTATGGTCCAAAACATGTAGGCAACTAGGTGGCGCAGTTGACAGAGTATTGGGCCTAGAGTTAGGAAGACTCTTCTTCATGAGTTCAAATCTGGCCTCAGACACTTACTAGCTATGTGACCCTGGCTCCTAAAATGTGGTGCTAAGAATTGGACACGCTTTTCCAAATTTTCTTTGATATGGCCAGAGCACAGTGGGATTATTAACATCCCTTAAACTTATGGTCAAATGAAACCCAATTTTTCCCCATGAATTTTTGTTTTTTGTTTTTGTTTTCCCCCCATCTCGTAACTGACTTTTTGTACCCAAGTGAAATGACAAAACTTAAAGCAATAAAGAAATGCCAGTTACAACTATAATTGTTATTATTAAAACAGAAGTTTAAGACTTTACATTTATGTCTACAAAATGTCATCTTATTAGGTTCAGCTCATCATTCTATCCTGGAGAGATCTTTGTGGACCTGGTACTTTCTCATCCAATATATCAGCTAACCTTGTGGTTTCATATCATTTGTATAGTTAATAAGCATGCCATCTATGTCTTCGTCCAAAGTTCTAAAAAAATATTAAGCAGCACAGGGCCAAGCACAGATCTCTGGGGCACTCCTCTGAAGGCCTTCCTCCAAGCTGACATTAACCCCCTGTACTTTGTGTCCAGTCATTTAACCAGTTCCAGATCCACCTAACTCTACTGTCATTTAGCCCATATAGCTCCATCCTATCAATGGTGATGTAGAAGGAGAAACTTTGCCAAAGCTTTGTTGACAACATAGCTATATTCCTTAGAACTTACAATCTTTAATTTTCCATTAAGAGATGCTTACCTAAGGTTTCTTGGTGAAAACTGCATTTGTGGTGAAGTGGGACTTCTTGGCATGGCATTATGAGTTGGTGAATTCCAATTATCCTGTACATAGTTAAATGTAAAAAAAGGAGCTGAATTACTAAGTATGTACAGAGGAGGTTGATGCTAGAAATGGCATAACTGTTAGACAATTAAGGGATCAATTGTTGAGATCTGTGCAAAATGAGAGGATTCTAGACACTTGCAAAAAATCCCAGCTGTTTTTATTACCCAAAAAAGGCCATTGAGACAATATCAATAATTACGCATCTTTCTATTCTAACTGCTTACTTTTCTACTCCTGAAGAGATGTTTATTTTCCTATCTCAATACATCCACTAAGTGTCTCCCCAAATGGGAAGTCAATAATCAATAAGAATTTATTACCCAACTATGTGCCATGCACTGTGCTAAGCACTGGTGAAGGAAAGTCAGGCATTTTCCAGCAGTTCACATATTTACAGTCACACAATTGATTGAAAAGCACAGCAAAAAAAAGATCCCACTGGGTTTCTTGTTGATTGACTGATAAAATATTTTATCTGATTTGGTAGAACAAAAGACTGCCCTAATTAAAGACTTCTTGGACAAAATGCCTGCCACACTTAGGTTCAAATCACACAAGGATACTAGAAAGAAGTGATGAAAGAAATGACTTTGTTCAATGACCCTTTGATTATCAACATCAAGTGCGGCAAAAAATAGGGAGAAAATCCAGCACAGAGTCCAGGTGGTAGAAGGATTCCTTCTGGAGGCTCCTGTTTTCAGGTGACCTTGTGCCCCGAATCTCTTTAATCACTTCAAGAATCTCCACTTAACTCTTTATACAGGAAGAGCCAAGGACAGGAATAATGCCAAGTAGACAGAGGATGATATGCAACTGGATGGACAGCTCAGAAAGCTGGTGCATCAGGAAATATATTTTGGACAGACTCTGAAGATGGATAATGAACCAGAAGTGAATAACAAGGAAAAAGCAGGCTGTGTAGCATTTAAGAAATTGTGCAAATACTTTTAATGACTTTAAACTTCTCCCTGAAACGTGGACCCATCTTTTAATACCCATATTCTTAGAGGATCATAGATTTAGATAGAGAAGAGAACTTAGAGGCCATTAAGTGAACTCACTTATTTTATGGATAAGGAAACTGAGACTGACAGAGGTAAGTGACTTGCCCAGAGTCACACATCTATTAAGAGACTAGGGAAGAATTTGAACTCATGTCTTCCTAACTTCAGCCTCAGTGTTCTATATACACTGTACTATCTAGCGGCTTAATAATGCTATAGAGTTGCAAATTATGGAATACTATCATTTCCAAAGAATTATTTGTGGTTTTCTCCAAGGGCAAAAGAGAGACAAGAGCATATAATTACTCATAGAGAATTTCCCATTGGTGCAGGAGATATCCAAAAGATGTATGACCAGAAAATGGAGGCCAGACTAGAAGCTAAGGCAAGAAGGTGACCAGTGAACCACCTTTATGCTCCATTAGTTCCTTTGTAATGTCAGGAGATCTAGAGGAAGGCTCAGCATGTTCAGCAGCCCCAAGGGTGTACTAGTAAATATTTAAAAGCTAACAGTCCAGGAAGAAATGTACTCAGGATATACATTTAAATTTAAGCTGCATTATCAATATTTTCATCGTAATTTTTTTATTCTAGACAATCAACAACAAACAAAGCAAGCCCTGTTTTGGAGCATTTCCCAATTTCTGAGGTATAAACGTTCACACTGAAAATTGAATCACCAGCTCAATTGGCTCAGTGTCAGTCAAGTTGGCTCCAGCACACCTCTAGTTGGACCCTACCCTGCAGAAGACATGTTCCCATGGACAAAGAGCCTCACAGTATGCAAAGACAAGGCTGGGCCAGGATCTGTGCCTTTGGAAGGATTGTCTACATCATGAGAGGCAGCTTTAATATCATCTCCTCCATGAAGCCATTCCTCCTAGATGCTAGCCTCCCACCCTCAAAGAACTATCTCCTATTTATTTTGAACATCCTTACTTAGGAACATGCTGCTGCCCTAGAAAGACTATAAACCCCGCTGAGAGCAGGGGCTATTTTATCTTTGTCTCCTCAATCTCTAGCACATAGTAGGCACTTAATAAATCCTTGTTTATTGATTAATTAATCCACTGAGGTAATTAAGTTGGTCGAACATGGTATAGTCAACTCTTTCTCCCTCCACCTCCAGGTAACAGTAACAACAACAAGAATGATAAGCGTTGTCTTCTAAGCACTTCACAAGTTTTATCTCACCTTATCCTCATCACAATCCTGTGAGTAGGTGTTATTGTGACTTTTCCAAGGTCACACAGCTAGTAAGTATTTGAGGCAGGATTTGAACTCAGGTCCTCCTGACTCCTGGCCTAGCACTCCATGATACCACCTACCTGCCCCAGTAGCTTTTCCAATATAACTACAGGATTCCCACACAGAGATCAAGTGGGATAAAAGGAAAGTGGTAGCCAATCTGTAATTCTCTGCTCTAGAGCTACTGTGCCAGTTAGAAAAAGACTTTTTCCATTTGTGCCAATAGTGGTCGACCAAAATCTGCCTTTAGCTGTCTAAATCAGTGAACACTGATGTCCTTGACTTGAATTCTGTGACTGAGTCTGGCAATAAAGGCCCTCTCCTGCCCTCCCCTCCCCTCTTCATACTGTTTTTCAATACTCTGTCTACACTGGTCAGTGAGACTTCAAGGCAAGCATGGAATCCACAGGGGGAAACTATCCCCATAAATCTACAGCAAAACAATGTAAGAAACTTACCACCCCCCCCCCCCATTGTAGGTATAACTGAAAACACATCAGGGCAGTATCACATACAATAAAACCCTAAAACGGGCAGTTAAAACCAGGAAAATTGAGTGAAAATTCCCTTACTAAATCCATGTTTATTAGCATTCTTCCAGAAAGCTATGTTTTTAAATTATCTTTAGCTACTAAGTGCAGAAGCATAATGAGATTAGGCATTTTAAAACACAGTCTGCAACATTTCATATCCCATCTAAAGTAAGTGAACAAGAGAGTGAGTGAGTGAATGAATGAGTGAATGCATAAAGCTTCATTAAAACACTTTCACCTCTCTTGGGTACTATTTAGTATCCTGAAACAGTACCCTGAGGCACTGGGGTATCTGAGAGGCCAGAAAGAATGAATACAGCTGCCAAAAGGGGTCTCTTTTACAATCAGGGAGTAATTTAAGCTATGAGAGAATCTGACTCCTGTTTCCCACAGGTTTTTGGTCAGCAATTATACCGTTAGTTCACGCATCATTTCTGCCAATAAGAGATTCCATGGTATGCAAGAAGCATCAAATTCTATAGAAATGGGATTTGGATTGGAAGTCCTGGAAGTCGACGGCATTGCCCTTGCTCTGAAACTGACTAGTTGTGACTTGGGACAAAGCACTGCATTATCTCTATTACTTTCCGAGTCTGGAATATACTTTCTAGGGTTGTTATAAGGATAAAAGGAAAATATATAAGAAAATGTTTTGGGAAATTTAAAATGCTAAGTAAATGACAGTATTATTCTCTATGGGTATATGCCTTTCTTGTTAAAATATGTCTTTTGGTTCAAGAGGTTTGGAAAAAAGTGGTGGCATGGAAATAACAAGGCATTTGAGTCAGAAGGACTGGACCAGGGTTTGAATCCCTGCTTTGCTTCTCACTGCATGTGGTAATCTTGGGCTTGGCAAAATAGAAGGATTGGATTAGTTGATCTCTAAAATGTCTTCCAGCTCTTAATCTATGATCTTTTCAAGTGGAAAGGAAGTCTGGGAAATTGGCTTGTAGAAGATTCAAAGCACTCCTTTCTCTCTGCAGAACACAAAGCTTACAAACTAAGTCTCTTACCTCAAAACTCATCCCCAAAGTACGAGCAAACTCCAGATTCTAGACTACTTGTCTTCCTGGGCATTCACTTTTCTTGCTGAAGAAACAGATACAGTTTCTGAATCTCTTTAGCAAAGCCTATTTGCCAATGGAAGTCAGAAATGGCAGCTTGAAACTACTGCCCCTGCCCTTCTCAGAGAGCATATTTATTGCATTGTTTTGGTCTACTTTTAACTAGGGAAAAATGTATCTATTGACTTAAAGATAGTGGAAAGGAAAACGGTATCCTTGACCTATTTAGGAAAAAGGAGAGAAGATACAAAAACAAGCCCTGAGCCTAAATTGTTCCTCTTAAATTCTGTCCCAAAACTTGAGTGGGCCCCAGGAGCTGGGCCTTTCAAGTCCTGGCCTTCACACTCTAAGTTTTTCTAAAACAATGAGGATAAGGCCCAGCTGCATCTCTGAGGCCTCACATCAGCCTGAGAACAGCACAGGAATATCTGTAACAAGGCTACAACTCTCAGCTGCTGCCAAGGCTCAATTACCCAGTGACTGCACCATATTGTGCCGAGATCATAAGCTTGGTTTCTGGAGGTCAGCACACCACTGTGCCGTAGATTTTTTTCTGTTTGAGAAGAAACATATGGCCACAGCTGAGGCTGAGAAAGTTAGTATCCTTGCCAAAGGAATTGTGATAACAGCCTTGGCTATGCCTATAATAGCGACCCTGAGTAACATTTGGAATAATAGCACTCAACCAGATGTTAACATATGTCACACAGTTTGCACTGGGTTCTAATTTCTTAGGAAGAAGAGATTCATTGTATTGGATGTCCCATAATTCTCTTTTAATCTATAGATTTCCCTCTCAAAGACCATACTGATACAGCAACTTATGAAAACTAAGGCATATCCCAGACTTTTAAAATCTTCGAGTTGGCCAGGGCTTCAGCAGCCATCTAGTTGAACCCAGACCTAACAAGAATCCCCTATTGGAATTCCCTAACAAGCAGTCATTCAGCCTTTGCTGGAAGACCTCCAATCCAAGGGAAGTTACTCTCTCCAAAGGCACACCGCTGGACTTTTGGAGAGCTCTAACCATTTAGGATACTTTTCCTAACATCCAATCTAAATCTTGTCTTGGCCACTTCCACCAAGTTCTGCCCTCTAGGGTCAAACTAGATGAGACTAAACCATCTTCTGCATGACAGCCCTTCAAACCGTTGGCTATGACTACCAGGTTCCCCCTTCCAGCTTCTCTTGTCCAGGTTAAGCAGCCCTGACTCCTTCACTCGGTCCTCATCTAGCATGATCTTCATTATCCTGGTTGCCTTCCTCTATATACCCTCCTGCTTTATCAACTTTCCTAAAATGTGATGCCCAGAAATGAACATAAGGATCTAGAAATGACTGGACCAGGACAGTGTTTTGGGACTATCACTTTCTTCCCACTGGACATCAGGCCTCTCTTAGTACAGCTCACAATCCATCACGTTAGCTATTTTGGCTTTTCTATCACACTTCTTACTTCTATCAAATTTGCAACCTGCCCATTCAAACCCCTGAATCTTTTGCAGATAAATTACTGTTTAGCCAAGCAATTGGCTTTCAGGGCAGCTAGGTGGCACCATAGTGCATAGAGCACTGGGTTTGGAGTCAGGAAAACTCATTTTCATGAGTTCAAATCCAGCCTCAGATACCAACTAGCTGTGTGATCCTGGGCAAGTCACTTCACCCTGTTCGCCTCAATCCCTCGTCAGTAAAATGAGCTGGAGAAGGAAGTGGCAAACCACTCCAGTGTCTTTGCCAAGAAAACCCCAAATGGGGTCACAAAGAGTTGGATGTGATTGAAACAACCTAACAACAACAAAGCCTCTTCCATCTCTTACTTGCAAAGATGAATTTTTGAATCTGAGTTTAAGACTTTCCCCCTGCTAAATTGGGTCTTTTTCCAGCTGCCCCACCATTATTCACCAACAAGATCCTTAGATACTACAAGAAGTACCCACACAAGCTACATTGACTTCAGCTCTTCTGCCAGACCTCTGGGTTCATACAGCACAATGAGCTTAGCTTGTTGGATTTGAGGCTTCAAAAAAACAGCTTCCTGGTTTGATGATCCCAGCGTATACTTGTTTTTCTTTTCTCCATAGGTTCTTGAGACCTCATTACTAAGGGAGAAAGCTTACTCAATGAGGTCCAGTGCTATAATAATTTCATGAAATAACAGTGTCTGGTCAGCTAACTAGAATTTGTTCACTTGGTTATATCTCTAGTTGTGTATGTCATGGAGTGGCTACTTTCTAAAACAGGTCCAAATTCCTACAAATTATACATTATATAGATTTAAGACATTTATTAACTTATATTCAAAGGCTCGAGAGCTAGTGAATCCTCCTAGCAACATTCCCATGCCTGTTAGTCTAATACTTGGTGGGGGTATGCTGCCAGCTGGATTAATTCCCATGAAAAACAGGCCTTGTGCCCTGATCTCACTGGGTTGGATGCCAACATTTATGGATTATCCAGCTGCAGATAGGCATGTGTTGATTGTATTCTAGTTATTGTGTTCATCATTATTATTTTATGCTTAAAAATACTGGACCATACTCTGATTTGAAGAAGAGAAATAAAGGCTAAGGCTAGAGACAACATGTGTTTTTAACTGAAGAAGGGAATACATGGGATATGTAGAAGACTATGGTCAATATTATGATGCTTCCATGGATCTTTAATCTCATCAATGGGCATATGTGCTCCATTGATGCATCCGTGTACGAGAAGTATCTAAATTTGAGAAGGAACTTTTCTAAAATTCCTATTTCTCAATTTAAAACTAGGTTGGTGGGAAAAGGAAATGGGACTCCATTAATAGACTGACAGGATCTTTTGATCAGCAAGCCAGAGGTCACTTTCCAAAACATGGGATGTTCAGGTTGCCATTAAGCACTCTGTCTACACTGTAGGGTCAGCAGCCCTCTAGCTCCAACTGTACAATATCCATATTAGAGTGAGACAAACCAGCTGGAGGATTTCATAACCTTAGGTGAGGAATGTCCACCTGCGCTGGCTTGGTATCTGAGTGTCCTCATATATAGTTAAAGGGGTGATCTGCATGTTAGCACTAATATTTCAGAAGCTTTTGTGGAGTGAGTGTGGGTAGGGTACACTAAAGTATTCCTACTGATTCAGTTTCCCTTTTGTGGTACAAATTTCTATGATTAAAGTCTAGACTTGATTTGTTCAGAGCACATGTAGAATTTGGTCCAAGTTAAGGCTAGCATAGAATGGTGACACTATTGTTGCCCTGCTACCTCAGTGGGCTGGAACCAGATATATCAAGAAGGAAAGAAGGAAAATCCCCAGGGAGAACAGTGGCAGTGTTCTTCACACACACAATTTTAAAAGAATCCAGTCTTGAACAGTTTAGCCCTAGTTTATCTTAATGAGTAATGTGGATTCTAGCAGGAGTGAGCTGATGGACTGCATATTAATTCTATATGACTGAAGAAATGTGGACTCGAAAGAGTCCTGGCCAAGTTGGTGGCTACTACTTGTAGCTTTAAATATACTAAAGAAGCTGAGAAAAGAAGGAGGGTCATGGAGATGTGACAAGTACTTTAATCCTCTGGCTTCTGGGGCCATGGTCATCTCCTCTCTTCATCACCTCCTAATTACTGAAGACCTACTCAGGCCACAGCACGGTCCTAAACAGGGTGGGGATTTACAGTAGGAGAGTGATTCCCCTGCCCCATATTTATGGGCTGGGCCCTCCAGGAAGAGGATAAACAGATACTTTCTCTGAAGATCTTTGCAGTGTACCTCCCTTTTGCACATGCATGCAACTTCTACAAACATAACTCTGCACAAAACACATTTATTGCCATGGTTAATTACTTCTGTTAATAACCTCTTTTGGTTTAGATGCCCCCCTCTTGTAATCTCCACTATTTTTGCCCCTGGCAATAAACCACATGCATACCTCCTCCCATTTTCCAACCCCACCTCCCTGCAAAGTGTACTTATATACTCTTATTTAAAAAAATGCTCACTCGGCTGAAAATACAGTAGTTACATTTTCTGTGGAAGGCATGAAAAATAGGCTACTATACTCCTCCAAGATTAGAACATATTTTTGGCACTCATGTGTATGCTATGTTCAAATGCTTTCCGGTGCACTACATTTTACAAGCAAGAAAGGTACCAACTTATTTCCAAGGAGACAGTAAATGGTAAAATATGCTAAAAATCTAGCAGAGAACTTTGCTGCCTCCCAACACTTTTTAGGTGAACAAGCTAGACACTTTTTAAATTCTGGGCTATTTTATTTCCTTTTTTTTCAGTTTGAGACTTGGAGTCTGGCAATTTTCAGAAGAATTCTGAGGTTTAGAAAGTTTGAAACAGCAGTTTGATTTATTTGAGGGTGGGAACCACATTTTGAATTAGTCTTAAATTCTCATGGATCTCAACCAAATGGCTGAAGAATGCATGTATGCACGTGGTCCAGATCATGATGCGTAAGTTGGATACACATCACAGGCTGCTGAGTTAGTACATTAGAACATATATCTTGGATACAGACAATGATATAGGCCCAGAATGGAGCAGGAAGAAGAGGAAGAGGAGGAGGAGGAAGGTGAATTCTTTTTGGGAAATCACACAGAATTTTCAGTGATCCCAAGCTGCTGACTGCTGCAAAAATACATTTGCTTAACCCCCAAATTCTCCTGACGATGCTGTATGGCCCTAATTCATGGAACATTGTGATCTCAGAAGACCCAAAGGGTAATGGAAAAAATGTATGTTGGCTCTAACTAAGCTGCAGTGTATTAGCAACGATGACTTGTGCTCACAGAGTGACATAAAGGATATAATCAAGGACACATATAGGGAGAAAAAGGGGGGAGGGTAGAATAACACCCGAAAGCTCTATACCAGCATGCATGAAATTAAAAAATAACTAGGAAAAGTCTTTAAGCACACTACGTAGGTTCTCTGTAGGGGATTTGTGGAAAGAAATGTTCAAAAATCAAAGGCTGAACTCAAATGTATGGGATAAAAGCCACATGGGTTAAGGGAGTACTCCTCTTGATGAGACACAGATACAAAGAAATATCAGAAGCTAAGTTTAAATTCCCCGGTTGTTTTTAGCATCCGCCATTAGTTAACAATTTTTTCTCTTACCTCCATGTCTTGCACTGGTTGCCCGGATGCCTGGAATAGACTCTCTCCTCACCTCTGGCTCCTTCCTTGCAGGCTCAACACAGATGCCATCTCCTATGGGCAGCCTTCCCTGATCCCGCCCCTCCCTGCTTAATGTTTCCTCCTCCTCCTCCTCCTC
>CM053582.1:43969322-44003457 GCA_028627135.1 Pseudochirops cupreus | reverse complement strand
CCTTTGAACACCTTCCAGCAAGCTGCTTTGCTGTGGTCGGCTTTGAAATCCTTTTCCAGTTCCTCATCTCGCCTTCACCCCCCCCCCCAACACAAACAATTCTTTGAGGCAAGTGGAACACATCATTGTCACCACTTCACAGGTGAGGAAATGGTACGCAGCACTATTAAGTGATTTGCCCATGGTCGGAGATAACACTAGAGCTCATTACTTTGAACTGCGGGCTCCTGGTCCTCTGCCTCCAAAAACCAAGCAGAGAATTTCGTGTTTGGTTTTAAAGAGCTTTGGCCTTTGCTTTTAGAGCTAAAGAGGAGAAGCTGATGCACAATCTGGAGAAAAGACCCCAGTCCCCTCCACACTGAAGGAGGGGCTGCCTAGATTCTAGTCATTCTTGATAGTGGGGGCACTTCGGGTGGGGGTGCATCTCAGGCTCAAGGTACGCAGAGTCTCTAGGTTAGTCTCTGAGAAGCCCCAAGCACCCAGACTCAGGGGAAATCCTCCGATGTAAGGCTGGCTGAGCCTCCAGGATACTCCGAAATTCACGAGACTGCCCAATTTCTCCCAGGCCTGGTCCATACCGGCCTGGTTACAGGGCACGAGGAGAGAAGCAAACCTTTCTCTGGACATTTATTTGGATGAATGCTGGGCTCCAGAAGGGACAAGATATTATGCTATTTTACACTCAATGATTTTCCCTTCTCCCTTCCAGGTCAGCTATTTCACCAAATGACCAATTTCACTCCTGCTTAGTGCTTTTTATGAGCCGGGTCATTCCTAGCTCTGATCTCTCCACTAAATATCGCAGTTAATGTCTCCTAGAGCAAAGAAGGATTGTTACAATTCACTGTAAGCTTTTTGGAGAAAGTCTACAACTACATTTCTCAGGGTAATGAAGAAATATCTCCAGGCCTAGAAGGGAGAGACTTAAATGCTTGAGGTGAGCTAGATAGCTAAGTGATAAAATTTGGGATTAGAAAAATTGGGTCAGAGGATCATAAGCAAAGAGGAGCTGCTTCCCTGCTAATTAGTGGTCTGGCTTTGCACCCTCTAGACGCCAGACCCCTGCCCTAGCCCCTTCCCATCCCACTCTAATTAGAACGAAAGCAAATTCGCAACAACAAAAATTACAGAGCTTATGGAGGGCAGATACTGCCTGAAAACAAAATCTGTTATTTTTTTTGCAAGATTACACGGACTAAGAAGGGGAGGGAGAGACAGAATGGCCTAGGCCTCAGAGACCAGGGTTCAAGTGTTGCCTCTGACATATGCTAGCTGTGTGAACCTGGGCAATCACACACAGGTCCAGTCTCCATCCTAGGAATGGGAGAAAGCTGAAACCAAGCGGACTGGCAGAAGATTTTTAGATTATTCAATTAACTTTGTTAAGGAAAACAGAAAAGAGAGGCAGCAAGGCATAATGGATTGAAGACCGACCTTAGAACCAAGTTGAAATCCTCTGTATCCCCAGGTAAGACTAAGGTACAGTTTACAGATCTGCATTGGTTCAAAGAGTTTCCATACCAGGTAATTCTTCCCAACATAGATGAAATAACAACCATCTCCCCTCAACAACACCGCCTTTCCCCCCTGAAAAAAAAGGAAAAGAGGAAGTACAGAAATCATGGTTGGCCCACTAAATCCTCACCAAGCACTCTGCAACATTATGGTAGATCTGGAAAACTTCATCTTTGAAAGTCTTACCTTCTCTGGCTTCCGTGAACCTTCTACGTCTCTGATAGGCCCTTCCCTTCCTCCCTTGCAGGTCTCCTCATTCCCCCTACCCCTCTAAATGTGGGGGCTCCGCAAGGTCTTGGCCTTAGTCCACTTCTCACTACATTCTCTTTCTTAGGGTTCTTATTTATTCTATGGCTTCATTTATCACCTCTCTATATAGGTAACCCCCAAATGCGTACCTGTACCTCTAAGCTCTTAGTCTCTAGTCCAACATCTCTTCAGTCATATTAACCATCCTGGGAAAGAGCCATCTGTGTTCCTCTCATATTCACTAAACAAAACAGATACTTACCATATTATGGGTCTTCATAATCTGGCAGTAGCTGGCTGCTCTCCAGACTTAATCTTCAACTACTCCTTTACTCCCTTACTCATAGTCCTGCCAAATGAGACTACTCAACATAATGTGGAGGAAAAAAGGCTGGTCCTGGAGTCTAGAGGAATTTTGTTTCAATTCTAGTTTTGAAACTTACTGTTTGTACATTCATCAACACTACATTTAACTTCACAGAAATACAGCTTTCTCATCTATAAAACGACATAGGTCATATCTGTCCTCCCACCCTCCCAAGGTGGTTGGAAGGGAAGTGTTTCAAGGGAAGACCTTGAAATATCAGAGCAATAGGAGCTGTTTCCTAACTGCTCAAGGAGCACAGGCTTACTCTTAGCTACCTCTCATACTCTTTTCTCTTGTTATTCACTTGACTAAGATACTCCTCCCCATCAATCCCCACTTATTGAAATCCTACTCAACTGAGCTCAGATTCCACCTCTTCCTACAATTCTTCTATGATCACGCCCCCTCCCCCTGAATTCCTCTTAGAGATGTAGTACCACCTTTCTGGCGCATGCCATCTGGTACCCAAGTCTAAGTTTCCAGAGGGAAAGATCTGTTTTATTTTTTAGTTTGTGTCCCTATGAGGTAGACACCTCATAACAACTCTGTGAAATAGGTAGAACACACATTACCAGGCTTCATACTTGGTAGATACTCAATAAATTCTTGTTTATTAAATTTGTGTCAATAGCTTGTCCCCTTCTACTGTCACTCAATCAACAGGCATTTAACAAGTGCTTGGTATGTTTATGCTAAGCCCTAGGGACATACACACACACACAGCCCCTGCCTTCAAAGACCTTACAGTCTAATCGTGGAGACAGCATACAATACATGTAAAGCTCTTAGACAGCAGAAAGACCATGTGTTATGCAAAGTTCTATACCAAAAGCTGTTAAAAACTGCTGACCATGGGACTGGGAAGACAGTCTTGTCATGGACAGGGAACTGGTTCAGAGGTAGAAAGGCGATAAACAGGCCCTTCTCTCAATGAAAAAATATGAAGCGTGGAACCCATGGGGGAGAGGTACTAGGGGCAGCCTAACTGAAAACATTTTCCACAATGATCTAGAACGGTGGTTCTCAACCTGTGGGTTGCGACCCCTTTGGGGGTCAAACGACCTTTTCACAGGGGTCGCCTAAGACCATTGGAAAACACATATTTCCGATGGTCTTAGGAACCAAGACACAGCTCCTCTGTCTCCAGGCTGGTCCGCCCACATGCAGATACGCCCACATACAAGTATTAAAGGGTCGCGGCATTAGGAATGTTGAGAACTACTGATCTAGAAGATCAGTGGCAAGTACACAAGTGAATAGTAAAATCTTCACTGGCCTGAGTCTCAAGACAGAGCCCTGGCTTTGCCATGCTCTAGCTGCATGACTTTGGCCTTCACTTTCTTCCTCTTTAAAATGAGATGACTAGACTACTGGATTTCTAAGTCTCTGTCAGTTCTATGATAGTGCTTCCCATAATGAAATATGAAGGTCATAGAGAGAAAATGCAGGACAGTCTCCCAAGGGGCAGATAAGCTTCAATGTGGGCAAGTGTAAATAACCAGAACCTTATTAAGAAAAAGAAAGACAAAGTAGTGGAGTGGTTAAAGAGCCAGTCTAAGCATGAAGAAGTTCTGGGATGGAGCTTCCCCTTCCCCTCCTTCCTCCCACCTCCAACTCCTCATCCCATACTGGCTATATGACGCAGGGCCAGTCACTTAACTGCTCAGTGCTCATAATGAACTCTCTAAGACTGTTAAATTGCAGAGTAGGTGCTAATCTATATTGGTAAAGAGAGTTGCCTCACTGGGTGTTCTATGCAACAATGCGTAACATTTTCTAAAGAAAATATATAGGAAAATAGGCACCAAACTTTTGGTTACAACCCAGGAAATGCACCTGAGTCAGGTCAACTAGACTCTGAAGATGTTGTCAGTAGGCTAGTGCTACTGCCCTCAGAGTCAGGAACACAAAAGAAATATGAGCCTATCCTAGTACAACAAAAAGCTCTTTCTGAAAGCCACTGTGGGGCCAATCTGCTAAGCCTTTCCAGAGATGTAGGGCAAGGAAGAGGTAGGACTAGGAACCTAGAACAGATAAATTTCCCTAGATAGAAGCAAGAACTCATTGTTTCATGTTGGAACCTCCCCCATGAAAAGAGAGAACATCATTGATGTTTGACTGAAATTGAGGAAATGTCTTAGGGAGCCAGGTGGAATGTTAAGCCAATACTTCCCATATTCCTTATGCACTAGCTATTTGTCTTAGTACTTGGTTTCTGCTGTGTACACTTGGGTAGGGGGGTTTCTTGAGGGGTAATTTAGTATGTCTAGGCCCCTTTTCTTTACTCATATAGGACAAGAACTAATCATCTCAGAAGGATGAGAACTTCCAGAAAACGAAATTCCAGTATCATCTGATGAGTCTTAGACTCAAAGATTGAGGGGATCTGTGTACAAGGCTCATTAAGTACAAATTTCTTTGAGGGGAGCAAGGCTCTAGGACCGGAACCTCTAGTGCCTTATGGGGTATGTCCTACACCCTGGATGGATTTGCAGGAATTGTTCCTCACACACAGTTTGCTCCTCAGCTTTACTGTGCCTCTCTCCTCTTGTCTCTATCCAGGGAGAGGAATTACCAAAAGTCTTCCCTTCTTCTCCTCTCCTACCCAGGGCCAATGAGAATGGGTCAACTTTCCTGGACCTCTGGGGGCTACTTCTGAGACCATCCCTTTCTTGAAGGGGTTGGGCTCCCAGAATGGGTCTCTTAATAAGTGAAGTCAGCTTATTTGTACTTGGCAGAGCAGTCTAGGAAAGACAAGACACAAAGGGGACCCTGAGGAACTGGGAAGTAGGGCTCATCCTGGGAGTTTTCTCACACCCACCTGAAGGACTGAATGGGAAGGGGATCATGGGGGAAACAGACTGTTTCAATGTTTGCCAACTTGTTGCTTCTGAAGGACAAATTATTTTAAAAAGGTTCTTTTTCTTTTTTTTGCAAAAAAAGGCTTAAAAACCAATATAACACCATTCATTGTTAGACCCAGAAGGAACCTTCTAGCATAATGCCTGGCACATAGTAGGTGCCTAATAAATATTTTTGATTTATTTGTCATACTAACTGCTCATTTTACAGTGGAAGTGCAGGCTCAGAGGAGTTAATGGTTTACTTAAGGTAATATAGCTAGTAAGAAGACTAGAACCCAAGTTTCCTGGTCTCCCATCCAATGCTTGAAAGATATTATTTTTAGCGCTAAAAATTATTATTTTAAAATTTTTCTAAAGTCATTATTTTTAGCAATAAAAATAGCTTGTACTTATGAAGTACTTTAAGGTTTACAAAACACTTTACAAAATTAGCTAAGAGAATATAAAAATATTCTATAAATATAAGGGGAATAAAATAAAAGGAGAAATCACTAATGATAAGGACAAATCGAAACAACTCTGAGGCTTTACCTTACATCCAACTGACTGGCAAGAATAACATAAATGGTACATGTCGGAGGGGCTGTGGGAAGAGAGGCATACTCACGCAGTGCTGGTACAACCCTTCTGGAAAACAATTTGGAGCCATGCTAGAAAAGGTCATATGCTCTTTGATCTATACGGGGCATATACCCCAAGGAGGACAAAAGAGAGAAAGGTCTCATACACAAAATACAACAGCACTTTTCGTATTAGCAAGACAACTGAAAACAAAGGGGGTGCCCATTAATAGTGGAGTGGCTGAACAAATCGTAATGTGCAATGTCCTTATTACACTGGAGGAAATGACTAATCTAAAGAATTCACACAAACTCGTAAAGACTTGCATGGCTTTATGCAAAGTGAAGGACAAGAACAATCGACATGATAATCACAATGAAAGGAAGATATCCATGAAACAGATCAGAGATCTCTTCAGTGTAGTACCCAACTGTCTTCAGAGGGCTGACTACAAATCACACATAGGTGGTTAGCTGGAGCTACAGAACGGATGTTGTCAGATACGGTCAACATGTTACAAAAGGAAATGGAATGTAGTCTTTATGGATATTATTCTGATGATTCCTCTGAAGTCACTTTGCATCAGTTCATACAAATCTGTTTCTTAGAACTCTTATTTGTCATTTTGTACTGTACCATGATATTCCATTACCTTCTAGGCAGCTAACCGGTGCAGTGGATACAGTCAGTTAGACATGAGTTCAAATCCAGCCTCAGATCCTTACTAGTTATTTGACTCTGAGCAAGTCACTTCACTGCTGTCTGCATCAGTTTCCTCAATTGTAAAATGGGGATAAAGATAGCACCCACTTCTCAGGGTTGTTGGAAGAATCAAATGAACTAATATTGGTAAAGAGCTTTGGAAACCTCAAAGTGCTATATAGGTGTTAGTCATCGTCATCATTGTTATTGCTACTACTACTACTACTACTACTACTACTACACCAGTTTGTTTAGCCTTTCCTTGAGGACAAGGGACCATTTCACTTTTGTCTTTTTATCCTAAGACTTTTTAATCTAGTATAGTTACTGGCACACAGCAGGTACTTAATAAATGCTTGTGAATTATGACAGGCATCCAGTTTGCTTTCATTGTTTTTGTTACCACAGGAAAGGCTGCTATCAAAATTATGGTATAGATGAGAGCTTTCTTTTCATCTTTCACTTCCTTTCAATAGATGCCCAGGAATGAGATTGCCTGCATTAAAGGGTCAAAGTTCACCACACTTGAAAGAACCTCACGGTCTTAGACAAATGACTTCCCCTCTCTGGGCTAAAGTTTCCTCTCTGAAACTGGAATGGACTAATTGATCTCTGAGATCTCTTCCAGTTCTAACATTCCATAATTTAATGATTCAAGGAGTAACCTTTCCCTGCCCTTACCCAAATCCTTTTGCCCCTCCATGATCCAGATCAAGTTTCAACTTTGCCATGAAGTTAGTCCCACAAAGGCTCCTTGTTGGCTCATCTTTCTTCTGAACCGCTATACTACCAAATGCCAAGAATCTTGGCCCAAGACCACCCAAATGAACACAATTCCTTGGTGCTCCTATCTCTTGCTATTGTTTTAACTGTGTTGCTCACATTTGCCCAACTAGATTACCAACTACCCAGGCTCAAGGACCCTGGCTTGTTGCCTTTTGTTACCCTCATGGGGTAGCACCTAGGTATATACACCATAAGAGTTCCATACATTCTTGGTGATTGAGTGATTCTCACTGGTGAAATATCTTCTGAGTGACTTAAGTATCTGTTACATTTTTCTCCAAATAGCTGGATAGCAAGTGGTACTGACCATACAGTTAGAGGAATAAAGCAGGCTTTCTCTCTTTTCACAAAGGTCACTTTTTGAAGAAAAAAAAGGTATTGTAAAGAGAGGCTTTCAAGGACACAAGGAAGGTGAGACACTGCCATCTACTGATAAGAATAATTCTAATCAGGTTCCCACTACATTTCTCTCAGGGGAGAGACATATGATGACATACATTGCTCATTAAAATATAAATTTCTAAAGAGTCAAACAGTAACTTTGGAGGAAATAAGCACAAAGAGAATAAAGTAAGAGTAAAAGACAAAGGAAGCTGGGAAATATGAAAATGGAGCTATTTTTTGTCACATGGTCTGGCGGCAGGATCTAGTCTCAGTTCTGCCAGTAGTCCAAGTGACCTTGGACAAGTCACTTTACTTTTGTGGATCTCAGTTACCTCATGTATAAAATGATAGGGCTGAACTATTCCCTTATAGCTCTAATATTCCATAATTATATATCATATCATAGTGGTCTTCTTGACTTTTCATGTTCTTAGTCTCTGTACTGAAAAACTAATCATCCCCTACTCCAATAAACTCAGTTAATCAATAAACAAATATATACTAATCACTTACTACCTGCCAGATCTGGAAGTCATCTTCATAAAGATGATAGTTAAATACATGAGAGCTTATGATATCAGAAGGCCTAGGCCAGAGTCTTGGGGACCATTCCCCCCGCCCCCCAACTCAGGGAGCATGATATAGATGATGATTCACTGAAAGAGACTGAGAAGGATGGGTCCAATACATAGGAGGAGAACCAGGAGAGAGCTATGTCATGAAAACCCAGAAAGGAGGACTATCTAAAGGGAGAGAGTGGTAAACACTATTAGGTAATGAAACGTGTTCCTCTCACTATTATGTAGTAATTACTGTTCTAGGAAATATAAAAAGGCAGTCTTATCCAGTAAAGTGATTCCTTCTCCTCTGTTGCTAAGACCTTGACCTAAAATACAGAAGATTTCAGTTGTAGACCTGACTTCTCCACTAACTTCCAGTGTCACTCTAAAAGTCACTTATCCTCTTCATGACTTACTTCTTTCATCTATAACATAAGGCTAACACTAACCTAATCTTCCTCTAAGGGTTGTGATTTGTTTGAATTATTGTATTTTAAAGTGCTTTGAAAGGCATAAATGGTGATGATTGCTTATGTATCCCAGGAGACAGAATCACAGAATCTTAGAAGTGGAAGGTGGACACTTGAACCATCAAAGTTCATCTACTCAAACTCCAACCCAAAGGATGAACCCAGCCCCTCAACCTCCCAGTATGAATTTTTGTCAAGTTATTTGGAGAAAACATTTACAATCCTAATTCTCCTGCTTACTGGCCATGTGACCATGGGCATATCCACCCCATTGTGAGGCTGTACAATCTCATTGGGCATAGACATAGTAATGCCCTCCTTCCTTTGTCTCTTCCTTCTCCCCTCCCACCCTTCCCCATTAGCATGGCTACTTCTTCCTTACAGTCTGTTTATAACACTTCTATCACTATGACCCTACAGATAACTCTTTCCTCTCCTCAAATGGAAAAAGAGGGGAAATGGCTAATTTCCTTATCACTGAAACAGTACTGAAAATACTGGCTAGCTAAATAAATACGCTAAATGTAGAAGGAAAGCTTCTGTGTCTATGTATTCTGCATGCAGTAGTTACTTAACATTTGCTAAATAAATGAATCTGTGTACGTGTGTGCCTGTGCACACATCCACGTGCATAAATATAAATGTTTAATCACATCAATGTAGTGGAAAGAGAACTGGATTTGGAATTGGAGGATGTGAATTCAAATCCTAATTCTGCTGCTTACTGGCCATGTGACTGTGGGCAAAGACACTGTCCTTTTTTGGGCTGCATTTTGCTTATCTATGAAATGATGGGGGTGGGTGATCTCTGAGGTCCTTTCCAGCTCTAAATCCATGATCCCACCTTCTCCATAAAGAAAACTGAGGTTTTCCCTATTCCAAGTTAAGCTGACTGGAATAAAGAAAAATGGTCTACTATAAATATTGGAAAACACATGCTTACTACCACTGTTTCCATAGGAATGGGGAAATGGTTTGCCCCATTCTGAAGATGGAGATTAAAAATGAGCAAAGCTTTAGCTAATAGTCATACAATGATGTTTGCTGCTAATAGCTTAGTGCTCGGCCCATGGCTTTCTTCTGGAGTCTTTGCCCTTTCCATTTTCTTACGTGACCTTCTCCAACAATTCAGTTCTTGAACATGAGCTTCTTTTGACCCCTTCTTTCTACAAGCTTGAGGAATCTGACTATAGACAAAAAAAAAACCCCAGAATCTTACTGGGGAGTAGTTTGGATATGAGTTGGAATAGGGAGATGTCCTCAACACTTAAACACTTGACTGATAGAAACAGAAATCACTCTTTCAGTCATTTGGTATTGCCTAATAACATCTCTGAAGGGAAAATGCCCAGAGAGGAACTGGAGTTAAATAATGCAAAATGAGATTCCTGTGACAATGAACATCATAGCCCCAGATTGCGAGTTCTATAGAGATTTTTTTCTTATTAGAAACAAATGAGCTTTTAATTCAAAACTGGATAACTGGACCGTACTCAGAAATATTCTGCTATTGCTTTTCATCTTTATGTATCTCCCTCTCCCTAAACATGTGGTGTTGCCTAGACTTTGTCCTTGGCCCTCTTCTCTTCCCTCCCAGTGTTCTCTCCCTTGGTTACCTCACTGGTTCCCATGGAGGCAATGATCTCTAATTAGACAGAGCTAGGTGATCCTATCAGCACCTACAGTCCTAAACTCCCTTTAGGAGTTGCCTGCTCAACATCTTCATTTAAATGTTCTATGGATCAAACTCAACATGTCCAAGACAGAAATTCTTGTCTTCCCTCCTAAACTCACTCTTCCTCCCAGTTTCCCAGCCTCCTTCCTTTCAGTCACAAAGGTTTCTAGCCTGTGTTCTCCTAGTCTCTCTTCTCTCCCTCTGGATTTTTACCTCCATATGCCCCACAGATCCAGCCCCTCTTCTCTACTCACAGCTAAGACCACCATTCTATTTGAGGCCCTCAGCAACTTTCAACCAGGCTACTCTAATGGCCTCCTAATTTGTCTTGATGCTTCTAGTTTCTTTCCTCTCCTCTCCAGTCCATTCTGCACAAATCTGTCCAAAAATCCTTTTAAGGACCGGGTCTGAGCATGCCACTCTACTGATTAACAACTTTCAGCTACTCTCTTTTATCACTAGGATAAAATACAAAGTCCTCCTCCTAGCATTTGAGGTCTTCTACAAGCTGGCACTCACCTACCTTTCCAGCCAGAGTTCACATTATTCTCTGTCATTCACTTTATTCCAGGCAAACTGGACTCTAACTGTTCCCTAGACATCTATTTCCTGCCTTTGTGCATTCATTCACACAAGCTTTTCCCTGAGCCATAGTAGGCACTTAATAAATGCTTACTGAATAGAACTGAAATGGCATATACATTATAGAGAAAATAATACTGTTCTGTTTTGGTGAAATGAAGACAGTTTTATACATTCTCTCATCCCACTCCTAGTGAATTATGTTTGAAAATATAATTCAACAGATTTATAATCTTTGATCATCACTGCCAAATTAAAAAAAAAACATGAAGTTCCTGCTCATTCTCAGCAGCTGTTTCTAAATAGTTGGCTCCTTTTTTATGAGGTTAAGCCACTCCAGGATTCATTTATATGATTTAAAAATTTTTTTCCATCACTTGGGCCTCTCACTAGCACATGAGGTTTTTTTGGCCTGCCTACTTTAGAGAATTTACCAGTTGAAACTGATATGAGTGTTATGTCCTATGGAAACAGCAAAACCACATAAGCCTGAAATACAGAACACAAGAATTTTTCAAGGGAAAAAGGGCAGTGATGAAATTCCACAACAGAAAACAAAACATTGTTGCATAGCCTGCTCCCAGAGAAACACTGAATTTATGGCTAAGCTGGGACAACTTGGAAAACCACGAGCTAAATGTAAAAAGGAAGCCAAGTCTCACCTCCACCCACTCCAATCTGATTACTAGCAAATTTTAAGAGATCAGTACTGACAATTCCTGAAAAATATTACAAGTCAATATGCATGAAAAAGCAGAACTTGGCTCAGAAGTAGCCGGTTCCTAAGCAGCTATCAAGTATCAAAGTCACTATTGAAAATGTATCAGTCAGAACATATTGACTTTGGGGCACTTGTGGAATTCGCCTCAGAAACTGTTGGTCTCTAGCTAGTTCGCTCATTTCCCGAATCTCCTTTGAGTTTCTAATCTAAAGCCTTCCTAGGTTGGGAAGGCACCATGTGTAGACCTCAAATTTATCGGAATAATGAGTTTCACTGTTTCACATTTACCTGAATGGGCAGAAGTTGAGAAGATTCCTCATCAAGGACGTAAGCAGCATGCTGCTGAGGTTGGTGTCTTGGCACAGCCTCCTCTTGGCTGGCACAGAAAAAACAATAACATGAAAACAAAATTAGAGTAACACGTTTGCTTACAAATCATTTTTTTGGTGAACCAAATGGTGAATGGCCAAAAGCGATTTTTCACATTTTTAAGACTCTTCTATAAACAATGTGCAAAGAAGAAGTATATACTGTAATAGTGGGTAAGGAAAAAATGATAGGACAATTCACTGCTTCAACCACAGGACATAAGAATAGAGAGACCTGGGATTAACACATTTGTATGGACCTTTTTTAAACTTTAAATTTATTTACTTTTAGTTTATAACATTGAGTTCCACAATCCCTTGAGTTTCAAATTTTCTTTCCTTCCCTCTCCTCCCCTCCCTCCATGGCGGCATGTAATCAAATATAGGTTCTATAAATACCTTCACACTGAATATTAGTCAGGTTGTAAAGGATTATAACCAATGCAGTGAACAATGAGAAAGAGGGGACAAAATAAAACAAAACGCAAAAGAAAGAGAGTAGTTTGCTTCAGTCTGCATTCAGACTCTAGTTCTTTCTCTGGATGTGGGTATCCCTTTCCATCATGAGTCTTTTGGAGTTGTCTTCTAACCTTATATTGCTGAGAGGAGCCCAGTCTATCAAAGTTAGTCGTCACACATACATTGTGTTTCTAATTGTGTACAATGTTCTCTTGGTTCTCCTCTGGCCTTTTTTTTTTTTTGGTAGGGGGGAGGGCAGGGCAACTAGGGTTAAGTGACTTGCCCAAGGTCACACAGCTAGTAAGAGTTAAGTCAGTTCCTCCTGACTCCAGGGCCGGTGCTCTGTTCACTGCGCCACCTAGCTGTCCTGGACCTTTAAAAACAAACAAACAAACAAAACCAAAAACAACAACAAAAAAACTTGCTTGCTCTTTTTTTGTGGTGGCCAAGAATTGGAAATTGAGGAGATACCCATCAATTGGGGAATAGCTGAACAAGCTGTGGTATATGAATGTAATAGAGTACTATTGTTCCATAAGAAATGATGAACAGGCAGACTTCAGAAAAACCTGGAAAGATCTGGATGTACTGATGCTGAGTGAAGTGAGCAGAACCAGGAGAACATTGTACATAGTAACAGCAACATTGTGCAATGACTAACCTTGATAGACTTAGCTCTTCTCAGCAAAGCGAGGGTCTAAGACAACTCCAAGGGACACATGATGGGAAATGGCTAACCACATCCAGAAAAAGAACTATGGAGTCTGAATGCAGATCAAAGCATACTATTTGCTCTCTCTCTCTTTTTTGTTCCTTCTTTCTTGTGGATCCTACCATTGGTTCTAATTCTTCTTTACAACGTGACTAATGTAAAAATATGTTTAATATGAATATATATGTAGAGCCTATATCAGATTGTACACCATGATGGGGAGGGGGATGAAGGGAAGGGGAAAAATTTAGAACTCAAAATCTTACAGAAGTGAATGTTGAAAACTAAAAATAAATAAATAAATAAATTTATGATTTGAAAAAAACAAACAAGCAACTTACTTTCCAAAGTACTTTTACCTCTGTTATCTCATTGATGTTCATGACTAAGTATTGTTGTACTCATGTTACAGAGGAGGAAACAGGACTAATGAAAAAGATCCATTGAGGATCATAGATCCATTGCCTATGTAGTGGGTACCCAGGCATGCTCCAGAAGAGTGAGATACACACCCCTCTCGGCTAGGCCTTTTAAAGGTGACAGGTAACACTGACCACAGGAAGAGATGCAAATAAAGCAGTAGAAACAGATCCAGTCATCAGGAAGTAAGACATAGAGTTAGGAGGGCCCAGGCTCTCTGGGGAGAGACCAGCATAAACTCTCAAGGAGATATGGAGCTGAAGGAGCAATCAAAACCTATCCCTGGACTTAGAGTCACATACACTGTAGAAATCACCAAAGAAGGTGGAACTGCTAGGGAAGAATAGTTGTTTGGACTATTGATAGCCTTGAGTATGAAACCTTTCTTGTATTAAATACAAATGAAATAAAACCTGTTCTCTATTCAATGTTTTGTTAACATAACTGCTTGCATGAGAGCTGAAGGCCTTTTTCTTTTTTGGGAGAGGATCAAGACATGAGTGAGATTCAGTGGGGGCCTGAGCTTTGGACTTACTTATAGTGCTTAGCACAGTCCATGGTACTAAGTACTGTATGTGACTTGATCCATGAGAAACCTTCAAGATTGAACCTGGTCTATATGAGGCCAGAACTGTGGTTCTAGTTCAAATGTTTAAATGGAAAACTTAAAACTAGAAGCCAGGGCTACTGATGCCCAATGCAATTTTTTAAAACTATAACACAGCAGGCAGGGCTTGAAGGAATATTGGGGGTAATGAGTCACAGTCATGATTTTGCAAAATACCTAAAATTTCATTTTGCAAAACTAAGAAACAATTTTTAATTCAACTGAACAGATCGCCTATGGCACTGGAGGTGTCATGGAATTCCAGATTTTAAATGATCCAGATGTCAGGATAAGGAAAACCATATCTCATTAGCAGGGCATGACACCTCAAAATAGATTTGAAATTTAATGAATTGATACCAAATGGATAAGATTTTACTCTACTGAAACCATCATTTTTTTGCTCAGGAGCACTGCAAAGTGGAAGAGGTCCCCACTGACACCACCATCACAGTCTCCTCTCTCCCTACCCCTCTACTTTGATTCTCTGTTGTGGCTGGCTTCTACTAGCTTACTGCATGGTTTTTAAATTTTCAATTTTTACTGATCTATTTTGTTTCTCTATGACCTCTTTATATCCCTCTCCCTCTCCCCATCTAGCAAGAAGGAACAAAAAAGCAAATCAGCAAAAGTAACCAATACATCAAGTGGATCTTACAGTATATCCATACCCATAGTGTGCCTCCCCCTGCTCCGAGTCCCACCCAGCATCTACCAAGAAGGGCAAAGCTTGGTCATTATAAGTACCTCGAGTTGAGTTTCAATAAATTCTATTTCTATATGTACCACCTTAAGGTCATAGAGCATTCTCACACACTTTATCAACCCTGTGAAGAAGAAGGCAGGATAGCTGGATTTGGAGCCAGGAGGGCCTGGGTTTGAATCTCACCTTGGTCACTTAGGAACTTTGTGACCATGGCTAAGTCACTTAACCTCTCTAAACCTCAGTTCCCTCAAATGTAAAATGTTAACAGTATCTACTTCCCAGGGCTGTCATGAGGAGGATTAAACAAGGTCATGCTATGGATCTATAAGCTATCATCATCATCATCATCATCTCCATTTTATAGATGAACAAGCCAAAGTGAGAGAGAGAGGTTGAGTGACTAGGGCAAGGTAATGTGGCTAAGTGAGACTTGAAACTTGGGCTAGAGCTCAGGTCTCCTGACCCTTAACTGTGGGTTCTTTATATTACCCTATGGAGGCCCACCATGTAGCCCAACCAAATAAGCCTTGTTTCAGGGGTGCTACCCAAAAGTGGTGTGGCAATGATAGCAAGGTTGCTAGAGGTGGGTAGAGAGGAGGATCCTGCTTCAGGTACCCAATGCCATGACTGACTGAAACAGACTGGTGCTCTGAGAGGAGGATCTCTGGATATCATTCCACTCAAAATTGGTACACATGGCCTTTCAAGCTAGTTTCTATTTGGATGAGTGTACAAACAGATGAAGCATCTGAAAAGATGGAAAATTTCTTCTTCTCCTCCTCCTATTCCTCCTCAAACTTATTAGTTCCTAAGGCATGTGCTGACCATCATGTTCAGAGAAATTTAAAAAATATCTTACTGGCCCCTGAGTATTCTGCTCTGATCTCTGTAGTGGACAGTCTGCATTGTTACACCAGTTAAAGTCAGTCTTATTCCAGGGAGCACTAAAATCAGGTCTAGAATATTTCAGCGTTGGTCACATTTGGCACCCATGCACCAGTAATCTCTCCACTGACCTCTGCAATTTGGGCATCTAGAGATAGGAAATAGAAACAGAAATGACTCATTAATTAGGTAAAGGGAAAAGAGACATTTTCATCCGTAGCTAAATCAAACACCACATTGTTTCTCCAATTTATGATGTTTCACTTTATAGCCCTCAAGAGATGGGTGTTGTCACACTTTCCAGAAAGCCCACACATGGAGGCAGTTCCATAATTGCCTCCTATGTTTCCCTAACCAGCAGCCAGGAAATGGTGCCAGTGGTGGAAAATGGAAGCCATCGCCCCCTCCCCCCAACTCTGCCACTCACGGGCACCCCTTCTCGTTGTCTGTTTTCTTATAATGAATGCTGTGAGAGGGAAGAAACAAGCTGGGCCTGGCCTACAGGAGCTGAAACTTCTGAGTCTGCAGACTTTTTTCCTCTCCACTCCCTCCCTCAGTGAGAAAAGAGCCAGCAACTGACTCTGGGGCCCACATTGGATATGGAGGAAGGAGCATGGAAAGGGAGAAATAAGGAAGCAGCCAGCAGAACCTGCTTGCCCCCACATCTCTCGAGGTTTCACATTCTCCTCCTCCCCCTCTCCCTCCTTCTCCTTCTTCTCTCCCTGCTGCCTCTCTTCCTTTCCTTCCTCCTCCCCCTCCTCCTTCCCCCCCTCCTTTCTGGTTCCTCTTCCCACCCCACACCCCAGCCTAGAAGGAAAACATTCTCTAGGACTAAGTAGCACACGTGCACTCCTAGTATTTTGAATGAGCCTTGAACATTCTTTAGTAATCTCAGCCAAAGTTTCTGACTCATAGAATGTAGGCTGGAGCCAAATGGGCCCACAGAGGGAAGCCCATAGGTTTATGGCTATCACTACTTGACCCCAAACTTTGAGTGGCTTTTTGCTGTTTATCCTAGAAAGTGGCTTCTCCACAATGGTCACTCATGTCTCCCCTTCTCATCTTTCACCTGGAGTACTGCAATAGCTTTCTAATGGCTCTCGGTGCCTGCAGGCTTCCCTCTCTCCCATTCATCATCCTCACATCTGCCAAAATTGTCTTAAACAAGTCAGACCATGTCACACTCCCTGGCTCAAAGAGCTCCAGTGCCCTGCCTCTACTGCCCTTAGGGTAAAACCACCAGCTCTTCTTCCTGGCCTTCAGCAAACCTGCCCCATCTGGCTTTTTCCAATCTTTTTTTCACATTAGTCCTCCTTATACACTGGATATTCCCAGAATTTGGCTTTCTTTCCTCTGCCTCTGGGTCTCTTTCCTGCAGTGTTTAGAGTACCCTACCTCCTTATCTCCATTTCTTAGACTCTAACTTCCTTCAAGGCTTAGCACAAGCTGCCACCTGCTCCAGGAAATCATTCCTGTCTCCCAAGTCATTAGTGCTCTCCTGCATTCTTCAAATTCACTCAGATACACCCATTTGTCTACAAGTCGAATCCTCCAAGAGTGCATACAGCAGGTTGCTGAGGGCAGGGGCTGGTTTTAATTTCTGTTTCTGTATTCTCAGTGCCTTGGACACAGCGGGTGCTTAATAACTGCTTGGTGAATCTCATTGTATTGCAAACTGCTTTTCACCCTTGCTCTAGGTAAACCAGACCATTTTCTGTGGGCCTAGAACTGGCTCCTTTCTTTCCCCACTGATTTCTCAATTCTCCCTCCTCCATAAAGCTTTCTCCCTCCCCCTCCCCCAATTCCTCTGTCCTCAGATTTCTCCTAACAGTCCTTTGCCTGGACCTCTTGTTTGCACTTCTCTCCTTCTCCCTCACATCACAATGGTTTGCATGTTTGTGCCCATCCCCCACTCTCCCCCTTAGATCACAAGCTTCAAGAGATCAGGGCCTACGTCTTCTGTCTCTTCATATTCCTAGCCTCTAGCACAAAGCCCTTCCGAGATTAGGCATTGAGCACATGGAGAATGGAACTGAGTGGGCAAATGATGCTCCTTCCAACAGTTTTTCTCTTAAGTGGCTTTGGACACTGAATTGCTGTGCCCTAAAGAGGGGTGAGGAAGTAAGGGTGGGGGTCAGGGTGAAGGGAATGAGTAAGAAATAGGCCAGAGTCTTAGTGAATAAACTATTTCTTTGCTATGCTGCTCTAGCAATAAGGAAATGGCCTGGAAGAAGTAGTAACACCACAAAGGACCAAGGAATATACTTGACAAGATACAGATCTCACACACACACACACACACACACACACACACACACACACACACACACCTCTTAAAGAACTGATCATTTTGCTGATGTGGGTACTTCCTCTACTAGTGCAAATCTCAATCCTTATGTGACTTAGTTTGGTCCAGTACTTGAATGACACACAGATAAACAATCCATCCCAGTACGTGCTTCACAGACACAGTTTCTGTGCCACGAGGCATTCAAGGAGGGTGGAATAATAGCACTTCATTAAGCTCAGTCCATTTGTACAGGCCAGTCAGTGCAGGGTTCAATCAGTTCTTATTCAATCTCACAGATTTCTTACCGGAAAAAATACACACACACACACACACATATACATACACATATATGGAAAATATATACATACACATATGTGTTTCAGGTTTATCTTTGTTATCCAGCCTGGGTAAATAGCAGGAATTTTCCATTATTTACCAAAGCTTGCTATATGCACCTCACAAATCAGTGTTAAAATGTAAAATGCTCTTCCAATGGGAAATCATATTTTAAAGAAAAAGATTTCCAATTTTTTTTCACTATCTAGTTACTGTGAAATGTTGACTCTGCTTGCAAGTCAGTAGAATGGGGTAAGTGTTCAAGAACAGTGATTTCAAAGTCAGACAGAACTGGGGGCCACTAACACACGCCTAAGGATCCCTGGGGGCATATATTGACGTAGAAAACCACAGAGTAACGCTATCTGTCTTCCACTGTATTTTTATTGGTTTCGTTAAACATTTCCCCATTACTCTATCATTTGGTTCCAGGATTCACTTGGGAGTATTGTGGTCTGAAGTTTGACTTTGTGAATCTGTCCCTCTTAGGTTGGGCTACTTTCAAAAGACATTTTCAAGTTGGTTTCTGTTCCATGTCTTTACTTTAAGGTAAAATAATGTTTTGAATATCAATATGCCTTCTTTATTTTATTTATTTATAGCAATGCCATGAGAAAATTTAAAGAATTTAAGATTATGTGATAATTTACTTTGCCTTTCCTGATCCCTACAACTGTTAATGCCTTCCGTCCCTTTACGTGCCTTATATTTATGTGTATGTATTTTGTATTATCTATATGAGTGTGTATGTATGTGTGATATACGTATACATAAATACACACACACACACATACTTCCTGTTCTTCTGCAAGGCTGTAAGCTCTTTGAGCATAGGGGCTACTTCATTCTTTGTAGGTGCATACTCAGTGCTTGGCACACAGGAGGCATTTAATGAATACTTACTGATGGATGTGCATACCCACTGCTGTCTTGTCAGTGCCAATCAATCCATCAGTAAGCATCAAGCACTTACTATATATGCCAGGTGTTGTCCTAAGGACTGGGAATACAAAGAAAGCTAAAAATGGGTCTTGCCCTCAGAAAGCTCACATTCTAATGTGACAGATGTGATATATACACAAACAGATATGTATAAGATCTATCCCAAGTAGCCAGGGAGGGGAAGGCATTAGCTGTTGGGAGGTCTGGGAAAGGCTTCCTTCAGAAAGAGGCGTTTCTACTGTGTCAGGAAGGAAGCCAGGAGGAGGAAATGAGGAGGGAGTGCATTCCAGACACAGCGGCTGTGAGCGCGAAGGCCCAGAGATGGGGGATGGAATGTCATGGATGAAGTATGGGATATGACCAGCATGGATAGAACATAAGAGTTCATGGAGGGAAGTAGTATGTATGAAGATTAGAAAGGTAGGGAAGGGCCAGGTTGTGAGGAGTTTTGAATGAAAAATAGGGGAATTTATATTTGATCCTAGAGGTCACAGGGAATCATTGGGGTTTACTGAATAGGGGACAGATAAGGATAGACCGCATCTTAGAAACATCTCTTTGGCAGGTATGTGGAGAATAGATTGGAGTCAGAAGAAACTGAAGGCAATAAAGCCAATTAGGAAGCTTACTGAAACAGTTCAGACAAAAGGTGATAAGAGCTTGAATGAGAATGTTGACTGTGTGAGTGGAGAAAAGATGTAGATGAGAGTTGTAGTAGAGAAAGAAACTACAAGATTTGGCAACTCATTGGATGGTGGTGCCTCTATTGGTAATGGGGAAGTTCTAAAGAGGGGTGGGTTTAGAGGAAATATAACATATTCTACTTTAGAAATGTTGAGTTTGTGGGACGGCTAGGTGGTGCAGTGAATAGAAGCACTGGTCCTGGAATCAGGAGGCTCTGAGTTCAAATCCAGCGTTGGACACTTAACACAAGCCGAGTGACCTTGGGTAAGCCACTTAACTCCAATTGCCTTCCCCCCTCCAAAAAGCAAAAAACAAACAAAAAAAAAGGAATGTTGAATTTGAGATGCCTACAGGACATACATTTTGAAGTATTTAGTAGGCAGTTGATGATGCAGGACTGGAGCTCATGGGAGAGACTGAAGCTCTTAGAGCTTCTGATTGCACTAAGACTTTTGGGGTACCCTGAATATGACTGGGAATCAACAGGATGTAGAAATTATAACTGTCAACATAGAGATAGCTTTAGTGGGAGGTAATGTGATCACCAAGTGAGATAGTATAAAGTATATAAAGAGATAGTCAAAAGGATTAAGAAAAAAGAGAAGAGGGTCCATAATTAATGGGCACAATATAGATGAAGATCCAGTTCAGGAGACTGAGGACAACTGGTCAGAAAGGGAAGAGAACCAAGAGAGAACAATGTCACAAAAACCCAGAGAGGACATGGTACACAGGAGGCAAGGAGAGTCAACAATGTCAACTGTAGAGAGATCAGGAAGGATGAGGATTGAGAACACATCATTAGGTTTGCCAATTAAGAAATGATTGGTAACTGTGAAGGGGGTAGTTTCAGTTGAATAATGATACTGGCAGCCACACTGTTGAAGGTTTAGAACAGAGTGAGAGGAAGTAAAGTAGAGGCACTGAATACAGATGACGTTTTCCAGAAGTTTAGCTGAGGGAGGAAGGAGAGGATAATGCAGATACAGGTGATAGAGTGCATAACACATCTAGTGAGGTTTTTGAAAGGCTGGGGGAGACTTGGGTGTGTTTGTGATAGCAGAGAAGAAACTAGTAGATATGGAGAGACTGGAGATTAGAGATAGAGTGCAGGTGATTGGAGACAATCTTTAAGAGAACACAGGAAGGACTGAATAAAGGTACATGAATTGGAGTTGACCTTGGCAAGAAGGGCCATATCTTCAGGGGAGGCTGGAGAGTGGAGGAGACAGTGGGGGATGTTGTCAGATGGATATGAGAGAAGGAAAAGACTTGGAGAGGAAGCTTTCAGCAAATGGCCTCTGTGTGGGAGGGGAGGGAGGGAAGGGAAGGACTGAGCAGAAGAGGAAGTTTGGCACAGCCATTTCGGTGGGTGGGATAGAGAAAAGATCTGGGAGGAGTAGAAGGAATGCCTTGTTGCAAAGAGTATGTATGCAATTGGGATTAGATAAGGTAAATTTCTAATGAATTCAGTCAGCAGGGTTTCATGATTTCTTCCGGCAACAAACTGATTACTGTAGTAAAATGGACTAAAGATTACTCCAAATAATGTTGAGTTGTATATTTGTAGCAATAAAATTATTACTTAAATATACTGGGAAACAGTCATTCAAAGATCTCAAAGTACTTTACAGCCATATGATTAATCCACATACAGGGACAAAGTAACATAGAGAATATATGGGCCCTGAAGCAAGGTTAGGCAGTGAGTTAAGTTGAACCTTTTTTATTGGAGTTGGTGTATTTCTTAGGATAGGAGCTTCAAAAGTGGCATAATAAGAAACTATAGGCATACTGTGGGGATGAACAGTCACCAAAATTTGAAAAATAAATAATAGACAATATAGCTCAAGTTCTCTTCTGATGCCCTCTCATGGTGGAGGTTTATCAATGACTGTGCCAACAAAGTACAAGGACAGAGAGGTCCTACCCAATCATGTATAGGCCTGGTTATGGCCTGCCATACAAAGACTGGTACTCAGAGAGGCTCATCATCATTGGGATGGGCATAGTAGGAGGAATATTTTTTCCACATCAATTAAGGAAGACCATCCACTAAAGTGTAAAGTGGTTGTCATCTGTATCAGTGAAGGGAGAGCCCTGAAATATGTTAAAGACATTTTAGGAGTGACAGTAAAGAAGGGGGAGAATGGTGATCAGGGTCAGCTTTAGACTAAACTGCCCTCTCTGACAAGTACCCCTCACTCATTTCCTTTTTCTTTCACAAAGCTACTCTTCTTCTCAAATGTTTGTCACCAATCTTTTTTTCTACCCTCTGATTTGGTCACTCTTAAATTTTGTTGTGAATGAAAAGTATTTTCTAAGAATTTTAACTTGACTTTAAAATTGAAGATTTTTTTTGTGTTTTCACATTAGGAAGGGTGCTAGATCTAGAGTCAAAAGACTTAGGTTCAAATCTTGCATCTTCCACTTACTTGTGACCTTGGGCAAATTGTTTAGCCTCTGTAGGCCTTAGTTTCCTCACTTGTAAAATGAGAAGGTTGGACTAGATGGTCTCTGAGATATTTTCCAGCTCTAGATACATGATCCTATGACCTGAAAACAAGGAAGAATACATAGACAAAGGGTAGATTCATGTTTTAATAAGAGATATCACAAGTCCTTTCCAGCTCAAATAGCTTAGAAGGGACATGATGGCTGTGTTCAAGTATTTGAAAGTCTGACACACGGAAGAGAGATTAATGTTGTTTGGCCTCAGAGGGCAGAACTAGGAGTAATGGGCAGATTTGGAATTGATATAAGGAGTGATCCCAAAATGAACTTAGTAAATAAATAATGGATTCTCTCCTACAGGAGGTATTCGAGTTGAGGCTGGACAACCATATATCAAAGAGGTTAAGAGGGAATTCCTGGTCAGGTTCCGGTTGTACTAAATGGCCTTGGAGGAAGTCTATCCATGTGGAGATTCTGGGAACCTTTGACTGTATACTGTATATAAATATATATTCACATACAAAAACTGCAAGCAACTCAGATACAAAAATACAAACTTAGAAAATAGATGACTTTAGGTGATGGAAGTTTGATTTGCAAAACAATTCCCCATATGTTTTCTTTAAATAGCAAACTCTCTTGGTACATTTAAAATATAATTTGATTTTGTGTACATGTATATATGTATATATGTATGTATGTATGTATGTATGTATGTATATCTCTACATATGTTGTATAGAACAAAATATGCCAGTAATCACTAATCTCTTCCAGGTCCAAAGAGTCAGATCTGGACAAGATTTTAGGCATCATCTATGCCCTATGAAAGCTAAGAGACTTGTCCAAAGTCACAGGGAGAGCAAATAGGAGAAGCGAGGCCTGAACCCAAGACCACTAACTCAAATCCAGTGTGCTTTTGATTGTGCCATACTGCTGAGTGAGAAAAATGGAGCCCTAAGTTGGGTTGCATAGCTGAGAAAGTAAAATGTAATGAAAAGTACACTCTCTTTTCTGGAATCTGCTAAGTCCCAGAAGATCTGGGATGGGTGGGAACTATACCCATAGAGAACAGGAAGGCACATAATACTGTTTATGGGAAATTGTACACTGCCAATACCTTGAAGGTCAAGGTCACAAGCATTGAGGCTTCCATATGGCTATGGATACTTGCTATGGAGTTCAATTATACCAAATATATAGGAGAAGTCATCATAAGACATTACTGTATTTTTGAATGGAGGGAGTAAATGAGGCAATGGAAAACGATCAGTTACAATGTATTAAAGGTACACGGTCATACAGATTGGAGGAAAACTTACTTGCAAAAAAGCACTCCATTTTTGCATGTACAAACAATATCTCTTGGACAGAAATCATCTAAATTTCTTAGACAGTTATCAAAGTCAACCACAGTGCAATTTGCTCTAAATGAGAAAAAAAAACCCAAAATCCACCTCAAAGAACACTCAACAATATTTAACAAAGACTACAAACATATACAAACATATCTAACATATGGGTGGACAGAAAAATATCTTGTATTTGAGGATCTGAAAACACAATAATAATAATACAAAGTGCTTTCCCATATATTTTATTTGACCCTCATGTTAATCCTGTGAGGTGGTGACAGTTGCTGTAATTATTCTCATTTTACAGATGAGGAAACTGAGGCTCATCTATCTAATAAGCCTGGAACCTATGTCTCCTGACTCCAACTCTAGTGCTCTTTAAAGAAAGAAGTTTGGGGCAGTACAAGAAGTGTTTAGAGTACTTCATTTCAAATAGCTCCCAAATGAGATTCAATCCCATCACTTTGTAACTGATCAGCATGCAACGAGAACAGCCAAAACAGCAATTCAAACCACAAAGATATCACACTTGTTTTAATTGCAGGGTGGCTTTTTTTTCCACCAAGAGCTTGTGATTCTTCCCCTTTGGCTAAGTGGAGGTTCAACTATGGACTCAACAGGGCACTGGAATTCCTCCTTCATCTGGTTCTAGGTTGCCAAGACAGCCCTGTGAGAACTATTCAATTTGTTGCTACTGAAGTGTATTTTCGTAGGCACAGACATATACTATCCATACAAAAGAGAAACTTATTTCAATTCTGACCCAACCTAAACCCATATAAGCCTTCTTCTTGTGGTCTTTTGCACAACATGCCCTTAGCCCAGGGCTGTTGAGGGGAGAAGAGTGGGATGGTAATCAGACTTAATATACTCCATCTAAATGACGGGAAGAGTGTTTTCCCATCATATAGCACTTTTTTTCTGAATGTAGAACATGACACATACTGATTGTACTAGATTAATAATGTGGTTTTTTTTTTTAAAGCAAAGGCTTAATAGACACCACCAATGGGTATTTTGGGTGAGTTCAGTCCTTGAGAAGAAAGGGGCACAAACCTGGGTGTGTAGCTCATTTTAGCCTAGTGAAAGACCTCATTGTTCACCTCCCTTCTCTAGTTATTACGAACCACCAACACCAGAGCTAATTAATCAGGTAAGTGGTGCGGTTTTGCATGAGACACCAATGAGGTCATAGCTACTTTATATTAAACATCATAAGAGTGTCATTCATTCATCCCAGAAACTCAGTCAAAATACTGTCATATTCTAAGTAACATTCAATTTGTGAGTATTTATTGAGAACACATTATGTACCCAGACCAGATGTGGACCATACTTGAACAACTGCTGCTTTCAAAATGCAAATTCTTAAAGAGAGCAGTGTGCTTAGTGATATTTTATAGATAAACGGGCTGAGATAATTTATTGCCACATCTGCTTTCTTTCTTACGACCTGCTCCCATTTTGTTAGTTCACATACTCCTCCCTCCAATTAAAAAAAATTGGTCTTTACTTTCATCCTGAATCTGGAATCTAGAAAAGAAATCATCAGGAAATAGTCACCAAAACAATCCTGAACAGCCATGCAAGGAAAAATGTTGCTAATTTCTGTTGATAGACTACAGAATTTGGCCATTGACACAGGGTGTCCATTTCAAAAGAAGATCTTTTTAATCTTTCTTTCTGAAAATAAAGATCTTTTTTCCTCCTGACAATTGCAGCCCCAGCAAGTTATTGTTATTATTAACGACAATAACCCCAATAAGGAAGACTCCTAATCTTACTGTGTTCATTTTGTTACCACCATCGCCTTAATCTTTTCTCATAGTAAGATAATTAATGCTTCCTGTCTACCCACTGGTAACAGAGAGTAATCAAAAAAGTTCTTATGCTGAGAACAATGAACAGTCAGAAATCTGAGACCCACAAAATCTGAGCCAGGATAGAGGTGACATCCAACATTCTGAGGGCATGCATCCAGGAGAGATAAACAAAGGGAATAATCCCCATTAAGTAGTGTTGGAGAATACTGATACTGTACTTAAGACAACTCAAGAGTGGGGCTTTTTGGTGTTCTCAACTGGCACTTCCTTGGAAAAAATTACTGGTTAACTTTTTTTTTTTTTGCTTTTTTTGGAGGGCAACTGGGGTTAAGTGACTTGCCCAAGGTCACATGGCTAGTAAGTGTTAAGTGTCTGAATCCAGATTTGAACTCAGGTCCTCCTAACTCCAGGGGCCAGTGCTCTATTCACTGCACCACCTAGCCGCCCCTAACTGGTTAACTTCTTGATTTATTCCTGATAGCTCCAGTTCCCATAAATAGCATATATATAACTCTAAGCAAGAGCGGTAATTGGCTTAGGACTGGCTACACTGAGTTCAATTAGTCACCTTTGTATATCTTCTTGCACAAGCACAATAACTTTTCAGATTTCAGTCATTTCCTTAGTACTGAGCATCAATGGTGAGTTTAAGCAACACTCTTTGTATGATTGGATGCCACTGGCAGGCAGGGGAGGAAGAGAAAAAAGAGGAGAAAAGGAGTAGAATGGGGAAAGGCAGAGAAAGCAAGAAATGAGAATGCAGAGGGAAAAAAAAGGGATAGGAAAGGGGATTTGGTGGAGAGTGGCAATCTTGCTTACTTGGTTAACCTTGCCCAACTCAAGACTGGTCTACCCAGTTGAGGCCCACTTGAAGCAGACCATAAAACACTTTGCCAGGGACCAATTACAAACTCAATTACAAGGATGCAGAAACACTGGTCTTATGTTCATGCGGCATTATTTCATCCAGAAGAAACTGGAAGAATTTGGATGTGTCTTGGATCTGATTTGCTGGGAAGGCATGGACATTTCTGACTATAAGTGGCGGCCCCCCTTTCTCTACTCCTGTTGATACATGGTGGTTGGTTGAAACTCTTGGTTATGTATTTCTATTAGCTGAAATGGGCAATAGAATGAATAATCCAAAATCCCAGTTCAGGCTGATATTAAAATGATCTGCATTTTCTGGGCACATCAAGTAAAGGCAGAGGAGGTGGTCTGGAAATATTCTGGGTGTCAAGGGAATTCAGACTGTGATGAAGAGTTGCTTTATGAGGAGTTCTTAACCTGAAATCCATGAACTTGTTTCTCGAAAATATTCTGATAACTGAATTTTAGTATAATTGGTTTTCTTCACAATCCTATGTATTTCCTGCATTTAAAAACATGATTCTGAGAAGGGGTCCCTGGGTTTTGCCAAACTGCCAATGGGATGGGGAGAAGGGTCCAACACACACACACACACACACACACACACACACACACACACGCACAGAGTAAAGGAAAAAAAGGGCTATAGCTAATCCAGAGTGGAAAATGTACATGTGAATAGTTAAGGGTTACTTATACTGTTAAATCAGTCTCTTGTTTTTATAGCATAATAATTTCTGGATTTATCACATCCTCCTCCCCCCCTTCCAGAAGTGAATATTCTCTTGTAACAAAGAAAAAGACTCAATCAAAAAGAATTGATAAAATGTCTAAATTGGACGATATTTGCAACATTTTACCCTTGTAGGTATTGTTGCTACCTCTTTGCTGTGGAAGGAGGTAGGCCACGTGTTTTAGTGTTTCTCACCTTTTTGGTCCTGACCTATCCTTGATGTTCCCTTTTCAAATTCTTATGCTAATCTTTGAAGGTTGGTAGGTTTTTTTTTTATTCTCTTGTTACAGAATGATAGGATTTAAAGCTGGAAGTCACCCCAAACAATATCAGGCCAAATTCTCTTATTTCATACGTGAGGAAACTGAGGTCCAGTGAGAGAAAATGATTTGCCCAAGTAGAGCCATGGTTTGACCCTCATCAGGCCCTGGAATTCCCAGATCTAGAGCTTTTCATGTCATACCACAGGGCAGACACTGATCCTCAGCTGGAAGTGTTTCCACTTTCTTACCTTTATTAGACATTCTCTCTCTCCTTCTCATTCCACCTTCCAACTGTTCCAGTGTTGACATTGCCGTATAATGCTACCTTCTACTTTCCATGAGCTAAGTTGTCTCCATTTCTTCTCTCAGCCTTTTGGTTGTGGATTTAATCCTGCCTTGAGTCCTTTCACTAGTACAAAAACAGAATTAGACATACCTAGAAAGTGTAAGTTTTATTAGTGGAATATGATTTTATTGCCAATAGAATTGCTGAAATCTGGAGAATGGAAATCATTTATTTGGTTCAATAACAGATACTCCTCTAGTAGGCAGCAGCATTAGAATAACTCTCTCTCTCTCTGTATATATATATGTGTGTGTGTATGTATGTATAGTACAGCACCATAAAATTATACAGTTTCAACATTTTAAAAAGATTAACAAATTCAGGAAAACATTCCAACTTTTTTTCAGTATCAGACCTCTTGGTATTTATAGATAGAATGAAAATAAATTGGATTCATCTGTTACTAAGGAAAAAAAATGAACAGTTTAAGAATCTCCTCTTCCCCCCCACCTTAAGAGAAATTACACCCCATCCTAGGTAGAGTGGGGAGAAAGGAGCTGCTCAAAGCATCCACCTTATTCTTCCTTCTGGGAGAACTTTAGTCTTTGTCAGAGCAGCCAGTATGGAAGGCAACTTTTCTACAAGGCCACTGATAAATAGAAGAGTGTAAACTCTGGGTAGGGAGGTACTGGCTTGCTTTCTTCCTTTGTATCCCTGGTGCCTAGCAGAGTAGGTAATGGGTATTCCAATATAACAAGGATTTATTGATTATAGGCACTTAAGAAATGCTTGGCAATTAATTATCACAGCTCACTGGAAGATGATTCTCTCATGATTTTACTAGACGAGCTTTGACGTTTCTTCCAGCTCTGAAACTCAATGATTCCATTGATTTATTAGCTTGATTTATAGGGTACCTTTCATTTCAGAATCTCAGAGTTGGGAGGAATCTCAAAGGTCATCTAGCAACTCATCCTGGAACAAGAGGGCCCTCTACAGTCCACCAAGGAGTGGTTATCAGGCTTTTGCTTGAAGACTTCCATTGAGAGATAACCCATTGCATTTCTGAAGGTAGCCCAGTGCCTTTTGGAATAATGGTTCTAACTGTTGGAAAGTTTTCCCTTAGATCAAGCCTAAATTTCCCTCTTTGGAACAAGGGGCAAGCAGAAGTCAATGCAATTCAACATTTATTAGGTCAAGTGGTAAGGCACAGGGGATATAAAAACAAAACAGCCCTCTTCAGGGAGTATACATTTTAATGGGGATACATGACAAATACATAAGTCAGTATAAAGCATAGACAAAGTCAGAGAACAAGTGTTCTACATGGCAGCCCTTAAAATATTTGAAAACAGCTATCATATCTCCTCCTCTAAATCCTCACCTTTCCAGAAGAAAAATACCCAGTTCTTTCAACTGATTTGAAGACAGCTATCCTATTCTCCCTAAATCTTCACTTCTTCAGATCAAAAATTGCCAGGTTTCTCAACTAATCTTCACATGGCATGATCTTGAGGGCCTTTACTATCCTGGTCACACTCCTCTGGAAATTCTCTTAGTAGTGTCTTTCTTAAAATGTGGTACCCAGAACCAAACATATTATTCAAGCTATGTTCTGACCAAAACACAACACAGTAGGACTGTCACCTCCTTAGACTTGTATACTCTGCATCTCTTAATGTAGCTTAAGTCTGCTGTGGGGGCTTCCATATAATACTCATAGTGAACTAACAGTATACTAAGATGGCCAGATTTTTTCACGTGGACTGTGTAGTTGTACTTCCTCAATCTTGTATTTTTGAAATTTATTTATTGAACCCAGGTAAAAAAATGTTTTATCCTTATTAAATTTCATCTTCTTAGATTTAGACCAATGTATTCTGGTCTCTCTTAGCTATCCCTCCCAGCTTTGTGTCATTGCCTTGTCATTGATAAAATGCTAAATAGGACAGGTCTAACACAGATCCCTTGGGCACTCCTCTAGCTACCATGATCAAAGTCAGGGGTTCTCAACATTTTTTTGTGTCTTGGACCTCTTTGGACATCTGGTGAAGCCTATAAGACATTCTTTCTCAGAATAATGTTTTAAAAATACATAAAACCATAGGATTACAAAGGAAATTGAAATATAATTTTCAAATATTTCAAAAATCAAATATTCAAAAAAATTAATGGACCCCAGGTTAAGAACCTCTTCCTAAACTGACATGGAGCCATTGATTATGAATCTTTAGGTGTGGCCATTCACCCTTGGAGTTCACCTAACTATACATTATTGTCTAGCGCATATCTCCCTGTTTTGGCCAAAAGAATAAAACATGAGACAGACATTATGAAAAGTTTTCTTGTTAAATTTTAAGTGAGCAATAGCTCTAGTATTCTCCCATCTCCCTGTCAACAAGAGGAAAGTTAATCTAGCATGACCTGTTCTTGGATGAAGTCATCTGGCTTTTTGCGATCATTAGTTCCTTTTATAAATATTGAATAACATCTCTTAAACAATACATTCCAGAATTTTTCCAGGAATCAAAGTCAAGCTAGAATTGCTATGGAGCTTACAGATCCCATTCTCTTCCCTTTTTATGAAAACAGGAGGGGCAGCTAGGTCATGCAGTGGACAGAGCACCAGCCCTGGAGTCAAGAGGACCTGAATTCAAAGCCAGCCTCAGATATTTACTAGCTGTGTGACCCTGGGCAAGTCACTTAACCCTGATTACCTCAAAAAGCAAATGGGGATATTTTCACTTTTCCAGTCTTGAAGCATCTCTCCTATTCTCTATGATCTTTTACTTAAATTGTTTTATGTTTGCTTTATGAATGTTTTGTTTTTAGAAATAATTTCCAAATTTCCCTCTCAGTCTTCCTCTGTAACAGTAAACAAAACAAAACAAAACAAAACAAATGGCAACTAAGCAAAATCAGGCAACGGACTGCAAATAAAATATTCCATATCCATAGTTCTGCCCCCTCTTGAGTGAAAACTTGGAGATCCATTTCTTTATTTCTTCTACACTTTCAAGCTTGGTCATTACAAGGACAACGTGAGGCTTCATTTACTGGTTTGTTTACATTGCTGAAGTCTTTGTATATATTGTGGTCCTGATGCAACTTATTTCATTCTGCATCTATTCATGTCAGTCTATGTATCTCTTCTAGTTGTCATTTCTTAATGCCATAATGCTATTCTATTATATTCACATAACATGATGTACATTGCATATAGATCAGCACTTATTAAATGTTTTCCTCATTCATTCATGGACTAGTTGGGGAGTTATGACTGACCCACATGACTACAGGAGTTAAGAGAAGGGAGAGGTCAATGTAGGCTAGATTAGTATAGGAGAAAATGATGGGAGAATTGGGACTTCAGCTAGGTTTTGGAGGATGGGTAGAATTTAGAGTTTGGGTGGCTGTTCTGAGCAAAGCAGGAATGAACAATGAACATTAGTGGAACAGTAGAGGACCCATCTGACTGGAGAGGAGTGTGCGTGTTGGTGAAGAGTGCTGCTTTGATTCTGCTAACAAGGTGCTTTTAGGACTTGGCAAGGAAAGCTACCACTTAGAACTTCACCACAGTTATCAGGTGCTTAACAATAGCAAGTAGGGAAGGATTTGCAAGGCTTGAAACTCCACCAGCTGTTTAGCCATTCTTGGACCCCAAGATGTGTAGTTCTGGACTATAGAACAGTGTTGGAGAGTAGAGAAATGGCAAGATCTGGTGGCACACACCTTCCTCACTCAAGGAAGAAGTGCTTATGAAGGAAGCATCAGCTAGTGCAGACTACTCATTACAGGGCTGGTCATTCTCTAAGGGACTCCCCATCCTGAACTGGAGGCCCACTGCTAACTCCAGCTCCAAGGTATGTTATATAGATCCCACAAGTAGAAACTAAAATTGGAAAAGGAAAGAGAGGGTTTTTAGATCCAGGCAGGTCTTAATGCCATTGACTACATTTCTCCTCTTGGGTACTTTCTTCTGAATCTCTTCCAACTTGTCTGATGACTTTGTCTCCTTTGCTTGATCTTCATCAGCTGTTGTCTGTTCCCCCCCCCCCCCCCAAGGATATACTCTGAGTCCTCTTTACTCTCTACATTGTCTCAATTAGAGACCTCATTGACTCCTATGAGTCTAATTATCATCTCTATACAGATGACTTCCAGATCTATATATTTAGCCTTGGTCTATCTTTCTAGTCCTGCATTACCAACTATTCAATGGACATTTCAAACAAGATGCTCTGTAGCCATCTCCAACTCAACATGTCCAAAATAAAATTAATTTTTCTCTCCAAACACAACCCTCTTCTGAACTTCCCCATTGCTGTTAAGGGTACCACCACCCTTTCAGTCACCCGGGTTCTTGATCTTTTTTTTTTTAATTAACTTTTGTTTATTTTAGTTTACATCATTCATTTCCACAAGATTTTGAGTTACAAATTTTTTCCCCATCTTTCCCCTACCCACCACCCCAAAACAGCGATCCCACTCCCCCAATCTGCTCTCTCCTATATCCTCCCCCATCACCCCTCTGATTTTCCGGTAGGGCAAGATGGATCTCTCTACCCCAGTGCCTGTATATCTTATTTCCCAGGTGCATTTAAATAATAATAATAATAATAATAATAATATATATATATATATATATATATATTTTAAACATTTGATTTTAAAACTTTAAATCCTAGATTCTTTCCCTTCCTCCCTCATCGCCCACCCCCACTGGAAAGACAAGAAATTCTATACAGGCCATATATGTGTAGTTACGCAAAACATCTCCACAATCAACATATTGTGAAAGACTGACTATATTTCCCTCCATCCTATCCTGCTCCGCACTTGCTCTATTCTCTACTTTGTCCCTGTCCCTTTACAAAAGTGTGTGCTTCTAACAACCCTCCCCCCCCACCTGCCCTCCCTTCCATCATTTACCCTCTCATCCTCTTCCCCCCTACTCTCCTGTAGGGCAAGATACCCAATTTAGAGTGTATGTCATTCTCTCCCTAAGCCAAATTCAATGAGAGTAAGGTTGATCCATTCTCTTTTGCCTTCCTGTTCTTCCCTTCCATTGTAACAGTTATCTCTTGTCTCTTCTATATGAGATAATTAACCCCATTCTGTCTCTTTCTGCCTCCTCTCATTCTATTCCTTGCCCACCTCTCAATTTCACCTTTTAAAATATCATCCCTTCCTATTCAGTTGATCCTGTGCTCTCTGTCCATGGATACCTGTACACATATATACACATACTCACATATGTATTCATATGCATATATACTGGGTTCCTGATCTTAATGTCATCCTCAATTCCTTATTCTCTCACTCAATCCACATATCCAATCAATTACCAAATCTTGTCACTTCTGCTTCCACATCCCCTTTCAATAATATTACCTTCCCTCCACTCACACAGCCATCACCCTGACTAGATCAGGCCCTGATCACCTCTCATTTGGACTATTGTAATAGCATTCTAATCGTTCTCCCTGCCTTAAATCTTTCCCCATTTCAGTTTATGCCCCACATAGATGCTAAAGTAATTTTCCTAAAATGTAGGCCTGACCATGTCTTCCCCCTGCCCTCACACCCCTACTCAAGAAATTCCAGTGGCTCCCTACTACCTCTAGGATCAAATACAAACTTTTGTCTGGCATTTAAAGCTCTTCATAATATGGCCACTTCTTACTTTTCCAATGTTCTCATCAGTACTCCATGTACTTCCATGTACTCTATGGTTTGGCCATACTGATTTACTTGCTGTTCTTTATACATGATATTTCATCTCCTATTTCCATACCTTTGCACTGGCTATTTTCTATGCCTAACATGCTTTTCCTCTTCATCTCCATATCTTGGATTCCTTGATTTCCTTCTAAGCCCACTTCTAAGCCACTTTCTACATGAATCCTTTCTTGATCCCTCCAGGTGCTAGTATTGATCATTCCAAAACTACCTTGTATTCATTTTGTATATAATCTATATATGCTTATATATGTACATGCTCTCTCCCTTGTTAGAATGTAAACCTGAGGGCAGGAAGTGTTTCACTTTTGTCTTTGCATTCTTGATACTTACAACAGTGGTTGGTCCATAGTAAGTGCTTTAATAAGTGTTTGCTGACAGATTAAAAGTGGTTTTTAGGGAGAATGGCATGGTAGTAGGATACAATATGGATTAGATGGAGAAACAAGAGGGAGAGATTATGAGGCTATGCAATCAATCTAGGTGGAAGTGATGAAGATCTGAAGTAAGTGGGGGCAGGAGGAAGGTGGCACAATACCATTTATAAGATATACTGAAAGGAAAATAGGGGTTAGGGCCTGAATAGAAATAGAGGGTCAAATGAAGAGGAGTGCCTAAGGGTTGCAGGTCTAGAGCTGGGATAGTCCAGAAAGTCTGGTCTAACTCCCTGCATTATCTCTACCAAGGTGAATTGATTCCTGTGAGAACAGATTACTTCTTTTTTTTTTATTTACTCATTTACTTTTAATTTACAAGATTCAGTTC
>CM053582.1:43950816-43968822 GCA_028627135.1 Pseudochirops cupreus | reverse complement strand
CCACCTCTCATCCCCCATCCCCCTACTCTTCTGTGTGGTAAGATGCCCAGTTTAGTACACTGCATTTCTTATAGCACAATAGTATTCTATTACATTCATACAACACAACTTGTTTAGCCATTTCTCAACTGATGGGCATCCCCTTAATTTCCAGTTTTTTGCCACCACAAGGAGAACTGCAATAAAATACATGCTAGCATTCTTTTTCACATTTGGTTTTCTTTCTTTTTTCCCATTGTTCATTCCATCGGTTACAACCCTTCTGTACAACCAGACTAATGTCCAATGTGAAAGTATTTGCAGATCCCATACTTGATTGCACGCCGCTATGGGGAGGAGGGGGAAGAGAGGGGAGAAAATCTGAAACTCAAGGGGTTGTGGAACTGGATCTTGTAAACTAAAAGTAAATAAACAAGTCAATTTAAAAAAATCTAAACTGTACTTAATATTATTAAACACGAATGCAATAACACTTGCTGAACAGCTCCATACATACAACACTGAGAAGATGCCGTATCTGCCTTCAAAGAACTTCTCAAGTGGGGCCAGCTGCCTGAATAAGCAGTTGTAAGAATGAATGTATAGTTCTACCTGCGTGTATTTAAATTCACATTGACAGTAGCATTCCCTTCTGAAAAACAGCTATTTAGAATAAATATTTACTCTATTACATATTTAATAATATATAATCTATACCAGGAGTAGGGAACTTGCAGCCTCAAGGCCACATGTGGCTCTCTAGGTCCTCATGTGGGCCCTCTGACTGAATCCAAACTTCCCAGAACAAATCCCCTCAATAAAAGAATTTGTTCTGTAAAACCTGGACTCAGTCAAAAGGCCACACCCAAGGACCTAGAGGGCCACGTGTGGCCTCAAGGCTGAAGGTTCCCCACCCCTATAGATTCTATACCATAAAACTGGTAATTAGAACAAATAATATAGCATCATTTTAAGACCTAGAAGTTAGTACTGTAGAGGCTGTCTCTCATTTGATTCTGCTAACAGTCCTGTGAGAAGTTTAAAACTGGTCCAAACAGAGCTCTAAATGAAGCTGATGCATTTCCCAAAGTTCCCAAGAGGTGCTGAGGCCTATCTCTTCTTAAAGCCTACCAACTATTCTTAAAGACCTTTTATGAGGTCTCTGCTAGAAACCAAACCACTTAAAGATACTCCCTGCCCCTGCCATGAACTATCCTGAGAGAGCTGTGCAAAGTGAGCTGCATGCCTGTTTTCAGCCTTTCATCTCCAACCCCACTGGAAACTACAAGATGAGAAGACTGTGGGACTTTGTTTTAAGACACAGTACTGTCAATACTGGCTCATATAACACCTTGGATGACAGTACAATGAAATTTTCAAATTATCACAGAATGAAAAAAAACTGGAAGGGATGTAGAGATCACTTTATAGAAGAAGAGACTGAAGCCCTACTCTGAAAGGTTATGAGATTTACCTGAGGTCAAGTAGAAAATGGCAGAGCTAGGATTTAATACACATTCTCTGTACCACAGAATCATAAAGGGTCCTTGGAAGTCATAAGCCATCCCCCCAACCTCCCATTTTACAGAGGGATTAGACAGACTGAGGCTCAGAGGTTACGTGATTTACTCAAGGTCACACCAGGCATCAAGCAGTAGAAGTGAGATGTGAACCCAGAACCTCTGTACCTCAGAATCACACACAAGACATCTAAACTAATGCCTTAATTTACGGATGAGGTAAGTGAGACCCAGAGAAGTTATGTGACTTACCCAGGAGAGAAGAGTATTACTGGAATTTGAAACCTAGGTTATCTGCACCACAGAATCATAAAGTAATAGAGCTGGAAGGGCCCTTAGAGGTCATCTACACTTTCTTCCCCCGCCCCAATCTTACTGAGGAGATTTAAGAGTCCAGAGAGGTGACTCACCCAAGGTAATGAAGCAAGTGATTAAACTGGGATTTGGACCCAGGGCCTCTGTACTACAGAACAGCAGACTACTAAAGCTAGAAAGGACCTTAAATGTCCTCTAGACCAACCTTCTCATTTTACAGATGAGGAAACTGAGGCCCAGGGGGGTTAGGGGACTTACTTACCTAAGGTCACTCATGGAAGAACTGGGATTTGAACCCAAGTCCTTGGTACCACCAAACTGGAGACTAGGAAAACTGGGAAGGCCCTTAGAAGTCAGCTGGGTCTTCCCTTTCATTGTGCTCTGAGAGGTGAAGGTAACTTACCCAAGGACACACAATAAGTGGCAGGGCCCAGGTCCTCTGCACTACAGAACTGCAGGCTGTTAAAGCTAAAAAGAACTTAAATAAGGTCATCTAGGCCAACTTCCTCATTTTACAGATGAGGAAACTGAGGCCCAGGGGGTTATGGGACTTAACCAAGGTCATCCAGCAAGTAGTGACATTTGAACCCATTATAAAACTGTTAACATATTACAACCAGAATGGACTTCAGAGGTCATAAAAGTCATTCTCCTCATTTTACAAATAGGGAAACTGAGGCCCAGGGAGGTAAGGGAACTTAGATAAGTGACAGAACTAGGATTTGAACCCAGGTCCTCTAAAGAGGTCAAAAGAATACTAGTAGAGCTAAAAGAGCCTTTAGAGGTAATCTAGGGGGCCCCTAGATGAGCCTCAGGAGAGAACTGAGGCCCTGCAAAAGGATGGCTACTTACATAAGACAAAGTAAGAGGCTGAGCTGGGATTTGGCCCCAGGCCTAACCCCAGACTTTCTGCCTAGTGGGACTTGAAAGGCCTCAAAGGCCATTTTACAAACCAGGGGACCACGGAAAACTAGAGAGGGAAAGGCCCCCGCGGGCAGAGCTGGAAGAGCGAGGCCCGAGGTCCACGGCCACTGCACGGGGACAGCATTTCGGGGCTTTCGGTCAGTTTCCTGAGGGGGGCCCTCTAAAATTACCTCAAAAATTGTCCTTTGCGAGCGCCCGGAGACAGAGCACACGGCTGCCCTCCCTCCCCACCCTCGCACCAAAGCTCTCTGACCACAGTGTCCCTGGGTCAGAATGTATAAAGAGCATCTCCTAGCAACGGCCTTTGTGACTGCAGGGGGCGGGGCGTTCTACCTCCTCAGCCCCTCCTGACCCTCAGGCTCGATGAGCCCCCCCCCCCCCTCCTGTCCCTCCCGCTCCTCCCAGTGATCCCAAAGCCTTCCCTTCCCTGTCATCCCTGAGCGGAGGATGGGCCCCAGCCTCTACCATTACTGCAAGGAAGATCAAACCCAGTAAAGTCGGGCTCCAGCGAGGCGGAGAGGAAGAGAAGGCCCTTGGCAGAGGCTCCACTCAGGACCGGGACCATGAGCACATTTCGAGTTCGCCCAGCCCAGCCCAAGGACTGCCCTGACATCCTGCGGCTCATCAAAGTACGCCCCTGGCAGCGCGTGGGGACGGGGTGGGGGCAAACTGCCAACGGGTGGTCGGGAGGCCGCAGCAGCAGCACCACTACCCTGAACTGACAGGTTCACAGGTCACAGAAGGGTGGCCATGTCCCCATCCCTCAAGGACAGGCCCAACACATAAGGGTGAGTGGGAGGCAGATCCAGAGCTAATGGTGATGACCCCTAACCCCCCAGATGTGACAGGAAGGGGGCAGAGTTAAAGGGCAATGCTCCATGACTCCCTCCCCCTCCCCGCCAGGAGTGAGAGGGGGCTGCATTTCAAGAGGTAAGGGCCATTGCCCTGAACTGAGAGGTAAGCAGAAAGGTGGCAAAACCAGAGTTAAAGGTGATGGCCCCTGCCCCACAAGAAATATGGGGGGGGGTACACAGCTAAGGGCCCCTGACCCCCCACAGAGAGGTGAGTGGGAGTGGGGCAAATCCAGAGCTAAGGGCCATGGCTCCTGCCCCCCAAAGGGGTATATCTAAAGGCAGCAGGCACCCTAGTAAGGCCCTCAGGCCTACAGAGTGGTAAGCCCAGGAATGGAAATGTCCAGAGCTTAGTCATAGCCTCTGCCACCCCCCAGAAGTGAGGGAGGCAATGCCCCCAGCCTTGGGCAGAGGTGGGTCAGAAGGTGGCAGGTCTAGAGTGATGAGCAATAACCCCCTACCTGTCAGGATAGTTGTAGGGAGGCAGCAAGTCCACAGCTAAAGGCCCCTGGCCCTCCACAGAGAACTGTGTCAGGAGGTGGCGGGGCAAGAGGTAAGGACCACTGCCCTGAACTAAAAGGTGAGCAGAAGGTCCAGCTGAGGGTGAAGGCAGAAGTTCCCCCTCCACAAGAGGAGAGCCATGGAGTGAAAATGTCCAGAGCTAAGAACTATGGCCCCAGCCTCCCGAAGAATGGTGAACCAGAAGGAAGCAGGTCCAAAGTTAAGGGAGATGGCCCCTGTCCCCTGCAGAGGGGAGGAGAGGGGAGGGCAGTTTTAGAGTTAAGGGCCATTGCCATCTCTGCAGGCACATTACCTGCAGAGAGGTGGGCCTCTGCAGGGAGGTGGAAGGTGCACAGCTAACATTCCTCTGGCTCCCCACAGAGAGGTGAGGAGTTGGCAGATCAAGAGATAAGGGCGATGGCCTCTGCCCTCCCACAGAGGTGAACAAAATGGTGGCAGGTCCAGGGTAAAGGGTGATGGCCCCTGTCTTCCCCCAGCTATGTGTGGGGAGGTGACAGGTCCCCCCCAAGAAAGATGAATGGAAGGGTAACAGCTAAGGGCCACAGCCTCTACCCTGCCAGGATAGGTATAAGGACATGGCAGGTCCACTGCTAAAGGCTCCTGGCACCCCTGCAGAAAGGTCAACCAGAAGGTGGCAGGTCCAGAGCTAAGGGGGATGACCCCAGCACCCCCATCCCTAGAGGTGAGTCAGAAGGTGACAGGTCCAGAGTTAAGGGAGATGGTCCCTGCTCCCTGCAGAGAGGTGAGCCAGGGAGTGGAAACGTCCAGAGCTTAGAGCCATGACCCCTGCCCTCCCTCCCCCAGAGGGATGTGAAGGAGTAGGGGAGGTCCGGAGCTTAGGGTCATGGGCCCTACTGCCCACTGAGAGGTGGGAGAGGAGGCAGTTGCAGAGCTATGGGGGCCATGCAACCAGTTATACACTCTTCAGGGAGGTTGCCAATCCAGAGCAGCCCCCAGCAGTGAGGTGAGGGAACTAGGACAGGTCCATAGCTAAGGGAGATGCACCCCCCCAAAGGGAGTCAAATGGTGTCAGAAGATGGCCCATGACTTCCACAGAGAGAGATGCAAGGAGGCATGGCTCCTGGATGCCCCTCAGAGCAGTGGTTGAGAGCTGGGCAGGTTCAGAATTAAGAGGGATGGCCCATGGGTCCCCAGCCCTAGGGGTCCTGAGAGGTGGCAGGTCCACAACTCAGGGCCCCTGGACCCCCAGAGAAAGATTAGTGGGAGGATAACATGTCCGCAGCTAAGGGCCATGGTTCCTGCCTTGCCAGGATAGGTGCAAAAGGGCATCAGGTCCTCAGCTAAAGGCTCCTGGCCCCTCCCCCTCCCAGAGAGATGAGTCAGAAGGTAGCAGGTTAGGAGGTAAGCAAGATGGCTCTTTCCCCCTTCCCCTTACTGCTCCATCCCCCACCAAGAGAGAGGTATGAGGAAATGATCATGCCCTTGCAGAGAGGTGGCCCAGAGAGGGGCACATCCTGAGTTAGGAGGAATGATACTGGGAGGTGGTAGGTCCATAGCTAAGGGCCCTGGGCTCCCCCTGAGAGGTGAGGGAGAGGGCAGGAGGTGCAGAGATATTGGCAATGATCCCTACTCCCTGCAGAGAGGTGAGGGAGGCAGTTCTAGAATCATCCAATGGGGGACACCTGAAGAGAGCTATGCCTTTGCTGGGAGGTGGCATGTCCAGAGATAAGTGCTCCTGGTCGACCCCAGAGAGATGAGTGGGTGGGCAACAGGTACAGATAAGGATGATGTGCGTCAGAAGGCGGCAAGTCAGGAGTTTTAAGCTAGATGTCTCCCTCCCCCCCAGCCCACCATGGAGGAAGGTACAAGGAGGGCAGATCCAGAGTTAAGGAAGATAATCCCTGCCCCCTGCAGAGAGGTGAGCCAGGGAGTAGAAATGTCCACTTAAGGGCAGTGGTCCTTGTCCTGCCAGGGCAGATGCTGGGAGGAGGCAGGTCCATAGCTAAGGGTGCACAGCCTCCCACAGAGAAGTAAGAGAGAGGGTGCCAGATCCAAAGTTAAAGATGTTGGCCCTTGCCTCCCTTCAGAGATGAGAGAGGGAAGGTAGCAGGTTCAGAGATAAGGGTGATGACCCCTGCTCTAGCTGGTAGGTTCAGAGCGAGGGGCGATTGCAAGTACCCCCTTCTAAGAGAAGTGACTGGGATAGGGAAAGGTCCCTGTCCCTCACAGAGCTGATTGGGAGAGTGGTGGGTTCAGAGCTAACAACATCCTACCAGAAGAGACAGTGCTAAGACAGCAGCCAGGAGGAACAGGGACACTTGGGCTCCACCTTTGAGATAGGCTTCTTCAAGCAGAAGAATGTGGGGATTTTATCCCATACTATTGTTTGATGAGAGCTAGTTTTCAGATAATCACAGATTCCAGCAGGAACCCTAAGATCAAGATGGAGCTGACCAAAGGAACCATAGGAACCACTAATCCAAATTCCTCCAGACGCTAAGAGACGGAAATTTTCTTGCCCTGGATCACATAGTAAATGGGAGAACCAGGATTCAAGGCTAGGGATCTTTTCACTGCATGGCAATGCCTCCTATCTAGGGGCCCTAAGCCACAATCCTTTCTGTTCTTAACACGGATACACTTAAACACTGACATGAGAAAGAGGTACAGCAGTTGCTACATATGTCAACACACAAGCTGAGTGAAACAGTTGATCAAATGTATATGGAAGTAGTACTGTCATTTCTCCCTCCCCCCACCCCAGTGGACCACTCCAGGGATCTGTTTTGGGGCCTAACCTAGTCGATATTCTTCTCAGTGACTTGGAGAAAGACACAGATGGCATACTTTGTGGATTTGCACACAACTCAAGATATAGAAATATCTAATACCACATTATGTTATTGGATGACAAAGTCTTGGGATCCAGATTGATGCTCACAGGTCAGACCAATGGGCCAAGTCTAAGAAGACGAATGGGGACAAATGTTAAGAACCACTTTTGGGAATTCCAAAGATCTTTACCAGTCCATGATGAGGAAAGTCTGACTAGGCATTATGGGAGAAGGATGTGTGGGGATGTGTATGTGGGGGGGACTTGAAATGCAAGTTTCATTCACATCATGGTATAGGAAACTCCCCCCACCCCATGAATGAAACTGTAAGTGGCACAAATGGAAATATGAAATATGTTCAGGGACTTAGGAGGTGATAGGACTGCTACACTTCGCCCTGCTCTACTCAATATACAAATGGAGCATACTGTGTTTAGTTTCTAGGCATGACATGTTAGGGTGAACAATAACATAGTTTGGAACATCTCCAGAGGAAGGCAACCAGAATAGTGAAGAGCCTCTAGTTCATGCTATATTAGGATCAGGTGAAGGAACTGGGGATCTTTAGAGAATATAAGACTTGGAAAAGACAGAAAGGATAGCAGTCTTTTCAAGTATCTGAAGGCTCATCCAGAGGAAGAAGCATTTCACTTAGCCCCAGAAGGCAGATTTAGGAACAATGGGTGGAAATTGTAGAAAAGTAAAATTAGGCTTGAACAAAAGGAAACAATGCCTAATAATTAGAGCTGTCCACAAATGAAATAGGTGGGTTTGAGAGAGGCAACTTTGGATGTTCTGAAAATAATCAGCTGATTCGTTAGAAATGACATATTTAAATAGCTAGAGTAAAACTTTTCATTCACTGGAATCATGGAAGCCATACTGAAATTCTCCTGCTCTCTAAAGTGTCCATCTAATCCATCCAGCACCCATTCTTTTATGAAGCAGAAGCAGGGGACTGGCATTACCCAGATCACAGGAAAACAAAATAAGTAAGTGAATTTCCTGGTGCCCCATCTGCTCTTCTGGGGGCAGATAGAACCTATAACCATATATGGCCATGTTTCCTATGGAATGGAAGGATCCTCTGAAAACTCTATCCAATTGAACTATGAACATAACTGTGAGGTCTGGATTTATACATCTTAGTTTTAATTCATCTCTGTGGGCTCACGGGTCATTTCTACAATCAGTGACTAGACTCAAGAAGGAAAAATCAACTCTTTGTAGGAATTAAGAGACTGCCTGATTGGGGGAGGGGCAGTGAGGGAAAGAACAGAGGTTTGGGACCTGGGTGACTAGGGGAAAGGTGGTGCTATAACAAGAAATAAGGACTTGGTTTGTACAGGGAGGGAGGGAAGCCAACGAGTTCAATTTCTGACATCCTGAATTTGAGGTGCTGACAGGACATAGGCTCAGCTGGCAGGTGGAAATACAGGGCTTGAGCTCAGGAGAAAGGTTGGAGTTGGGGATACAGATCTGAGAGTCATCTGCTGGAGTGGATGAGATGACTGAGGGAGAGAGTAAAAACAGAAAAGAGGGCCAAGGACAGGCCTTTGAGGTGCTCCCATATTTGGTGATGTGTGTATGAAGAGATCATCTGTAGGAAGCAAGAGAACAGATAGGAGAACCAGGATAATTCAGGATCACGCAAGACAGATGGGAGATGTCAGAGCTGACAATGCACTGAAATAAGTCCTTGGATCTAGTCACTGTGGCCTTGGAGAGAATAGTGTCAGTTGGATAGTGAAGGGAGATTTCAAATGGCTGAGGAGTGAGTATGTGCTGGTACCAGTAGCAAATGTATTTGACTTTACTTCCTGGAGACTTGGTAGGAAAGAGAAGAGGGTGTGCAGCAGCACTAGGGGGTAGCAGAGTGGAGGGAAGTTTATAATGATGTTTTTAGCATGAACAACGTAGTTCAAATACATTGTCCAGACAACTTGTCATCCCACTGGTGTCTTATCGAAAGTAGTACCATCTTCATTTATTCTGATGAGTATTTTTTGCCAAGGAGCAGCAGGTCTCATAGTCTTTTGCCCCATCTTGGCCATCCTTTGCTTTGCCTATACTCTCTCATATTTGTAGCCTATTGTGATTTTTCCAGGGAACAAGGAATGGATCAAGCAGATTCAAGTTTCGTGGTTCCAAACAAAACCTTCAGGAAGGGTGGGGGGTGTGCTCAGATCATCACCCTTATCTCTCTATCTGTCAACTACAGGTTCATCTCTCTCTATGGGGGACCAAGGGCCCTTATCTCTGTACGTGCTGCCTCCTAGGATGTTTGATCACCTCATTTCCCTAGACCTATGCTTCTTCCAAGCTATGTCTTAAGGTTGAAATGTCTTCCCTCCCCTCAGCTGCTGCCCCTCCCTTTCCTCCATCCACGTTTCAAATACAAGCTGACAATTTTTCCTGGATCCATATTTAAACAAACATAACATTTTGTCTACCTTCAGCAGTAAATGTACCAGTGCAAGCATGTGCTGGACCTAGAGCAGGGGTGGGGAACCTGTGCCTTGAGGCCACATGTGGCCCTCTAGGTCCTTGGGTGTGGCCTTTTGACTAAGTCCAAGTTTTCTAGAACAAATCCTTTTATTAAGGGGGTTTGTTCTGTGAAGTTTGGATTCAGTCAAAGGGCTGCACTTGAGGATCTAGAGAGCCCCTGACCTAGAGTAATGCTGCACTCCTCTGGTCTCACTGGGAAAATGAATATATTTTCCTGATAACTGAAGCTTACCACATTAAGCATCAAAACTTTTTACTGTAAGCAAATCTTGATAAAAATGCTTCCCAGTCTTCTTAGGCAGGATTTCCTTTTTTCTTCATGACAAAGTGCAAAGAACACTAGGCTTGAAGTCAGTGTGTCTGCCACTTACTACCCTGGGCAAGTCACGGATACTCTGGGCCCACTCCCTCATCTGCAAAATGAAAGCTCTGAAACAGATGACATCTTAGGTCCTTCCAGCTTGGATCCTAGGATTACTATGAACATGAGTCATTATCATTCCATCAGCTTGGGGAAATCTTCCTCCAGTGATACAAGTTGGCAAGTCACTTGTAACATATGATCTCTTCGCTGAAATCCATTCATGTTGTTAGCAGCTAATCAAGTATTTAGGACATTTGTCCCTATACAAAATGACCACAAGCTACCTCCTGAGTCTCTGGATCTGTTAGACCAAGTTTTCCTGTCCCTTCCTCCACTGTCAAGCTTCCAGCTGCCACTTCTTGCTGCTGTTAGCACACTAGTTTGGCAGTCCTCAGTCCTGCCTTCTGCCTTGCCCCACCTCCAGCCTCCAGCTGCTTCCAATGTACTTTGATGGTGAAAACTGATAACCAGAGACTTGTTGGAACCCTACATAAACATGAATATGTGTACTCTAAAGGGTCTGATAAAGTTATTGAGCTTTTAAATGAAGGAATTTTTATGCCATCTATTTTGATGGCTGAGAGGCCTTAAGAAAACCTTTGTTCTCAGTTCTTTGATGTAGCTAGGTTCCCTATGGATAATTCAAGGCCTACTTCTAGGATCCAGTGATGCAAGTCAGAACCCTTTTTACACCTTAGAAGACAGTCTCAGAATTCTCATGGTCAACATAACTCATTCCCCTGTGGTCAACCTTAGCTAAATTGGTCCATAGGTGACAGACACATTATAGTGCTGGGGTTTCCATCTGTCAGGGGATGAATTTTGCTGGCCTAGCCTTTGAGAACTCGGGATCACCTCCTGGCCATAACGAGGCAGCAGAGTCGGCCTTTGGAGAAGAGGAGATCCAGTTATTTTTCAAATGGACTTAGATATTCTTTGGCTATCTACGCTCTCCGTATTTGTTGGGACCATTATAGATTATCAGCTTTTGGAGGCCTAGGGTAAATCTTCACTCACTTTATCTACTGCACCACACCCTCCTATATACAAAGGTAAAATCTTTCAGATGATGATGATGATGGAATCCTCAAGAATTACTTAAAAATCATAACATCAATCACTTCTCTCCTTGACAGGAATTAGCTGCTTATGGAAATGCTCCTGACGCTGTGAAGTTAACCATTACAGGTAAAGAGTGAAGGTCATGTAAGCTCATAGTTTATGTCCTTGGAATCCACCTTTTATGGTATCCTTTATGCACATTTCTAAAGGCCGTGCTATTTGATTTGCAACATATTGCACTGAATTTCTATTTTCTAGGCAGAATGGTGAATTAGAGGAGCCCGGGGCTAGGGAACAGGGAGACCAGAGTTCAGGTTCAGGCTCCTACAATGCTAACCAGCTATATGACTTGAAGAAAGTAATTTTCTCTCTTCTCATCTCCAAAAAAAAAAAAAAAAGGATAATGATAGCTACCTTGCCTACGTCTGCTCCATAGGGCTTTTGTGAGGAAATGCAGACTCAAAGCGCACTGGCTTACATGATTGCTACAGGAGTGCTGTTACCTTTCTAATACCTGCTAGCACTCTCCCCAGACAGAAGCTATAAGTTAAGCTATGATACTTTGGCTCCCACATCTCCACATTTCCATCCCCCTAATTGCCTCTCTGCTTCTCGCTGGGTAACCAGTCAGTATTTCACTATGCACCATGCTACAGTGGAGAGTGCATTGTGTTTGGAGTCCCAAGGCAAAGAAACGGACCCCTATGGAAGCCGTGTACTCAAAAGGGTAGCTCACTGTAGTCTAGAAAATACTATTTGCCATAAGGCACGCAGCTGCAGCTATGTGATGCTAGAAGCATTTTGTGCTATTCTCAGTCTGCTACAGCTTCAAGGTAGTCTTTGAACAGCATTCACCTCTAATCCTCAGTTTGGCCTTTTCATTTTGTTCCCCCTTTCATATGACAAAGCCCATGCACTGTAGTGGGGGCAGACAAGCTAGAAAGCAGGCAAGTGGCTCCCCTAGAAGTCACTACTTTAAGGTTCTGCATGTGGATTGACCTTTCAGATTTACTCAAAGATGGCTTTGGGGACCACCCTCTTTATTACTGTCTTATTGCAGAAGTACCAGATGAGGCTGAGATGACAGGTAAGATACACTCCCCTTAACTGTTTTCATACCAACTTGACTCTGCCAATAAGACGAAGTGTAATAAAAAGCACTAGTTAAGTAGAAGAGTAAAGGGAGTTAGATTTCTGGAGTTCATATAGCCCATGTGTTAGAGAGTTCCTGTGATTACTGGTTTTTCCAGGGGTAAACTCTGATATTTTCCTTTAGAATAAGGAAGGAGAAAGATGAAAGGTTTGGATCACCCTTTCAAGTTAAAGGTGGTCAAGGATGATAGGTAAAACATATTTCCTGGGAAAATGTGAAGCCTTATTCTATAGGCCTACTCTCAACTGAGATTATTTCCTGCCTAGGAAAAACTTCCATTAAAATTCTTTGGCAATACATAGCCAAAGATCTTCAGTAACTGAGGAAATTGGTAACGGAGATTGGCAATCAGCAATTCGAATTCATAAACTCATACAGAGCCTGGAAATATGCTGCCAATGGATTCTAATCAAAAATTCATTTTTAAGGACTAATAGAACAAATGTTTTGATACTTAGTAAAAATGAAAGCACTCAACCTTTTGCACACTCTATCTCTAGGCACTCTGACAGTAGGTTTTGCAATGTACTATTTCACCTATGATCCTTGGATTGGCAAGTTACTCTACCTGGAAGACTTCTATGTCATGGAACCTTTTCGAGGTAAAACTATCTCTCATCAATCAACAGACTTTTATTAAGTATTTACTACGTTCCAGGCACTGTGATAAGAGCTAAGGATGCAAAATACAGGCAAAAATAGTCCCTGCCCTCAAGGAGCTTACATTCTAGTGGGGAAGACAACATGTAAATAAATAGGTACATACGCTCTCTTTCAATATACAGAGACACAGAGAAAGAGAAAGCATTAGCAGCTGGGGGGACTTGGAAGGCCTCTTACAGGTGGCACTTCCGCTGAGTCCTGAAGAAGTCAGGAGGTAGAACTGAGTAGGGAGAACATTCTAAGCTAAAGATACTGCAAAAGTACAGTTAAGAGAGTCATGTGTGAGAATCAGCAAGTAGGTCAGTACAGTTGGATTGGAGAGTGCATGGAGAGGAGTTGAGTGTAAGAAGACTGGAAAGGTGGAAAGAGGGTAGGTTGTGAGGATTGTTATATTTGCTTCTTGAGGGAATAGGGAACCAACTGAATTTATATTGGGTGTGTGTGTGAGGCTGACATGGTCAGGACTACATTTAAGATCATTTTGTGGGGTGAGGAAAGACTTGACCCAAGAGGACCAATCAAGGTTACTGCACTAGTCTAAGCAAGAGGTGACAAGGACTTCAACTAGGATTGTTATTATATGAGTGGGAAGTGGATATATAAGAAAGATGTTGTCAAGGTAGAAATAGCAGAGGGATGGGTTATGGGCAAGATTAGTTCTGTTATGGACATGTTGAGTTTGAGATGCCTATTGGACAAGCTGTTTGAAATGCCTGATATGTCACTGGTGATGTGAGACTGAAGCCTGGGGGAGAAAATAAGCTTGGATATAAGAGATATAGGAATCAGCTTAGAGATGGGATCATCAGCACAAAGATGAATTACACGGGAGCTGATGAGGTCATCAAGTGAGATATTATAAAAAGAAAATAGAAGACGGTCCAGGACAGAACCTTGTGGACATCTACAATTAGTGGGCATGCCACGGATGAAGATACAACAAAAGAAGAACCAGAAGACAAACCAGGAAAACCTAGAAAGTAGAGAATATCCGGGAGGAGAGGGTTATTAACAGCATCAAAAACCACAGAAAGGCTAAGAAGTATGAGGAATGAGAAAAGGCAATTAGATTGGATAATGAAGTAGTCATTAGTAACTTTGGAGAAAGCAGTTTCAAATGAACGCTGAAGTTGCAAACCAGACTGCAGAAGGTTATAAGAGGGAGAGAAAGGAAGCAGAGCCACCTGTTGGTAGCTTTCTTAAAGTTTCACCAAGGAGGGAAGAAGAGATATAGGATGTTAAGAGGGGACATAGGGACGTTTAGAACACATGAGAGTATTTTATAAGGATGGAGGAAACATGAGCATGTTTGTAGCCAGCAAGGAGCCAAATAGAGTGAGGGTGAAGATTAGTGAGAGTGAGAATGAGAGTGGAGATGATTTATTGGAGAAGAGAGGAGGTGATGAGATCAAGGGTACACATAGTTTGCCTTGGCAAGGAGAAAGGCATCCTCTTCATCCAAGATGGGGTGAAGGAAATGGTACAGGAAGAAATTTGAATGATGAAGGGAAAAGAGGGAGCTCATGGTAAATGGCCTCAATTTTTCTGGTCCAGCTCTGTGGTGGGGTCCTTAGTGGAGAGAAAAGAGAAGAGAGGGCTGAAGAGAGAAGAGAAGGTTTGGAACAGCTGCTATGGTGAGTGGGATGGAGAATCGATTTTCCTGATGCAGGGAAAGGCCATTTGAAATTAGAGAACATAAATCTGTAATGGACTTAGCATGGTTTTGTGATTTCCCCCAGCTGTGTTCAGCATGTTAATAGGATCAAGGGAGGTAGATGCTTGAAAGTAAACCAGGACTGGGTCTTGGTGTTTCATGAGTGACAATAGGACAAAGAAACAAGGAATTCAGCTGTGAGGATAATGTAGAATTGAACTCATTCACCAATGTGTTGAAATTAGGAAAGGAGGGCAGTATAGCTAGCACAAGGGTGGTGGCCAGGGAAAGTACTGAAGGATGGAAATACTGGAGGTCCTGGTGAGGACAAAGGATGGGGTTAGGAGTTATGAGGAACAGGGAAAAATGGAATAAAAAAGGCCATGATCAGATAAAAGAATTTCAGAATTCACAATCTCAAAGTTGGAATGCTTATGGATGATGGCAAGAGCAAGGGTATGACCACCTCTTTGTGTAGCTAAGGTGTAACAGAAGGGTGGCTTATGTAAACTGAAGGGATTGAGGAACTGATAATTTAGGGTATTTGAAGGAAAATCAGTATTAATATTGAAGTAGCCCAATATCACAAGGTTAAGAGTTGGGATTGAAAGACTTGGGAGCCTTCTTCAACTCACTGAAGGAGGGAGAATGGTCTTGGGGGGAATAGAGGGGTCAGTAGATAATGGTCACCAGGTTCTGGATTGAGTGATAAAACTTGTATACTTGGAAGTATAAAATTACTTAGGGTTTAGGAATCAGAGATGGGATTTACACATCAACACATAGAACATTAATGAACTGTAATTATGTTTTGAGAAGCATTGTGGTATAGTGGATAAAGTACTTGTCTCAGAGACAGGAAGACATGGGGCAAAGTCCTGCTTCTGATACATCACTTTACCTAATCTTAGTGCCCCAGGATAAACCCCTCCTCCCCAGACTATAAATTACAGAGCTGCAGATATACATTGGTAGAGGATATTATTCACCAGTATCCTGCTCTCTAAATCAATGAAATCATCAGTCTGGACCAAAAAAATAAGTTTTATCTCAATCCTTCACTTAATTTTTTACATTTCAATTCAACAATGTTTGATTTATTCTTTCGTATTCAGGGTTTAAGCTGGGTACACTATCACAACATATTTTCCTTTAAAAGAATTCTGTTCCTTCCTTCATTGGTGAGTTGAGAGTAGTAGATGAGACATCTTCTTGTCTTTAAAGGGTGAGGGAGACATGCTTATTTACTGATCTTGAAAAAAAATCCAACAAACCAACTTCTTTTCTAAATGTGAAATCCACAGCACAACACTAAAAATCTATGTTTGTGGGCATGGCCAAATTGTATGTGAAGTTCTTGTATTTGTAACTAGTGCGCAGGCATGTATCTGTACTTGAGCTATTTTTTCTGCTTTTCTCATTTCTGTATTCTCTATTTTAAAGGTTTAGGTATCGGACCTGAAATTTTGAGAAAACTAAGTCAGGTTTGTATTACTCATAACCAGTATTTGTAATTTAAATGTTACCCATTTATCTTTAAAAAGTTAACGTACTCTTTGGAATTCTATAGAATTGGATAGCGATTTAATTCAGGAAGTTGAACACAACCAAAATATAGAAACAGAGTGGTATAAGTTAAAAGGTCCTGGACTTAAGAGTCAAGGGAGACAGGCACTTAAATTTGGCCATTAGTATGTTTAGTTTTGTGTCTAGGGCAAGTCACCATCTCTTTGAGCTGCATTTTTCTGGTCGGAAAAATGCTGTTAACACTTTAAGGCTCTATCGTGGTTGTTGGGAAAATCAAATGGAATAATGTATACTGAATGTCAGCTATTACCGCAAATGAATACTATACAAATTTTAGTTGAAATAAATGCGTTTTACATCAAGAAATATTCTGGACTTGGAGACAGGAAGACTGACTGGGGATCAAATCTTGCCTTAGATACTTACTAGGAGTGTGACTAGGCAAGTCACTTAACCTCTCTCTGCCATAGTTTCCTTGTCTGTAAAATGGGGCTAATAGCATCTAACTCACAGAGTTGTTTTGAGGATCAAATGAGATTACTTGTGTAAAGTGCTTTGCAAACCTTAGAATGATAACATAAATGCCAGTCACTTATTAGTATTATATTTTACTTATAGAAGCTTCATTATACCATTAATGTAAAGGAGAATTGACCATAAAGCAGGTCATCCAATGATACTTCCATTAGTTGAGTACAAGGCACAAGGTCTTTGGTATAAGATGATTTCACCTCCAGGGTGAGGTTCCATGGTAGAGGGAAGAACAGTATTTTCAGTACAAGTTCTTTTATACCATGATTGTATGAAAAGTCAGCAGGATTTGTAGTGGCACTAATGAGTGGCACTCGTTGGGGGGGGGGGAACTGTTAAACTTGGAACAATGGAATTTCATCCATTTTAGATATGAAATGCCTTAAGACAGAAATTTTGCAAGAGTATTTTCTTAGAAATAATAGATTTGCATACGATGCCTCTCACATATGGATGGCATTTTCTGAATGAAGGAATGAATCTCCTAATCCACTTTCAAATAAGAATGCTCCTTCTTTGCTTTTGTAAACAGATAGCAATTGCCAACTCCTGCAGCCGCATGAACTTTCTAGTAGTCATATGGAACCAGACCTCTGCAGAATACTACACCAGGCGGGGGGCCCAGGACTTATCCTCTCAGGAGGGTTGGCATCTGTTCCAGTTTAACAAAAATGAGCTTTTAAAAATGGCAAATGAAACGTGAAGGTGCCTCCAAATTGCCATTCCAGGTTCTAAATCCTCATCTTGTTGACTTCCTTTTAGCCTAGCCTCTGGTTTGAGCTCCTGCACAGACCAGGTACTCAAGCAGCTAGTGAAATACAGTAAACTCTTGCTTATCCTCCCCTAACAATCACTTCTGTTTGTCTTGTATCTTTCTATCTGCCAGTCTAGATCTACATACATTTCTATTTTGTATATTCACTTGCCAATAGGTAAGTTTCTGGAAATTATCTTCAAACCAAATAATGAAGCTGCCTTGGAAGACCTGACCTAGGATTTTCTATCCTATACTTTCCATGCTGGATATGGGGAAGTGTGATCTCTCTAAATCAGTTTTCTGTATGGCTTCCACTTCCCTAGATACAAGTTGGGGGGTAATAAATCAAGATATTTTGGTTTGGCAGTTGGAGCAATTTCCCAAGAACAGTGAATTGGAAGTCAGAAGCCCTGTGTGTGAATGCTCCCTCTATCACTACTTGGGTGAACTTAAGAAGCCACCTTCTTTTTCTCGGCCTCAGTTTTCCCTTCTGTAAAATGACAGGAGTAGACTGGATGCTTTCCAAGGTCCCCTCACTGCTCTAAATGCCGTTGGACATAATCAAACAGAAACAGTGACTCAAGTAAACAAAGGTACTGTTTGGGATGAAAAATATCCTTCATCCTTAATTTAGTGAAAAGAAATAAACACAGAGATCTCTTAGGATAAGAACAGGACTTTGTTCTCTTCCCTGGGAGAAGAGGGCGGTCTTCCCCATGACTCATCATGGAGAAGAGGCAAGTTACAAAAGATAGTGCTGGAATTTATAACCTAACTTAGTCAAGACCCCTCCCCGACTGTTTCCCCTCTCATTGGTGGAGAGGCATACTTCACCAAATACTTCCCCAACTGGGACAGCAAGGAAAGATAAGGGGAGGGTC
>CM053582.1:43935705-43950316 GCA_028627135.1 Pseudochirops cupreus | reverse complement strand
CCCTGGGAGAAGAGGGCGGTCTTCCCCATGACTCATCATGGAGAAGAGGCAAGTTACAAAAGATAGTGCTGGAATTTATAACCTAACTTAGTCAAGACCCCTCCCCGACTGTTTCCCCTCTCATTGGTGGAGAGGCATACTTCACCAAATACTTCCCCAACTGGGACAGCAAGGAAAGATAAGGGGAGGGTCCCACCAAAGCAGGAAAACAGACAAAGGAAGATAAAAGTGATTGACAGAAGCAATTTGAAAAGTTAACCACCCCAAATTGAGAAGTTTTCACTCATCCCATACAGTACTGACCTCTCTAAAGTTAAAAGCAAGGCCTGGCTTACATGAACCCTTTTGGGATAAATTCACTATCACAATTGACAGCTAACTGCAAAAGACCCTGGCTATAGTCCGGATGCTGGGTGGGGAGCCTGAGGCCTTGAGGTTCCCAAGTGCGGCCTTTTAACTGAATCCAAACTTCACAGAACAAATCCCCTTCATAAAAGGATTTGTTCTATAAAACTTGGACTCAGTCAAAAGGCTGGGAGGTGGCAGATTCCCCATCCCTGGTCTAGATCACAGCTACTGAATGCTTCCGTTGTCACTGACAGACTCAAAGGATGGTTAAGTTAGTCCAGAATGGCTTAATGCTCTCCCAAGCTTGCACAATAGTGTAAGGTCTCAGATGGAGAAGGGAAAGAGAGGAGGGAAGGGAATACGCATGTACACAGCACCTACCATATGCCAGGCATTGTGCTAAGTGCTTTTACAAATATTTACTCATCTGATCTCAAAACTCTGGGAGGTAGGCGCTATTGCATTTTGCGGATAAAGAAACTGAGGCTGAGAGAGGTTAAGTAACTTGTTCAGGGTCACACAGCTAGTAAGTAACTGAGGCCAAATTTAAACTCAAGTCTTCTTGACTCTTTGCCCAGCACTGTCTACGGTGCCACTAGCTGTATTACACCAGGTCTGACACCACATCCTACAATTTACAGTATTTCTCTTATACCGAGTTTTCACATGACATAGGCTATACTTTTGGGATTTGTGAACTTAAATCCAGTACCAGTTTGCTTAAAAAAACTTTTAAAATGAAATTCAGATACAAACTTGGATCAAACAGTTCCGAAGATATTATTCCAGACCTTGGTTGGATGGAAATGAGAACATGAATTAATTTCCTACAATGGAATTTGTGAGTTGAATCCCAATACATATTCCCCATTTTAATGTAGTATTATGGGCCAAGTAGATTAGGCTAACTCTTCCTCTTTCTTACAGCATTACTTAGGGTATGAGACTAAAAAATTACAATGCTTAAGTTATGCAACAAAAAATTTTAGTGTGGTACATAATTTCATTTTTTTTCCAGCTACAACCAAAGCAGACACGATTTGCTCAGTATTAGCTATCTTACTATATAAAATTTTTGGGAAACTAGATTTCCACCTTTAAATCAAGTTCATTCTTCTTCCACTTCAAACTGGTAAGCTTCTTTACTGTAGCACATTTTTTGTGGACAAAGAGTCTGTTCCTACTAGAAAAAGACTAGAAATCCCAAATGGTAATTGAGGTGGGGGGAGGGGGGAGGAAGGAGGGAGAGGAAAACTGCTCTGCACATTTTAAAATGATATTCCCTGATGTGGAGTCGGTGGAGCATAGTGGATAGAAATAGAAAGCCAGCTTTGGGAAAAGAAGAAACTGAGGAAGACCGAGGTTCACGGCCAACTCTTCACAGACACGGACATAGACACACACAGACACAGACACAGACACACACATGCAGGACCATTTGCATTAACACACTATTTTATACACAAGGAATTCCTTATGCTGAAAGAAATCACAACCGTGGCCCAAAAAAGGTTCTCTGACCACTGAAGCAGTGCCTATGTGTCTTTAATTTCCAGATACTACTTTAGTCTGAATATTTCTAAGCTGTGAATTTTTAACATACGGACATTCAAATAATTATTATGCTTCTAGATAATGTTCTCCGAGAATTTACTTTTGTTTTCAGTGAAATGAAGTGAAATATTTAGTGAAATGCAGACTTCTGATTTTTAATCTTCATCTCCAAAATGACAACTCCCACTCCCCACTCCACCAGCACATTTTACCTGTTAAGTGGATTTCCAAACTGCTGGTTTAAGTAGTTACCCACGTACAGACGACAATTTATATCAGCAACATACAAATCTCAATAGCCAAGACACACCTGCAACTTTCTTAACTGCTAATAATTCCACAAGGCTTTATTTCTTTTACTCCCCAATTCTGCCATTAACATTTTTTTCATGTACAGTTTATGGATATCCCCTCTCCTCTGGCCATGAGTTTAAGAGCGGTATCTATGTGCCTAGTGGCAGAAGAGATGGTGCTTAGTCAGAAGTGGGGTACAAAGGCAGGCAGGCAGGCAGGCATGAATAAGAAGCCAGACAGGGTGAATGCATACTGGGCAAGGCTGGTCAAGTGAGCTGGGAGAGTGATGAAAGGCAGTAAAGGCCTTGGTTGAAGAACAGAAGTTTAAGAACAAGGAATATTTGGCTGATACCTTACATCTTTGTGACATCACAACTGTGGGAAGATTCCTCCTGGCTGCAGCAGCTAATTGTTTGGAAAAAGCAAATGGAAATGGAATGTTGTTTTATTACTGTGCATAGCAAATTCACTTTTCAGCTTTCCTCTTATATCGTAAGGCAGCTGTTCACCGTAGTGGGTGCTGAATGATGTGAAGATCTACTTTCATGGTCTAAGAACAATAAAGCCATACCACATTTAAGAGTATTTTCATCTCTCTTCTGGCACTGATACCAAGCCCACTGAGAAACCTATTTTCAAAATACACAATTCTCTGGGTAAATGAATGAAGTCGTAATAGAAAGTGTGGGCCATGTAAATAGCCTCATACACTAACCAACTCTTACCAATCCACAGCCTCCCCAAGACACTAGTACATTCTACCCTTATATTTTGGCTCAGTTTCTCATGAAGGAGAAACCCTCAGGAGCAGACACTTTAAGAACCGTGACAGAGAACAGTAGGGGCCTATGTCACTGCTGGTTTTGGATGCAGTGTGAGAAACTAAGGACACCAAGAGAAAAAAGGGAGCAGTGTGAAGAGAAGATTCAAAGAGAATGCAAACTGAATCAGAGAAAGTAAAAGCTACACCACAAAGTATTTCATTTACTGTGGAGATGTGAAGGAAAAAATGTGGGAAGGAAACATGACCATGAAATGGCTAAATTTCCTTTTGTTTTTTAGTCTAAATCTGCATTTACCTATTTCAGTGTAATGAAAACTTTTTAATACTCAAAAATGGACTTCAATTTGTTTAAATCCATTTCTAAATAGTTATAAACATCCTTCTCATTAAATCACAGTATACTTCACTGTGTCTAGCTTCTATCATCTCAGTATTTAAAAAAACCTTTGAATTAAAACTTAAAGCAATTCTAGCTCTTGTCCCCAAACCTGAGGACCTATATCAGACCAGGCACCTCTTTCCAATGGGGGCAGTGTTTTGTTTTCTTCTTTGTGACAAGATTAAATATCTTGTAATTTGAGTTTTGATGATTGTTCATTACTGTGTTCTACTTAGCCTCTTTCCCTGACTAATCTTGTAGCAACACTATCCAACTGTACAGTCACCTATTTGAATGTTTTGGTACTAGACCTGCAAATTTACTCATATACAAATGAAAATCTGATAGTAACTATTTCAGCAATCTGATATGAAAAAAGGAGTAGTATACAGTCTTCATAACCATTCTGATCTTATGAGTGAGGAAGGAGTAAATGATTCTTTCTGAAGATGCATTAACTCTTTCAGGCAAAAAAGGTAGATTTAAACGCATCGAAGAGGCAAGGTATTTAGTTACTTGCCCGAGAGAGCAATGGTTATATGCCTGGGAAGGCTGTAAGATGCCTGTTATCACCACTTACATCTCAAAGCTCTTCTCTTGTTCAGGCTTGCAGCTGTTCTTTCCAATCAGGGAGGGAAGAGGGAGTGTGACAGTGAGTGGTCCCAACAGCAGCAGCAGCCCTGATCGTATTGCTCCTTTCCTTCTCTGTTGTCCAGGTCTTTCCTTTGGACGATACTACTACTGTGCTCAGATTTTCTCTCTTGGTCTCAGAAAAGGCTTATGATGATACTTCATAAACTTGGTCAGTGACCCATGATTTCACTGGTATCACTTTTCTCACTATAGATGCAGATCTCACATCCCTACAGCTCCACAGGAGATGGTCTTCAGGAGTGGCCATGGCTGTGGCTGTAATAGTCATCACTTGGTTGGTCGACCCTCTAGTGATGAACCTTTCCCAACTTAGCTAGGCTGGTCACTGGAAGACAGTCCATTGTGGTGCCTCTACTTGACAACTTTCCAGCTTGGCAGAACCTGCTAGAGCTTGCATTCCATTCACATAGCCTTTAAGAACCCATAGGTACCTAATAACCCTTCATGGGTCTCAAGAGTTACAATACTTTTTAATAAGTGAGAGGATTACTCTTTTCTTAACCATGGGTGTTGAACCTCATGGCTAAGATGAGGATGGTTTCAAGTTAAATAAAACTGTACAAGGATGTCACACAAATTTATTTTATTTCAATTACTTCTGAGAGTAAAGGAAGGATGTTGAAAAGATCTGTTCTTGGTGCTTAAATATATTAAAGAAATGCAATACATTAGACAAATGCAGCAGCCAGAGCTGGCTTCTGACATTTAAAGATGGTTGAAAATGCCAACATCAGGCCTTGGTACTTTAATGTGAATATTTTGCTCCAATCCTCCAAAGTATAAAAAAGAAAGAAAAACATTTACCCAGGATTCTTGCTTAGCTGACATATTAAGAGGGCAGCTAAATCAGAGATATGCTTAAAATGTCAAAGACTCTGTGATGTTCATATCTTTATTCTGTCTTCTGTGTTAAGTGAGCTCCATTGTATGGCATCAAATGCATCCTGATGACACCGAACTCAACTTTGGTGTCAATCACCAAGTATTACTTTGATTGCTTTCAGAGTCTATGTGATGAGTTAGCAAATTGTGTGTCTGAATGGATGAATGCAAATTTAAGAAAATACCTGATTAAGCTATATGGCTATGGGGCCCAGCTATATTATGTTTCCATTGTTACTTTGGTTATTTGCCAAGCTTTCTACTTCTTGAAGATCTGTATGCAGTTTATTTCAACTTCTAGTGCTGTACATATCTACATCTTCTGGATTGGACTGACCGTGGTCCATGAGCTTGGGGTCAGCCTTAAACTGTGTGGCTGTAACAGCACCTGCTAAAGCATTAAAATGAGAAAGTGTAAGAAGTCAGATGACATTTGCTCCAGGTATACCTTGTAATACAGAAATGGTTAAAGTCGGGATGGCACTGATATATAATACTTGATGATTCAGAGTAAAGAATTTTAGGTCTCCTGGGGATAAGCACATATTTAGTAAAACTTTGTTATTACATCATTCCGTGGTACTAGGAATTGAAGGAAGCACCATTCTGAACTATTGCATCTACATTCCTGCCTACTTCAGCTCAGAAAAATTTACTTATTTCTCAGTGTCAATAGCATCCATAAAATGCTAAAAACTAGCAACTGAAGAGAAGCACAGTATTGGAATGGGGTTGATGGAAACCGAAAGACTTTGCAGCTTACTTGGGTCTACTCAGTTAAACTGGCACCAATTTCTGCCAAAGAAATTTCTGTCAAGCTATTTTCCCCCAAACATAAACATAACCCTATTTTTTTGCATTAATATTTTCGGTCTTCATTTTACCAGTAAGGTGTTATTCCTTTAAATATGTGATTTTCTTATATTTTGGGGGGACATCTATCTCCACTTCCCCCACCCTTTAAAAAAATCCAACTTTATAGTGAAAGTCAATGAGAAAATAGGATTTGCTGCATATGAATTTCTTTTCCAGGACACATCCATTTCATAAAGCAAATACACCCATCAAAGAGGACTGAATTCACCATCTAATTTTTTACAGAGCTCTGGTCACAAGGCATCACTTGCTGAGATACCAATGTGTACTTGCTGCCTCCAAGTGGGGGCAGTCTGAGAATTACACTAATCTTTGGCTCTAAAAATAGTCCTCACTATTAAAACACCAAAAAGCTGGACTAAGTAAACATTAGCCTGCAGCTTTATTAATGAAGAAACTCTTCAAAGCAAATGCTAACCAGATATACTTGGGCATGCTCTTCCCTACCTAGCTGGCTTAATGGTTTCTGTGATCTTTGGCATTTCTGTCCTCCTGCCTACCTAATACACTCCCCCTCCCCGCGCAATACTCCCAGAGACAGACCTGACTTCATTGTGTTTCTTCACAGGCTTTATTGTTCAGCTTAGTTCAGACTATTAGAAATTTGGGGGGTGAAGTCATGATCTTCCTCGATGAACCTGCTCCTCTTCTAGACTTCACAATTTTGGTCAGTGGCATCACTTATCTCCCGAGTGTAAAACCTAAGCTCTGATTTCTCTTCCTTACTTCCCACATCCATTCACTTACCAAGGTCTGGCTATTCTCCATCCATACTTTAATCTGAATTGTTCTCAATATCTGTACTGTCATTAGCCTCATCCAGACCTTCATTACCAGACCTTCATTACTGCCTCTGCTTTCCCATCCTGGCCCCAGCGTAGTCAAAGAACCATCCCCCCAGGCTCTTCCTTGTGCACAGATGTGCACAGAGTCAGCTCAAAAATCTTGGGTAGCTCCCTATTACCCATGTCCTTTTCTTAGCATTCAAAGAGCTCCAAAATCTGGCACCATCCTACCTTCTAACCCTATGGTTTACTGTTCCCGCCCCCTCTACATATTCTAGGCTCCAGTCAAACTGGAGTACTCCCTCACCCACATACATGCTTCTTGCTTTTTGTTCCTTTGATTACACTCTTCCTGACCCTATGCCTGGATTCCCTCTACCTGTGGAAATCCTACCCATTTTGTAAAACCCAGCTCAAATGCTATTAATTCTATAAAGCTTTCCATGTGCCTCCCTTCCTCCCAATAACACAGTAACACCCCACAGTGCCACCTCACATAACACCTTTGTTTATATCTCTCTCATGTACTTGGCATGGATTAGTGTCATCTGTATCTCAGTCCATCACTAGATTATAAACTCCATGACGGCAAGGACTCCACTAATACTTGCTTTCTTTTCTAGTGCCTGGCCTAGTGCTCTGATATGGAGTAGGTGGCATTTAAAAATCTTTTTTGAATTGAATCTCAATTCCTCAATCAGTGGGTATTCATCTGAAGTTTATTTTATTTTTCCTCTTATAAGAAAGTCTAACTCCTCCTTCCAAATATTCTTAAAGCTTTTCCCATAGTGGTTTAGTCCCTTTAAACACAAGCTATTCAAAAGGAAAGGTAGAAAAGGAAGAATTTTAAAATTACAGAACTAAACTAAGTACAGAATTAGGGAAAAGATTTGAAGTTGTTCTGTCACAGAATGAAAGAAAACAGCTTAGAATGCTGTGAAGGAAAAATTTCAGGGTAATATTAGCACCTTTGCAGTTCATATATCCTCCTACTCAAAATGATCCCTGTCTAATTAATAGTCCATATACATCTCAAACCTAAAGCCAGGCATCCAACTGGAAAAAGACTAGGCAGATTTCAGGCTTCACTATGAAGTGAGCTTAAGAAAGATAAAAAATGTTCTATTTTTTTGTATGTAAAACTGGGATAGTAGTTTGGGGTCTTCAACTCAATAAATGAGAAAATTAAAAATAATAGCCCTTGTGAAATTCCCTGAAATTTTTCAAGCAAATGGCACAACAGAAATATCCCTAATGTCATTAAGGAAGAAGTCAACTCTGAATTAATTACACATGTCAATAGTGACCACTATAAAATGTAGATAATATCACAGAATAACTCCATAAAATAATTTTCATGTTACTATGTTATCTACCATCATAGAAACAGGATACACTGGAGAAGGGCTCCAGAACCCAGATGAAGATAAGAAAGTGGCCAAAAGTAGCTCTGATCCTGTGGTTAAACCACTGAATGTTTAACTTTTATGTGAGTAAGTTGAAATTAATTTAATGCCCTTTGTTCTAAGAGTTGACTATAATTTGATTTTACAACTTGACAGAATATATAAATTAGCATAGCATCTCTCATACAACAAAAGATGCACCAAGACAGGGAATGGAAAAAAAAAAGAGAGACCAAGGAGTTTGAATCAGTGACTGGGTGGGGGTGGGGCACCAAAACAGTTTCAAACAAGATTATAACTTCTTGTTCTTCACAACGAACATGATTGTGCTTCCCCAAGCGATTTGATCACTGCTCTTAGATTAACTGCTCAAATGCACTTGCAAAGGCACTAATGTTAATAGTGGCTACCATTTCTAAAGTCTGATGCTAGAACTCCTCCTAGCATCTAAATCAGGGATGGGGAACCTGGGGCAGCAAGGCCACGCATGGCCCTCTAGATCCTCAAGTGTGGCCCTCTGAATCCAAACATCATAGACCAAATCTCCTTAATCAAAGGATTTGTTCTGTAAAACTTGGATTCAGTCCAAAGGCCGTACCCAAAGACCTAGAAGGCTACATTGTGGCCTTGAGACCACAGGCTCCCCACCCCTGGTCTAAATAAAAGAAAATTGTACAGGTAAGGGAAATAAAGAAGAATTAGAGAATAAAGGAAATAGAACACACAACATGAGGAGAAGGTGCTAGTTCTTCTACATGGGTGACTTTCCATGGCCTTAGAAACTTAAGAGAACTCAGAAAGGCTTGATTCTCTCCACCTCTACCACAGCATTCCCCCTCTCCCAATGTTTTAAAATTAATGTTAACTATCTCCACTCTTGAAATCAGTCCAGTTAGTCAGCTGAAGCTGTAAAACATTGCACTGTGCATAGATACAAAAGAACACTACTCGGTCCCAGCCCCCGAGTAGCTGAGAAAAGACTTAAGAACATTTCTGAAATAAACCTATCAAGAGCAACCTGATAATTGTCAAACTACTATTAGAAATTCCTGAGGAGAAAGCAAATCAAAACCAAGTGAAATGATTCAGAACACACCTGAGGATGGTGCTAGCTTGCCTGCCACTTCAGCACTGAGCGTGGACTCTCTGGATTCTGTCACCACCATAGCTGTGGGTGTGTCAAGTTTGACGTCTCTTCTAAGCTGTTTACCAAAAAGATAATGAAGTAAACCACTTCACTGAAACAATAAAACCACTAGAGTCCAGGATGACTAAACATTACCTCTATATGCCACCCCCTGCTCCAGATACAAAAATCAGTGTAGAACAAACCATTTTTTTGGCCAGAAACCTACCTTCACTTCTTTGGGTTCAGTTTCTTTCTGTGTGTAGCTTTCTGTCCACAATGACCCAAGAACTCCATAAATCCACTGGCTTGTAGCATATGCCTTTTTCCCAGTAACCTAATTAGAATACAGTGGGGTTTAGAGTCAATTTTTTGGGGGGCAGGAGAATGCAATAATAGCTTTTCTATATTAATGTATACATGGTTTCAAGAGTTGCCATTTCCTTCCATGAGAATGCCAAAGTCTGAACTAACAAGATAGAGATCTTGCCTTTACTGAACAAAAAGTTTAATTTTCTGAACCATTTACATCATGTGACATAGAATTTATAAAGAATATTTCCAGAAGTTTGTGTATATAACAAGTTCACTAGATTGGAGGGTTAGTTTCAGTTAAGAAAATATCTTAGGAAAGAAGGATCATGGTGCTGCTAAACATCTACAAAAGAAAAATCAACCCAAATTTTGGTTTTATTTCCTCTGAAGGGTTTTTTTTTACCCCTACGCAGAGAAATCAATGAGTGTCCCTGGAAAAAACTCAGTTTGTAGAACAAGGCCTAAAAATGAAGGCCTGCCATTCATTAAAGCAGAGCCCCCAGGTTCTAGATGAATTCCCTCATCTAAATGAAGCTGCCCTTGCCTTCCTTTCCCCTATTTCTCTCTGAGATTTTTTTTTCTCTTGTTCCTCTCTCACCCTGCACTGGTTCTTTTCTGTTAACAGTACTTCTTAAAGTCATTCACCAAACACTTAGCAGCTTTAGGATAAGGACCTGGAGCTCTAGAAATGTTAGTACTGACTATACCATATGTGTGACATTTTCAAGGATAAACCACTTACTTCTCTTCACCAAAATTTCTCTCCATGTAAGTTAGTTACCAAAAATACCATGGGAAGATCCCAAAACAAAAACCGAACCAGTCATAATGTCACAGTGGTAAATGATTAGTTTCGCTCTGTACTTCCTGGAGGAGTTTCTGTACACATCCTCCTTTGATAGATCACTGGTGGTAAGAAGGACAAAATGTCTGAGTTATGAACCTATGAGAATGAAGTGGCAAAATCCAACTAATTCCTAAGCAGCCTTTTTCTTTTGCTCCATATCTAGCTATGGTAATATTATCCTTTCGTGCCTATATCTGCTGCTGTGAATTGGTCATATCGTGAAGTTTCAGAATCTATCCTTGATAGTCTTAAAAATGTCTTGATACAAAACAGGCCATCTTAGCTAGACTAATAATTTTTAAAAATAGAATAATAGAAGCACAAATAGAGAATGTTCTTTGAGAAAGTCTGTTTTATTTAAAATGGGAAGAAAATGTTCAGTAGGTAAGAAAAAAAAGAAAAAGACTAGAGATCTCTAACCTCTCTGTCCAAGAAAGCTGTAAACTCTACTGAGAGCATGTGTGCGCAAAGCAAATCCTACAATGGCAAGGGATGAAATGAGAAGAAACCATTCAGCTGTACAGTCGAGCTGACAAGAAAAACTGCAAAAGGGCTGAAATGAGATTTTCATTTAAAGGATTTCCTAGTTCCAGATGGTATTCTAGACTTGAAATACACACACATACACATACATATTTTTAAGGCTTAAGAAGCCACTGCTGAATATCAATTGGCTGTTTCTAGCATTATGTTAATACGCTGCATTGAACAGCTGCCAGCAGGTGCAATTTTCTGTTAATTAAAAACTTAATTTTATAGCATTTAACAATGGAGCACTCCCCTCTGTATAAATTCAAAAGCAGTCTCTGAACTTCATATAAAAAAGAGCATTTATATTGTTTAATTTTATTTAAGTCAATTCATCCTGTCTGCTCACTTCTGATGGTCATGTAATTAAGAGTGTGGTATTTATCATGCTGAGATGCTAATGTGATTTTGTGTGACTAATGCCAACACACGAGTGTTGATATCAACTCTATCTCTCTGTAAATTAAAGGCTGCAGGTGTGGTACAACATTTACATTTTGCAAAGCTTTGAGTTTAAACAAATATAAGAATGTTGATACCATCACTATGAAAAGACCTTACCTTAGCAATTACTACTGCCTGAGCTGGGTAGCAAACAGATGCTCCTAAAGCAGCCAGTCCCAATGGATAAGCAATTCTCTTAAATTTAGAGCCTGTATAACCCAAACAAAGTATTTAACTTCACACAGATGCTTCTACAACATCAATGTTTTCCCCATCTCCCTTTCACAGCCAACATCCTATAAGAAACTGCCCTTGGGAATCAAAGAGTCAAGATGGTAGCTAAAATATCCTTGAAGAATTCAACTCAATTAATACACGGTCCCTGGCCCCCAGCCCCCAGCTGTCATGTTCAATTCACGTACACTGTTTGCACAGTCATGCTGCTGACTGTTTGAACACAGCCTCCTTTTCTTATTGTTTTTTTTCTTCTGGCTCTACTTACTATTTTAAAAGCTAAGCATTTCTAGAATGCCTAAGAAACCCAACCAGCAAACCCTAACCCAGGGGTGAGTAATATGTGGCCTTCTAAGTCCTCAAGGGTGCCCCTATGACTGAATCCAATCTTCACAAAACAAATCCCCTTAATAAAGGGATTTGTTCTGTAAAACGGGCTTGGGCAAAAGGCTGCACCGAAGGCCCTAGAAGGCCACATGTGGTCTCGAGGCTGCAGGTTCCCCATCCCTGGCCTAACCCTTTCCCAGGTTTAGAAATAAAACAAAGTGTGTTTTTTCATTGCTATAGAGACAGAGAGGTGAAACAGTAGACAGAGGGCTAGACTTGGAGTCAGCAACACTTGAGTTTAAATCTGGCCTCAGACACTGGCTGTGTATGACCCTGGGCAAGCCCCTGAAGCTCAGTTCAGATGTTTCCTCATATGTGAAATGAAGATCATAATAACACCTACTCCCCAACGCTGTTGTGAAGATCAAATGAAATAATAACTGTAAAGCGCTTTGCAGACCTTAAGGTGCTATATGAACATTGCGAATCTCATCATTATTAGAAATACCAGATGGCTTACAGAGGTGCCATGGACGCATTAAATCCAGCCTATGCATCTAGGCGACCAGCTAGAGGACAGGGTCACAGACCCCAGAGCTGGAAGGGCCTTCAGGGGGCACTTCCTCATTTTCCTGATAATGAAGCTGAAGAGCAAAGAGGTCAGGCGGCCTGCCAACTTCACACGAGCAGTGAGCTTCAGAGGCTGGACTCTAACCAAGGTCCTCCACAATTGCCAGAGTGCCATGCTGCCCACTGGATGAGTAAAGTAGGTCAGGCATTTCACTCCGTGCCTTGAGGACCAGTCTTTATTGTATTCAACCCTCTAGCTAAATTAAAAAGACAATTTATCAACTTTGCTTCTGTGTTCCTGCCTCTTAAACCAGTTTAGGAATCTTTGCCAGCATAAACGCAATTAACATTGGGGAGACAAAAGAGACTCTTCAGAGGTTTGATGGATTTAAAGCTGATTTCTATGCCTGGGTTAAGTACAGCAACAGTAAGGCTTCGGCAGTCATTCCTCTGGTAAGCGGGAATGAAGATTTTAGCCTTCTCACAGGGAACTGGGCCTTGTTACTCTTTCTCCCACCCGTGAATCACTGCTCACTTCCAGTTCAGCGAGCTCTGCTCTAGGGTCCAAACAGATCGATTATGGGCTCTGTGCAGACAGTACAGTGTAGGGCAGGAGTGTACTGAAAGCATAAAATCCCAGAATGCTCTCTCTTCACACAAGGTTGTCAACTACTCCCTTGGGATACATGATAAATCAAAAAGTGGCCCCTGAATTTCCTGTCTCTTACACTTTTCTCCTGAGTCTCTGCTCTAGCTGTAATAAATGACCACATGTATTTTCACAGCAATTAAGCCAGCCTTTGTTTACAGGTTGGGGTTTGCCCAAAAGATTAAAATATAATTTATACTTTCCTCTTCCTCCACACCAGAGATCAAATGCCACTCTGGCAAGGAGGGAAATCTTACAACCCTATTCTAATAGCTAGAGATACTTCGTTCAATGACCTGGAACATAGTAGTATGTGCTACTTTGGAGGAGGGTCTTAATGAGAGACTAAAACTTTTCAGTGAAATTCCTTAAGTTCAAATATAACTTTCTTGTTCTATATAGTAGACTATGACTTGTAATGATTTCTGAAGGAAGAAATTTACTACACACATTCAAATTTAAGCTGTTCACATACATACATATAAATATGTGCATATATATATGTGTATGTATATGTACATATATATATATGTATATGTACATATATATACACATATAGATATATTACCACAAAATTCCTAAAAGTCTATCTTCTGGTTTCAAAAGACCCTATAATCTTTTTTTTAAAAAAGATAACATTAATAAAAAACACATTTTATAAAATTTATTCAACTTCAAAGGTTATTTGAAATACTATCATCTTTGTAGAAACATGTATATCTAAAACGAAAATTCTTAAAAACAATTTTGTCTAATTCTATAACCTCTGAAAATGGGTTGTATCTTCTGAATAAAACAAAACAATGACAGTAAAGAAAAAATAAAAACAAGGCAAAAGCTACCTTTTTTTGCTGAAATCAAGCCAACCAATCCTGAGGCTGTAATCACACCAATTTTTGGAAGAAAATCTTGAGGTGGATTCTTCAGATAAACATATGCATCTCAAGAAATCATAAAAAGCACTAATTTAATGGAAAATAGTACAACTGAATATTATATCCTACTTGGCATGCTTACAATAAAGATATAATGTAAAAAGGTTAAAACTAACTATTAAGGTATGAGCAAGTACTTCTAAACTTATTCCCCGAAAACGCTAGCCAAAACAGACGTCTCACAGGACTCTGAAGTCAGTACGAGAGATGCCTATTAAATGAAAAAGAGGAAATCTTCCTTTATCTTCTGGTTTTCAGACACTGCTCATGTTTTAAGATCTCACATGGCAGGTCCCTGCTTTCAGATTTCACCTCTCTGGGGAACGTGTCTTAAGGGAAATAGGAAGTAGGATGAAGTCCCGACTCTGTGTATGTTGTTGCTCTTGCTTAGATTTCAGCAACTGCCCCAAAACATACCGGTAAAGCTGGCCAGAAGGGCAGCTCAGGCCTTTAATGAGTAGCTCCAAGTGAACACAGCAGAGAAATGCCAAAAAGAAAAGTAGGGCTTTGAACTGTACGTATCTCCAGTTCATCTAAACCTAAATCTAAATCTGAGTAAAGACCAGAAGTTTTGATTCTTGAATGATGGATTTTCAAGGCTTCTGTGACACTGATCACACCAGTCTGGCATGGCTTTCCCAGCCTGGCTTGCTTCAGTATGGCCACCAGCCTTG
>CM053582.1:43895245-43935605 GCA_028627135.1 Pseudochirops cupreus | reverse complement strand
AACTGAGACCAGAAGAGGTTAAGTGACTTGCCCAAGATCACATGTAAAAAATTGGGGGGGGGGGTGGGATGGCTAGGTGGCACAGTGAATAGAGCACTGGCCCTAGAGTCAGGAGCACCTGAGTTCAAATCTGGCCTCAGACACCTAACTAGCCATGTGACCTTGGGCAAGTCACTTAAACCCAACTGCCCTCCAAAAAGCAAAAAAAAAAAAAAAAAAGAAAAAAAAAAAAGAAAAAAGCAGAGATAGTATCTAAACCCAGAGGTGCAACTGCCCATTCTCATAATTTCCCCCAATAAACAACACTTTCAAATCAAAGTGATGTACTATTGCCATTAGCAACCAATTCAAAGGAAACCACGTATTCGCAGGGGTCATGAGCAAAGACTGAACTGAAACTCTGAATTAATTTCTATACCCACATCTACACGTGGATCATTAACTTTGTGGATTATTTGTCATGAATTTAAACTTCAAAGTTGTCTTCTCCTATGTTCAGAGGATTCAAATTCATTCGACTGCTAACTGAAGCCAAGCATGACTAACTGGAAGAGGAATCTGTTGTGCCAAAAATCATATGACACATTCCCACGGCAAATAAAAGGGACTTTTGGATGCTCCACTATTTTGCCACAGCTTTCATCCATTGGCATTAATGTTCAAATACTCATTTTACGTCTTATTACTTCCTGGAAGTTTTTAAAAAATGAAATAATCTACAATTACAGTTCAACTGGCAGTTTACAATTGCAACACATTTCTCCTCAGTTTTTAAAAACAGCAATTGTTATTTTAAGTAGTCATTGACCATGGCTTTGGAGAAACAACATAGAATCAGGAACCAAGTTTTGACCCAGATGATCTGGTTAACGACGTGTTGATTTCTTTCCTGTCTATCAAAGTGACCAATTTAATCTTATGATTCAGAGAGTCGCCAGAACACTCTGAGCTCTCACTAGTTTACTTACCTTTCCCAAACTGTACTGTGTCCATGATTCCACTTTTCATCCAAACATAAACATCCTACCATAAAAAAAGGAAAAAAGGAAATTAACTATGGGAGTCTTTGAAAAATGATACAAAATAACCTATCTATCTCTTTCAAAATGGATAAAAAAATTAAAATGAGTGAATGGGGATTTGGGAAGAAGGAACCTTTTAGGGAGAAGAGGGAATCAAGGAGGTAATGGATGAACAGAACTACTGAACATTTCAAGAAGAAAACATGAATCAACAGGACACTGAGCTTAGGCTTCTGCTTCCAGCTTCCACCATGAACCTTTCTTTGGCAAGGTTACCTCAAGCCCTACCTTCCCATTGCCCCCAACTTTTCTTCCTGAAACATCTATGAATGCTGGGGAGCAGCTCACAAGGGAATGCATAAATACAAACATTGATCAAATGGAAGACAATTGAAAAGGATGAAATTTGAAGAATGGAGCCATCTTCATTTTAGGTGAACCATCTGATTCACGTAGTCAGAGCATCAAAGAGGGCAGGTTAGTGATGTATATAAATGGTTTCCATCACTGAAGTCCTCCTCGAGTGGCACGTTAGCATGGGAAGGTGATGCTGGGGTCTTGAAAACTACACCAGCAGAACACAAGTGGCAGGTCCTACCGAACTAGAAAGCCTTTCAGCCTAGTCCAGGTCGTGGACTGTTTGCTGTCTAAGGACAAGCCTCGCTAAATGGGACTCCATCACCAAAGGCTGGTCACAAGGAGGAGGTCACATCAGTCACCAACTCATGAAACCATCTAGGAAGGCAGGTGCGTGTGCATGCTTGTGTAGGGGGGTGATTTACATACGCAGAGGGAGCACCCACCTTAACTGAATCAAGAATCTTTTCCAAAATATCGAAGAACTAGAAGGAAATTTCAAGATCTTCTAGTCAAACTTCTTCATTTTACAGATAAGGGAACTGAAGTATGGAAAATGACTTGCCCAAGGTCACATGGCTAGTCAGAAGTAAAAGCTAGACTCAAACCCAGAATCTCTGACTTGACCACATCATCTCAGAGTTCTTCAGCAAAGTATTTTCTATAACCTTTTATCATATAATCCTAGGCCTTGTTTGGTGGAATGCCAGGAAGAACACAGTCAACATTACTTGGTAGGAGGTCTCATTTAACATAAAATCTATGTGTCAGCGTTAACAAGATAATAACTGATCAATCAATCAAACGTGTTAGGTATCTATTATGCAATGATAATAGTGCTAGGCAACAGAGGTATAAAGATAGAAGCGAAATAGACCTTGCCCTCAAGGAGCTTACATCTTAATGGGGGAGACGATATGTACATGCGCACGTGTGTGTTTATACACACACACACACACACACACATACTGAATATATTCAAAATGAATACGAGGTACTATGGGGAAGTAGCCAGCCACTTCCAGGTTGGGGGAATCAAGATAGGCTCTTCTTATAAAAGGAAGCCTTTGAACTGAGTTTTGGTAAAGAAAGTGTCCCTCCTACTTCTTTCTGCTTCCCTTTCTGAATGCTTTTCAGGATTTTATGGCTGTTGTTATTTTGAGAGGTAATGTAACATAGTGGATAGAAAGCTGGCCTTGGAATTTGGAAGAGGGGTACAAATCCCACCTCTAATCCATCCTTGCTACGTGAATGTGGGCAATTCCCAAAGTCTCGGCCCCTCCATTTAGAGGTTTGGGATTCACATGGTGGAAGAACCTGCCGCATGGTAGATATCACCAATTACAAGGCCAGGGTATATAAGATTACTCTGACTGGCAACATTTCATCTCTTTCTTCATGTTTAGCTTGATTTTTTTTGGGGGGGGGGAGGAGGTTGGGGTTGGTGAAGGCACTGCAGAGTTCTACTGGTGAAGAGCTTTCTCCACTGAGAAAGGTCAGCACCTTAGCAATTTAGTCCTTTGAGAATTGCCCAGGGCACTAAGAGTTTAAGTGACACGTGGAGCTTGAAATGCCATCTTCCTGACTCCAAGAACAGCTCTCTCTAAAAAAGGACGAATGGCAGTAACATTTCATTATATTCCCCAGCTGTTAGACTCTAGGCTGTTTACAAATTATTTACCACTTCTATATTATTTACTACTCATTATATACCAACAAAACGTTTTTTTCTCTTTCAATAACATCCTTAGGATATATCCTTAATAGAAAACCTGTACAAAGATGGGTGCAAAAAGTTTTATTGCTCTGGCTGTATAATCAGTCCCCACTGGCTTTCCAAAAGGACAGCCCCAACTCAGAATCCTGCCAGGAGTGCTTCCAGTGAGTCCATTTCTCCACAGCTCCACCAATACTGAACTTTATGACTTCTAATGAACCATAAGCTAGTCATGAGACATGAGTTGTTTTAAGCTGCCTCCAATTAGGAGAATCACACCAGTTACTCAGGCAGTAATTGATACTTTATCTTTTGATCTCAGCAACCCTCTAAGGCTCTAAGTTACAATGAAGGTATCAACCTGTATTGTATAGGGAATTTCCTCACCAGGGAGTTCTTCATGGCAGTGAAATCATGGCTCCAGACTTTATCCCTAATCCTATCTTTTGATCTGTGGAGGAATGGATCTTAATCTTAGAAATGTGTAACAATTCTTTGTATAAACACTACACTGTCCCTACAGACGCCTAAAATCTTCAACTCAGCAAGCAGTCTGACATCTCTTTGTCTCTGACAAGGGACAGTGGGAATTCACAGTAGGATTTTTCCATGAGAAACCAGCTGACAGGACCAACCAACCATCCAAAGCTTTCCTGGACTGTGGAGAACTAAGAAGAGTGGACACTGCCCCATTTAATGGGGCAACACAACTCACAGGTTCTAGGCAGGAAGCCAGTGGCAGAGACAAGTGAAGCAATAGCCAACTCTGCCAACCATCAGGGCAAAGGACAAATGCCTCCAAGAAGTCACTGTAATACCCCAGTTAGCCCAGACTTCTTCCACAGTCCTCAGCAGTCTGCAGCCTTTTCCCTAAAACTATCTTAAATTCCTCCTCCTTTTGCTACCAAACCACCATTCTCCTCTAGTAATATTTCAGGCAGGATGGGGGAGAGATGACCCCTGCTGGGTACCAAGTACCCCTTTCATTCTCCTTCCCTAAGGGTAGCAAATATAAAAAAATCAGGCACCCAACACAGAAGCCTGCTGGACTATAGGAACACAGCTTACCTGAGATTTGAACAACACTGTTCCTCATTAGCTAACATACAAAGTTATATACCTATGGTCACACTGTATACTATAGCCCAAAACACAACCCAACTCCCTGCATCATATGTTATGAAGGAAGGACAATAACCAACCAACCAGATGCTATGAAGGCAACAGCCACAGAAGCTTTCAAAGAGAAGGAAACTAAAAGCATTATGTTAGAAAATATGGGATATTAACAAGCCTTGGTAACAGCCTATAAAAGAGGTGTCCATGTACTTTACATTACATATACTGTAATGGCAGGTAAATATAATGAAATGAAAATATACAAGCAGCATGATATTAGGTTTCAAAGGGAAACTAAATTCTACTAAACTATTTGTCTTCACTGATAATTCATACAAATAAATCTAAAGTGAAATGCTTGCTGAGAAATTGAGCAGAAATTGTGGCTTACTCATTTTGACCACAAGGGGGCACTATTACCCAAGTTTTGAAACAGGGCTCTAGGAGTAGGAGTTAAATGCTGACGTCTATGATAGGGACAGAATTCGAATGAGGAGTCATTTTTTAAAACTAGGTATTTTTTTAAATTATAAGAGCAAAGTTGTTTACATTCAAAATGAAATGTCTTCAAAAGTGCCTTTCAGCCCATTCCTTCTAACATTAATGGGAATTAAATGTCCTTTCAGTTTTAAATTGGGTGACAGCAATGGCAACACTTTAAGGATGGCTCAGGAGGAATTTGTTTCACTAAAGACAAATCTGAGAACACGAAGGAAAATTTGGTCTCCGGAGACCTAAGCCTGAATCATTCGACTGCTGGCATTAGCCTCAGGTGTGTGAATCAGACCTTAATTAGGCAAGACATTTTCCCTGAGATCAAACTATTAAGAATGTATTGAGCCTCCTTAAAAAGACAAACAGTACTGTCAGAAAAAGAGATCGTGACAAGCTCAGGATAAAAAAAACAACACGATGTCTGCACAGAAGACCAGTGAGACAATGGAAATGAGCAATTCTTAACCTTTGTTAGGCTTCCTGGACCCTTTCTCAGAAGCGTGTTTTTATATACAATAAAATACACAGGATTACAAAGTAAATCAATTCTACTGAAACAGTTGTCAAAATATTAAAACAAACGAACTACGTTCATAGACCTAGATTAAGAACCCTTAATCCAGAATGACAATATTTCAACAAACTGGAATTTTCCAGGACTATATTATATATCTGTGAACCACAGGAAATGTTTTTAAAGATCTAAAAACAACAGAATGAATACAGGTTAGACTGGGAGCAAGTTTGGATGGCATCTGGGCAAGGACAATGGTGACACTGATTCTGATGCCAGTATATAGGAACCAAGGTCACCCAATGACAACAGTGTCATAGATCATGATGCTCCACCACTACTCTGCCGGCTGATGCTGCTCATTCAAGTAAGTGCCTGGCAACAGGGCCAGGCCCAGCTGGGAGCACACGTGACTTACCCCATCAGGAACAATTCAGCAACAACAACCAGGATAAAATGTTTTTGCTTGTGAAAATTAACTAAGCAATACCTGAAAACACTCGAGCTGTTGTATGGATAAGAACACAAACCAGGCACTTTAGAGCTCTTGTGTTAGGAGAGGGATCAGTAACAGAATGTTCTTACTTTGCACCAGCCAACATAATGACAGGCTGTAGTTCGGACGGAAGCAATGCCCGTTTGTAAGCGGCCAGGCTGCTCTTCAATGTACTTAGAATGGAGAGATGGTACATTATAAATGGGGAGCTGGAAAGGCAAAAAGAAACAAAAAAAACCAAGTTTAAATCCAAGTCTCTCTCTGACACACACACACACATTTTCTGTCTCCCTCTCTCTCAAACACAGTCTCTCTATTACACACAGATACAGTCTCACACACAGTCTCTCTTTGTCACACCACACAGTCTCTCACACACATACATAGAGTCTCTCTCACACACAGTCTCATACACACAGCCTCTCTCTTACATACAGTCTCTCACTTACACACACACACACACATTTTCTGTCTCCCTCTCAGTTTCTCTCTTACAGATACATACAGTCTCTCACACACACAGTCTCTCTGTCACACACAGTCTCACACAGTCTCTCTTACATATACACAGTCTCTTACACACACACACACACACACACACACACGCTCAAGGAAGAAAACCCTTTTTCCCCCACAAAGAAAGTCTCCCAATGCTTCTTTAACACCATGCCTGGCACATTCGAAGTGTTTAATACAAGTTTATTTCCTGACTGACAAGCCCTTTAGTATCTAGTAAGGCTGGAATATACAATATTAAATACATGAACATAATTAAAGAAAATCCAAGTGTGAAAACCAGTAAGCAAACAAGAATTCCTGGTGGCTTCCAGGGCTCGGTCTTCTGGCTGCAGGGGATGTGGGCTTCTCAACAGAATATTACTAGCAAGCAAGGGTTTTGCTTGAGCAGAGCTACCAAATGATGGCCTGCTCTCCAGGCAGGGAATGATGAGGCTTCACCGTTGTTTCGGATATTATTTAAGCCACCAGCTACATGCAGGTGAGGAAGCCAGGAACTTCTTCACTTCACTCCCTCCTTCTGGACAACTTTCCACACCCTCCTTCATAACAACCTTACCTCACATCTGAGAAAATGCCCATGTCAGAGACCAGAGCCTGGAGGAAGAGGAGGAGCCATAGGGCTTCACTGTCCTAAGCAGGGCCACTCTGGGGAAGCTCCCGCCTTTGCTGCCCTTCACTCCCTTCTCTCTGGCACCTCCTCCATGATCTCCTAGTCAAAAGTGCCCTCCCTTGTCCTCACTAACCTCACTGGTCAGTCAAGAAGCATTTATTAAGCACCTACCACTACCAGGCACCATGCTAAGGGCTGGGCAGAGACACCAGGAACCATGATCAAATCAACTCTTCTTTGGGTGCTGAATGAGCTATTTCCAGCTTCTCCCCTATGGCCTCATTCACTATCTCTGAAACTTTTTGGAACCAAAGGGCCCCTCCCTGCCTGCTTTCATATGAGCATCTCTAGTACACAGTGCCTGACACAAAATCAGCACTTAATAAATGCTTTCTCTTTCCTTTCTTCCTTCCTTCCCTCCTTTCCCTGCTCCATCCATTCATTTCTGCCTCCTTCAGGAGTGCAGGATCTCTGTGGAAGGCACACAAGAGGTAAATGCTTATTAACCATGGCTAGAAGGAGTCAGGGCAGACAACAGGCACAAGTTTCCCCGAGGTCTGATCTTGAGTCACATGCCTCCTCACTGCTCTCTATGGATCTAGCATCCTTATTCTCTCTTCTACCTCCTCCTCTCCAAATCTGCTCTCAGATCCTTCATTATATATGCTCAGCTATTAGCAATAAATGATAATAACTTAGAGTTTTATCCTACCTAAGGCTACTTTCATTGTAAGAGGGAAAAGGGCTTAGGTTAGGCAGTGGATGGAGAGTCACTGGGAAGGCCTGGGTTCAAGCCCCACCAGACACATCCTGGCTGTGCGACCCTGGGCAAGTCCTTTAATACCTCAGTGACTCAGGCAATGCCTAAGACCATAAATTACAAAGAAAATGCTGACCTATCTTGGATAAGCCAGTGAAAGCACAAGTCACAAGCCTTCGGTTAAAGAGGTTCGACTCCCAAGGCAGAGCTTCAGACATCAGTTAGCAGAAAGAGGATTTACAGGTCTTAGGGTTAGGGTTTCCACTTCATGGGGTTATCACCATCTACTTGGCCTATGGACAAAATGACCTCGATGGGTGACCAAGAGGGAGGGTACAGAACACTGGGCTTGTAGTCAGGACATGAATGTGAGCTCAAATGCAGCCCTTCACTGGGTGATCTTAGGCAAGTCACTAAACCTTTCTGTTACTTCAGTTTCCTTCTCTCTAAAATGAACAAGTTGGACTGGATGGCCTCTGAGGGCCCCCAGTTCCCAGTCTCTGGTCCTGTAATCCTATGAAGAAGAACGGGGCACCCAGAGCGGGGAGCGAAGAAGAGAGCACTTTTCCTTCCAGAGAAGGCCCATAGGAAGGAACACCCTGATCATGGGTACAAGAGTCTGTACATGCTTGTTCTTTATTAGTAAAGACCCACAGTAAGGAACACCCCCTGATCATGGGTACAAGAGTCTGTGCATGCTTGTTCTTTATTAGTAAAAGCCCACAGTAAGGAACACCCTGATCATGGGTACAAGAGTCTGTACATGTTTGTTCTTTATTAGTAAAGACCCACAGTAAGGAACACCCTGACCATGGGTACAAGAGTCTGTACATGCTTGTTCTTTATTAGTAATGAGGGGGTTGAAATCAACGAATAGCAAAGTCTCAATTAACAGGAACCCAAGTAAACAGTACTCTCCTCTAGTTAACAAGATTTCTCTCCCTGAATTGTTAGTAGAAACAAGCAAAGGCCAAGAAACACCACCTGGGATTTATTCAAAACTACTTATAAGCAATTTGCCAGAGGAGCTTTATATCCAGTCAAATCTCATACATTTTTAACATTCATAGACTTGAATAATAAACTCATGTTTAGAATGTTGACTCTGAGACTTTATGAAGTCAATAATCAAAAGGAGATTTAGTTATGATAACTACCCAGAAAACAGAGAAATCTTTTAGAAAGTGGGAAGGGGATAAGCATGTATCGACTACCTACTATGTGTTAGGCATCGTACTAAGTGCTACACAAATATCAACTCATTTCATCATCACAACAACCTAGGAGGTAGGTACTTTTTTTAGCCCAATTTGACAATGGAGGAAACAGAGGCAAACAGTTAAATGACTTGCCCAGGTCACACAGCTAATAAGTGTCTGAGGCTGGATTTAAATTTAAGTCTTCTTGACTCCAGGTCCAGAGCTTTACTTACTATGCCATCTGGTTGTCTTCAGAATACCCCATTCCTCAAGATTTCTGACTGAGGTTTTGCTATAAATAGCTTTAAATTGACATATGTGGCTCATTTTATACAGGGTATACCAAAAATCTTAGTGCAGATGAAAGCTCCTAAGGTTTAAAATTGCACTAGGACTTTTGGGACACTCTGCAAACTAATACACCCAAATCAACTATGACTCTAGTAAAATAAATCAGTTTTTGTTTTTTAAGTGCACCGAAAAACATGCTTTTTAAAGGTACTCTGCAGCAAATTCTTATCATAAGACAGAGAATTCTTATCTATTTAGCAAGATCCCATGGGATTTTCTTAAAAAGGACACTTTTTTGTAAATGTTACATAGCAGCCTATCCAGAAGTCTTAAGATACTCTCTGCATTGATACTCAATCTAAAAACAATTTTTCAAGAGGAAAAATAATTTTAAAAATAGGCTTCCCCTCACAACTGTATTCTGCAGATGACTCCAAATCTTTATTTCCAGCCTTCTTCTCTTCCCTGAAGTCCAACAGGGCTTTTCCAACTGCCTACTGGACATCTCCCCTCCAATATCCCCATTCACCATGTCCTAAGCCGACGTCGTCACTTTCTTCACAGGATTTGGACTGCCTCCTGACTGCTCCATTCCTGGGGAGAGCACCATCACCTCCCAAACCCCACAGGTCCAAAACCTTAGTCATTCCCGACTCTTCCCACTGCTTCAGCTCCTACATCCACTTAAGTGTCAAGTTCTATCACATCTGCCTTGGTCCTCTCCTGTCTAATACCCCTCCTCTACTAGGTTAGCTCAGGCTCCCATTAGTTTCTGCCTGAATTACGGTAATAGCTTTGTAGCTAGTTGCTCCGCCTATGGTCTCCTCTCCAATCCATCCTTTACACTGCTGCCAAAATCATCTTCCTAATGCATAGGTTTGTTCCTACCACCTCCCCGATCCTGGCTGCCTCTGCAGTAGCCTGGCATTCAGGGCCCTCCACAATCTGCTTCAAAGCTGGCATTCCTCTGCATGTGTGCTCGACTCTGGCCAAATCAGAGGCCATCTCTTCCTTCAGCTGCTGCTGTGGGCTCTCTTCTGCCTCGACTTTCTGCCTGGGACAGACTCTCAGCCCTGGCCAGCTCTCAGAATCCTTTTCATTAAAGCTCAGATAAGATGCTACCTCCTTCACAGTAGCAACCCTGCTCCTTCCAGGTAGGAACCTCTCCTGGGTACATACTCAGTCTTATTATCCAAATGAGTGCCCTGACGGAAGGTACAATTTATAAACAAAAGGAAAATTTATGATTGTGCCTAATATGCAGAAGAGAAATTGGGAGAACTTGAAGCATTTGGACTATGTAATCTGTAGATCTCTTTTTAAGCCATGTCTCTCATTCGCCGAGGTCAGAATGTTGTAAAACTCAGTGTTTTATACTCTTCTTGTTATACAGACAGAATAACCTCAAAGCAGGCAACTTACCTGAGTTGGCTTCAGTGCCTTTGGGGGGGCTTCCTCTTCAGCTACGGCATACACATTCAGAGATGCAAAAGTACTGAGAGTTGTCAGCTTTTTCATCTGAGAGAGAAAAAGCAGAGACCTCATCAACTGGGCCCCTTTTCTCCCCCTTTCCTATGAAGTTCTGCGATCATGTGAGGACTGCCGTCAGCTCCACCTAATACAAAGAAAAGCCTGCATGCTCCATTTTTTTGCTTTGGAGGGTGGGAGAGAGCTGGACTTGGGAGTGAGCAGAAACCTCTCATCTAAGGACATGTGACCTCTCTGAGCCTCAGTTTCCTATCTCGCTGGAATGTTAGAAGGATGAAAAAGTATGTAAAAAACTTTGTAAAGCTTAAAAAGTGCTGTATAAATATGTGAGCTATTATTTCTCCCCCAAATCCCTTTATCATATTCATTATTAAGAGATACCAGAAGATCTTAAGTGTTCACTATCTACCTACGTTCATACAATGTATAATAGCATAAACACTTAAGATGAATCACAGATTTTGAGAGTGGGAAGGAACTTTAGTATACGGCATGACAAAGTGCTTTGGATCCAGGAACTTGATGATTTGGGAGGAGGTAAAGGGGGTGGAGAAGCAAGAGAAACAAAAGAGAATGTGGGTGGCAAAAGCAGAATGTTCCCCACTAATGTCAGGTGTATAACTCAGACACTTAGAGCGGCAATGAAACTTTAAAGATCCCCTGAGACCCAGACAACTGAATTGTTTTGTCCAAGATCATACACAGAAGAGAAGATAGAGAACTAGGAATGGCTTCCAGATAGGCTGCCACCGAATGCAGCACTTTTCCCAGGACTGCTACACAAATGAGAGCCACAAGGCGTTTCTCTGGCCTTCAGGAGTCTTGATGTTGGCTTCTCTTACCCCATTCCCCTCCTGGGAAACTCAAGCCTACCCTCAGGTACATCTGGGCAGGCTTCATGCTGTGGCTCTCCACACAGGGCTGGTTCCCTGGTACAAGATCTCTGGATTTCTTTTCAAGTCAGGCAATGAGAAGAAAAGGCAGCCCGAGTAGGAAGAACAGAATGAACTTCTGTAGTTAGGGATAAGACTGACACCAATACTAGGAGTTAGTCAGGTGGCAATGTACCCAGGATGAGTTAAGCAGTGGCCACTGGAGTAAACAGGCCAAGCTTGCCATCATACAGTGATGATGGCCTAGGCCCAGGGTCACAGATCAGGACCATAACTTGGGTTTTCTGATTCCAAGGCTCCAGAGTTCCTTGCAGTTCACGATTCTGCTTCTTTCCATTTTAGGGCTAAACCTGGAAACTCTAGGATTCATTGTAAAAGTTTCTGGGAAACAGCATCTACCCAACTCAGAAAGATATTCTCAATGGGCTGTTTTCCAAAATACTCTTTTTCACCCTTTTCTAGATTTGGATAAAGACAAAAGTGGTATACTTCCCTTAACTTTCTTTGAATTATTAAGATTATTAACAAAATTAACAGAAGCTCTAAGAAGACAGTGTTGCAGTGTTGACTTGGGTACAGGGGAAAGAGCACCTATGAGCCCTTTCAGACAAGAGAAACCTCAAAGTTTTCCTTGCAGATAGTCCAAATAAAAACCTCTGCAGTAAGACACATTGTTTTCTAGATTGTCCAGTTGCATTGCTTAACTTCTGGAGATTTATGTGGGGGGAGCACCTTTGGAGAAATGGGTGATACCAAGCATTCTCTTGCTTGCATAGTAACAGTAGCTAGGCCCACTTTTCAATGCCAATTTAAGAGAGCAGACTGCTGGCTCCAGTTGAGCAATTTCCTGCTTTAATCAGGCATAAATCTGGTTGGTTCAGAGGATCAAGGAAGCACATAGTCAAGGACTTTCTTCCTTGTACAACTTTATTTTTTAATAGGAAAAAACAAAATGCAAACCTTAACTCTTAGCTTTGTACTTTAGACTCATCTTTAGCAAGAAATCTTCCTTTTCATTTTTAAGGCTTCCTGTAACACATGTGGAAGCATCTATAGCTTTTTCCTGCAGATTCATCTACCCCTGGAGCCCTGTTCCACAAAAATGATTCTCCAGGTTATGTGTTAGGATGGACAGTGGCTGAAGCCCTCTTCCCACTCAACAGCTATGATCACTTTTGCTCTAATCCTGTGTCTAGGATACAATTTGTGTTCTAGTGGGAACTTTAATAGCATCAATAAATATATGAATTATTTGGAACTTCAATGGGAAGAGTTAAAGAAACTCAACTCCTAGCCCTACTCCTACACCCCAGCAAAGAAGGAGGGAAGGAAGGAAGGGAAATAAGCATTTATTAGGTGATTACTCATTTCAAGGAGCAGCTAGGTAGCACTGCAGTACATAGATTACCAGACCTGGAGTCAGGAAGACTCATCTTCTGGAATTCAAATCAGGCCTCAGATACTTACTAGCTGAATGACCCTGGGCAAGTCACTTAACCCTCTCTGCCTTGGTTTCCTCATATGTAAAATAAGCTGTAGAAAGAAATAGCAAACCACTCGAGTATCTTTGCCCAATGGGGTCACAGAGATTCAGACATGGCTAAAAACCAACTAAACAACAAGACAAGAACTAAAAATGCTCACTAGTTGTCAGGTACTGCACCAAACGCTTTACAAATATAATCCCATTTGATCCTCACCACACCCCTTAGAGATAGGTATTATTTCATAATCTTAATCATTCAAAGAAAGTTGAAGGACGTATACCACTTTTGTCTTTATCCAAAGCTAGAAAATGATGAAAAAGAATATTTTGGAAAACAGTGCATTGAGAATATCTGTCTGAGCTGGGTGGATGGTGTTTGCCAGAAATTTTCATTCAACTACCCTGGGAGTTTTATCCCAGTATTATCCCAATTTTATAGTTAAGGAAACCGAGGCCAAGAGAGGAGAAGTCCCACAGCCAGGACATGTCTGAGGCAGGATTTGATCTCAGGTCCTCCTGATTCCAGGCCCAGCACTGTATCCACTGCACCATCTAGCGCCTCAACAAGGCAGATGATGTCTATTTAGATCGAAGTAAAAAAAAGTCTTTTACAAGCATTTCTAAGTGTGCACCTACTATGCGCCAGGTACTGTGTAGAGCACTTTACCAATGTGATTTCATTTATCCTCACGCTAGCCCTGGGTAGCAAGTAACAGCTGCTTTAGCCAACCGGACTTGGGTTTTTCTACATCATGGGGCCACCCCAAAGTCCCACACTTTACTGGCTTTCTAGATTGTCATAGTGCTGCCTTTCAGTACTCTGGCAGTAAATGATGCATTGTTCTACCACTCTGGCCTGTATAATGGTGTCACCTATCCCAGGGGAGAGTGTGTCAGGCCTGGAGGCAGGAAGATCTGAGTTCAATTCAACTAACCTTAGTGAGCCCAGATCTGTTTCCTTAATTGTGAAATAGGGATGGGTCATAAGAACATTTCAACATTGGAAGAAGGTCTAAGTTTCAGGAAAGAAAAGTGTTTAAGCTATTTGGTCACTTTAAAAGAAATCTTGATGAATCTTTCAATCAATGAAAAGTGATAAAATTGGCTTTTATTTTCTTTTCCCCTTCAACGACAGGGCATTCCTGGAGTAGAGGTTTACAAATAGCAGAGTTTGAATGACTTTAAATGAATTAAGACCAGTTAAATTTCTCCTAGGACTCAGTCCTCATAAGTACATTTATTTACCAAAAAATAAAAGCTCCAACGGGCTGACATTAGCTTTCCAAAATAAATATATGAGTAAAATATGGATGTTGATATCATTCTTTGTTATTTGACATTGTTCTAGAAATGCTAGCAATATCAATATGGTAAGAAAAATATATTAATGTCATAGTCAAAGGCTTTCTTTAGTAAGATAGCTTTTCGTTCCAGTTTTCTCCCTTTCTACACATCAACATTATCTCATCAGTTAAAAATACAGTAGGAATTAGGTCCGGTCTTTCTCCAAGGGATTTTTATTACCACAACTGACGTTTAATGAATCCCTCCTCCATTAGAGCCCTAATGCTCCACAATTTTCTAGTGAAAAGAATACCTGTATAACAGAAGTTGATCTAATCTTGAGAATTCGGTTCTAAACACTGGCCTCTTGTTCAGATGTGAACACCACAGCAATATATTTATTAAAAGTGAAAGGTATGTCACACAGAATATGGGATATGTAAACTGGAACACACCTTTAATGTCGGACTAAACTAAAAAATGATATCTTATTTTTTTAATTTTATTTTTAATTTTTATTTTTGGAAGGCAACTGGGGTTAAGTGACTTGCCCAAAGTCACACAGCTAGTAAGTGTGTCAAGTGTCTGAGACTGGATTTGAACTCAGGTCCTCCTGACTCCAGGGCCAGGCTCTATTCACTTCGCCACCTAGCCACCCCAAAAATGATACTTTAAAAGCTTACTATACCAAGACTCCTGAGAGAAGTAAAACATATGACATTATAATCTTCCCACAGCATTGTATGAAGAATGAGGCTAAGTACCGGTTAGGAGGAAAGGGACCCAACTAAGGAAAAGCACTCAGACATACTGATGTTAGCCTCTTACTACTGGGTGTCCTATATGCAATGAAACCATAGCTTCAGTCCCTATCCCGAGTTATTCTACCTCCCTACTGTGAAAACTAACACAGATGATTCTTGAGATCAACAAGTAGTTCCATACAGCATATTCTAATTCCTCTAGGAAATGTCCTTTCTTCTTGATTCCTCTTCTTACCACCCTAGTTCAGATACTCTTCATCATACTATGCTTGCTTGGCCTTCTCAGTTTTGACTCTTCTGCTTCACACAATGCCTTGGGTACTTGCAGTCAAGAAGTCAATTATGGAATCTAAGTAATCACAACCACAACACTACATATACCATTAAAACTCCAAATAGCATAATCAAATTGGATTTATTCCAGGGATGCAAGGATGATGGTTCAACATTAGGAAAACAATCAACAAAATCTTGATCAAAACCAAAACATATAAAGTCACATGATCGTATTAGAAGATGCAGAAAAAGCCTTTGATGCAGAACAACACTCATTTATTACTAAAAACCCTACAAAGTATAGGCATAAAAGGGACCTTTAAAAATATTACAGAAGACATTTATTTAAAACCAAAAGCAAGCAATCATTTGCAATGGGGATACATTAGACTATCTTCTAATAATACACGAGTGAAGCAAAGATGCCCACTCATTACTATTTGATATGGTTCTAGAAATGCTAGCAACAGCAGTAAGAGAAAAAAATTAAAGGCATAACAATAGGTAAAGAAGAGAGAAAATTATCTCTATTTGCTGATGATATCATGGTATACTTAGAAAATCCTAGGGAATCAGCAAAGATACTGAGACAATAGCTTCAGTCGAATTGCAGGGTACAAAATAAACTCTCAAAAATCAATAGCATTTCCTTATAATAATGAGAAAACCCAAGAAGCAATAACAGAAAGGGAAATTCCATTCCCCATAAGTATAAAACACATAAATATCTGGGGATTGACCTCCTAAAGCAAAAAAAAGATTTATACAGATTTAGTTATATAGTGCTTCTTAAAGAAATAAAGAACAACTTAAATAGCTGGAGAAATATTCAGTGCTCAGGGCTGGGTCATGCCAATATAATAAAAATGACAATACTACCAAAGTTAATTTATATTTTTGACACCACACCCATCAATTTGCCAATGATATACTTTAGAGAACTTGATAAAATAACAGCAAAATTCATTTGGAAAAACGTAGAATCTAGAATATTATGGGAAATAATGAAAAGAGGTAAGGCTAAAGGGGAGAAGAGCATTTCCAGATCTCAAACCATATTATAAAGCAGCAGTCACCAAAGTTCTCTGCTATTAGTTTAAAACTAGAGAGGTAAATCAATGAAACAGTCTAGACAAGGAACAATCAGAAACAAGGGAACTTAATCACTTAGTCTTCAATAAAGCCAAAAACATTAATTACCTAAGAAAGAATTCCCTATTTGATAAAAAATGCAGAGAAAACTGGAAAGCAGTCTGGCAGAAATTAGGTGGAGACCAACATCTCCCCAATATACTTAAGTGGATATATGACCTTAATAGTAAAGATCATACTATTAAAAAATGAGAAGAGAAGCAGATCTTATACCTCTAACAGGTATGGGCAAATGCACTCTTAACCAAAGAAGGTGGCAACTGCAAAAGATGAAAAAGGTAACTTAAGAAAAATTTTTAAAATCAAATTTCTCTGATAAGAGTTTTGCATCCAAGATACATAAGCAATTAACAAATATATGTAAGACTAATAATCATCTTTAAACAAATGAGTGATCAAAGAATGTGAACAAACAAAATTTGCAATTTAAAAGAATTACAAAGCATTCACAACCACATAAGAGGATGTTTCAAACTGCTAATAATAAGGGAAATGCAAAATCAAAACAATTCTGAGGTTTTACCTCACATCCTACAAACTGGCAAAGATGACAAAAATGGCAGCAATGCTGGAAGGCTCATGGACAGTTAGGCACACTAATATGCTACTGATGGAGTTATGAAGTGGTTCAACTATTTTGGAAAGCAATTTGGAATTATGCAAATAAAGTGACTAAAATGTTTATACCCTTTGAACCAGAGATTCCATTACTGGGCTTATTCCCCAAGGAAGCCATTAATAAGAAGAATGTCCCCATATGCACCAAAATACTGAGAGCAGCACTTGTGAAAGCAAGAACTGAAAACAATGTAGATGACCATCGACAGGGAATGGCTAAACAAACTGTGGTACTTGAACATAACGTTCGGGTAAAAATGATCAAGGCAATGAATACGGAGAAGCATGAGAAGATCTATATGAAATGATACAGAGTGAAGTAATCAGAGACAGGCAAATAATACACACAATCGCTACAACAATGTAAATTGAAAGAAAAACTATACTCATGCAGATCAAAAGAAAATGTATCAAAATGGAGAATCGTAAGCAAGACTTGAAAGAGCCAGTCCTCCTAACCTGCAGTTCTACTTGTTACCTGGGTAATCTTGGGCAATGGGCTTCCATATCCTCTGCTAGAAAATGAAGTAGTGGGGTGGCTAGGTGGGGCAGTGAATAGAGCACTGGCCCTGGAGTCAGGAAGACCTGAGCTCAAATCCAGCCTCAGATACTTAACACAAAAAACTAGCCATATGACCTTGGGCAAGTCACTTAACCCCAATTGCCCTGCCCTCCCCCCTCCAAAAACCAAAAAAATAAAAATAAAAATAAAAAAATAAAAAAAAAGAAAATGAAGTAGTTGGATTAAATTATATATAAGGGCCCTTTTAGCAGTAATTCTAAGAGAGAGTTGGGTGGTGCAATGGATAGAGTTCTGGGCCTGGAGTCAGGAAGACCTGAGTTAAAATATGATCTCATACATTAGCTGTATGATCCTGGGCAAAGTAATTTAAATTTTTTTTTCTCAGTTTCCTCATCTGTAAAGAGGGAACAATAATAGCACCTACTTCCAAGGTGTTGTAAGGATAAAATTATATATTTGTAAAGTTCTTTGTAAATGTTAAAGTGCTACACATACATAAGGGGAAGCTATTATTATTATAATATTATTAATTTTTATGACCTTTGCTCATAGACCACCATAGGTTAACTCAAAGGGCAATGGGGAACGAAATGGTAGATCTAAGGAGGTTGCAGTATATTACCAGTGCCGAATTGCTTGAAAGATAATGGCAAAAGAAGACATCAGAGGCACATATTACTAAGAAAGACTGTGAACCTGGTACATATCAAGAGATAGGAACAGATGGCTTGAATGTTGCACTGATAGCCACAAATTAGTAAAAGACTTAGTGGAAGGCCTCTAACATGTTGGGTACAGCCTCCATGAAGAAGTCAGAGAAGCACACAAGTAACAACCAAAAAATATGAGATGACAGGAAAGGTTGCAATTTGTAGCAGGTGAGGGAATACGCCAACTGACATATAATGGATCCATTGAAGTCTCAAAGAACCACCCTTAAGCCCCAAATGGTTGCATGCGTTAGCTTTATCTGCCCAGGGAGACTCTCTGTTTTAGAAGCATAGGTGCTCAATATATAGTTGTTGGTTTACTATTAGTCTTTTGAGATGAAGGAGATACTCTTTACAAGCTGGGAAATTTCTAAGTCTGTAACATGATTCTGAAGTCCATGAACAGTGAGACTGTGGCTGTGAAGAACACAGGGCCTACAACTGGGTTTTCAAGTTTTCAGGCCAAGAACTGGGACCTAGTTTGCTTTTATAGGACCAAAGGAACAGCACATATACTGGACAAAAATGTCATTGTAGGCCAAGAACACACAGGACCATTTAGTAGAAGACTGAGCTAAAACATGGCCTTTTAGCCTCCTGAGAATAATTTGGCCTACATTATACATCATAGGTTTGCCGTGTTAATATAACTGTATTTTACAAGATTACGTTCTGACCAGTGCAATGACCAACCATAGATGGCTCCAGAGTACAGAACATGAAGCATGCTGCCCAACTCCTGACAGAGAGATCATGGACTCAAGATGTAGAAAAGAACAAGCACTTCCCAACATGGATGCTGTAGAAATCTGTTTCATTTAACCGTGCATATTTATGACAAGAGCTTTGTTTTTCTTTATGTTCCCTCAGTGGTGGGGGAAGGAGAAGGAGAGAGAGAAAGGAAAGAAGAGGTAGGAATAAAGTTGTCCAAACAATGAGAGAAGAAAAGAAAAAGAGGGTCAAAAACAGTTTTTGAAAAAACAAGGCACAGGAGAATAAAAAGCCAGAAGGAAGCACAGAAAAGAAGGGGATCTTTGAAAGTAACATGCTTATTTATATATATAAAATATTATACATATTATAATATTCTATATAAAGCAGATATATATGTATGTATATACATATACCCATATGTTTTAATAAAAACAAGCTGCATATAATAGTCACAGTTTCATGCACAATATTCTTTTTACTTTTAAATAGTATTTTATTTTTCCCCCAATTATATATCTCACAATATTCTTTTTACGTTCTATTATATATATGGAAATGCTCATTTTATTTGTTTAAGTTATGAACAAAACAGATTAAAACTCACCAAGAATATGCTTCATATAAAAATGCCCCCTCCCCACAAAGTTAGCATATTCTATTCACCCAAAGCAACATGCTCTTAGAGAGCTATCATACTTGAATATAATACGGTTTTAGTGTGCAACGTATAAGGTGAGATGCACCTGAAAAGTGGGATTGGTGGGAAAATCCATTTGAGCTCACATTATAACAGGTACAATTTGCTTTCAAGCATTTGGCCCAGCCATTTGGCATGTCCGTTCCCTGTAGTTAATGAGCTGTGACAACTTGAGATTAGTCATCAAAATTCAGAACAGCCATTAAGAGCTTAATAGAATGAATGTTGCATGCTACAGTGCACTGTGATTTGTTAGCTCCTGAAAACCTGATTTCGTGACAGTCTGCAACTGGATTATTTAACAGCAGATAGGAATTGGTCTAATGTTTCTAGAAACTAGAGGGTGAGCCCACCAGGAACCTTCCATTCATATAATAGAATATTATTTGAACCTAAAGTCAGCTTTTGCACTCTAATAATCTTAGATGTGGCAACCTATTTCAAAATTTATAGTTAATGGTAAAAAAAAAATCCCCCAATTATAATCACTGTCCATTTAGAGAAATGTTTAGAGCATGAGTCAAGTGTTCCAAAGAGTAAATGTCATAATGACTCAGAGCTATTTTTGAGGAGAGTAGCATGCAGCTTATTAGGTGACCACACTAGGTAAACGAAATAGATAATTACTACTGGAAGCAACAAATTAAAATAACAATTATGATTGCAATTATTCCACTAAGGGCTTACTCTGATGCTTCACCATGGTATGGAAGTGACTGTGGATTCTTAAAGGCGGTTGCCAGCAGATCACAAACTCTATCAGGTCCGCCTTCCCAAGGTGGAAAAGTTTTAGTATAAACCAAAGAAGGGACTCGATCTGCTATCTGAGGACCAATGTAGCTAAGTGTGGAAAGGCTCATGGGTAGGAGGGATATAGGATGGTACTGAGTTTGAGAATACTTACCTTCAAAGACCATTTACTAAGTGGGACAAGGAGCTGTCATTAGCATTGATGGAGCCGGTATCCAAACCAACAAGAGCATAGATGCTATGGTGTTATTGTAATTTTATGGTTAAAAAAAGATTTTACTGGTATCTTCTATTTCTTACATCACTTAAGTTATCTCCATTATCCCTCTTCATCCCAGAGGGCCATCCCATGTAACAAATAGTATTTTTTTAAAGAGGAAAAAAAAAATCAACACAACTGACTGATACTTTGGAAAAAGCCTCCAGAAAGGGGTGGCTTGGGGGTGTCCCCTCATCAGTCTTCATTCAAGCCATGCTTGATATTTATACCTCTGTTCCGTTCACTTTGGATCTGGGTGTGTGTCATTTTTCCCATTTACATTACTGTGGTTACTGTGTCCATTGTTTTCTTTACTCTGCATCAGGTCATATAGATCTTTCCAAGCTTCTCATTTGTTACAGTACAGTGATATTCCATTATATGAATGTACCACAATTTGTTTAGCCATTCCCCAATTGATAGGTCCCTACTTTGTTTTCAATTCTTAGCTATCAAGAAAGTGCTGTTAATGTTTCAGTATATATGGGGATCTTCTTACTGGTGGTTTCCTAGGGGTATAAGCCCAGTAATGGAGTCTCTGGTTCAAAGACTATGGACATTTTAGTCACTTTACTTACATAATTACATGATTGTGCTTTCCAAAATACATAGTTGTATTACCAATAATGTATTAGTTTATGTATTTTATATTTCTGAAGGTAACCCTCCATTTCTTTTTTGTTCTCAGTTTTGTTATAGAAGGGGGTTGTGCTACATGCATAAAAGATGGAATGTGTGAGGACTTTAAGTACTTTCTCATTCAACATATTTTTCAATATCTCTGGAACTTAGGTCAGATGAGTGGGTGTGCCCAAAGGTCTCTTTCGTACAACACTGCTTAGCCAACCCCCCCCCAAAAAACAAAACCAGGGGTATAGCCTAGTTAGTCTTGGCATGTGGGGAGGGCAGGGAGAGTGAACAAGGGGATCCTAGAAAGGAAAGAGTGTATTCAGAACTCTCTCCTTAATCTTTCCCTATAACAATAGCTAGCAGCTAGGCACTACAGTGGATAGATAGGATGAGGAGCTGGAAGGAACTAAATTCAAAATCTGGCATCAGACACTTACTAGCTGTGTGAACCTGGGCAAGTCACTTATCCCTGTCTGCCTCAGTTTCCTCATCTGTCAAATGAGCTGGAGAAGGAAACGGCAAATTACTCCAGTATGTTTGCCAAGAAAAACCCAAACGGGGTCACAAAGAGTCCTACACAACTGAGAAACAACTAAACAACAACAACAAAGAGCACTTGAAGGTTTGCAAATGCTTTACATGTTACTTCATTTGCTCCTCACAACAACCTTATGGAATATTAACTCCATTTTACAGAGGAGGAAACTGAGGCTGGCAGAAGTTAAGTGGCTTGCCCAGGGTTTCATAGGTAGTAAATGTCTGAAGCAGGATTCGAACTCAGCCATTCCTAAATCCAATGCTCCAGCCATTGTACTTTGGAGCTGCTTCAACTTTGTACAGCTCTTTCATCTTGACCACCTCTCAGGATTATATTTAAATGTGATTTCAGATAATATGTATAAGACTTCATTTTAATGCAATTACCGTACTGTCATGTGGCACTATCCTACTGAAAGTGAAGGTGCTCACTAAGGGGAAATTTCTCTTTAAGTAGAAATAAATTCTGAGAATCATAAGGCTGGGGAGGCAGGAAAGGCAGAGGGCATAGACAGTGAAGAGAGAATGTTGATTCTGAAAAAGCAAAAGACTTCTTTAAGTACAACTCAGGAAATGGTAACGATTCTAAAGATAAACTACAAAGTATAATATGTTTACATTGTCTTTGCTTCTACTGTTCAATTCTTTATCTTCCCCTTCTCTTTCTGAATCTTTACCACTTACGTATCTTCATCTAGCTGTAACTTCCCTTTGTGTGTTAAGGAACCTGCAAACTAAGAGGGGGAACCCAGAATTAATTTTCTATCATAGACAATCTACAGAACTCCATCAACTTATTAAGTTTTCCGTTTGAATAAAATGAATGATAATTTCATGTATAACTGCATAAAAACAAACCCTGACATAACAATGAACAGTATCAAAAGAAGTATAGTTTTTGGTAAATGCACAATATCAGTTTTTAAATAAGTACTGGTCATTGTCTTGATTTTCCTACGGCCTAAGGATGGCATTAACTTTCTGAGGTATATTCCAAAGGCCTCAGAGAAGGGGATAACAATGAACTAATTCCCCAAAGGGCCAACTGCTTCTGTATCGATCCAAAGGCTTAAAGATATTTTAGGTAAGATTACTGGTCTGACCAGGGATGTTTCAATAAACAAATTTTACATCTGTTTGGGTAGTAATATCAGATTTCTGAAATTCAAATATGCTTTTGAAATGTAAACACACCTTAATTTATTAAGAGTCATCAGTGACCTAAAAAAAATCCTCAACTCAAACCAAACCAATCCAATCCGCTGTCCACGTGTCAGCCTTTCATATATTAGAAGACAGCTCTTATGTCACCTCCCTGCCCTCCTTGCCCTTTCCCTTCCCCAGGCTCCTCTCTATTTGGGTCATTCTCTTCTGTATGTTGATCAATCTTCTTCCACAAATGTCTCATGAAGAACTGACCATAATTCCCTAGATACAGTCTGCCCAGGGTAGATAACACAGCAGTATTATCATCTCACAAGGTCAGGCCACGATGTTTCTTTTAATACAGGCAGCATGTCATACCATAGATGTGAAGTCTGGTCAATCAAACAAACAAGCATTCATTAAGGGCTTTCTATGTGCTAAGCTTTGGGTATACAGGGCATTGACTTCTCAATGAGCTTATATTCTAGTAAGGGCAACAACATATATATGTATATGGAGATCCATATAAGAAATGTACAGAGTAGATGGAAAACATTCTTCAAAGGGCAAGCATGAAGTGTGTGTGTGTGTGTGTGTGTGTGTGTGTGTGTGTGTGTGTGTGTGTAAAGGGCAAGCATGAAGTGTGTGTGTGTGTGTGTGTGTGTGTGTGTGTGTGTGTGTGTGTGTAAAGCCTCCTGCAGAAGGTGGTCGTTAAGGTGAATCCTAAGGAAGCCAGTGATTCTAAGAGGCAGAAGAAGTGAGGAGAGAAAATATTCCAGGTATAGGGGACATTCAATGGAAAGGCATGGAGAGGGAGATGAAGTGTTGTGTGTGAAAAACATCCAAAAGGTCAGGATGGCTCCAGGTTATTAAGACAATGAAATATATTTAATCCTAGATGGAACAGGGAGCCACTGGTGTTTACTGAATAGAGAAGTAACAGGATCAGACCTACAGTTTTCAAAAATCACTTTGGTAGTTATGTGGCAAACAGAAGGGAAGAAGGATCTCAGAATGGAGTTGTGTCCTGAAGGAAGGAAATGTGGGTAGGGAAGGAGCATATTCAAGGCATGGGGGAAAGTCAGTGCAAAAGCACAGACACAGAAGTATTATTTGTGAGGGAGAGAGAGAAGAGTGGTTTGGATGAATCACAGACTACAAAAGAGGGAGTAATGTACAAGGTGGGAAAGATAGATTGGGGCCAGACTGTGGAAAGTTTTAAAAGCTAAACAGAATAAATTTATATTTTATCCTGGAGCTAACGGTGAACCAACTGGAGTTCACCAAGGATGGGAGTAACATGGTCTAATTGTGCATTTAATGAAATTAACTTTGGCAGCTGTACACAGGATTAACTGGAGAGGTGAGAGATGAGAGGCAGTTCGGAAGTTGTTGAAATTATCTAGGTGAGAACCAATGAGGCCCTAAGCTACATTGAGAGCTGTGTAAGTGGAAAGAAATGGTTGGAAGTGAGAGATGTTGTAGATGGAGAAATGGCAAGATTTGGCAACTGATTTCATTTGTGGGGTGAGAGAGAGTGAGAACATGAGGATTATGCCAAGGTTTGCAAAGCTGGATGATTGGAAGGATGGTGCTATCCTTGGCAGTAATGGGGTAGTATGGAAGAGGAGTCAGTTTGGGTGTTCAGTTTCTAACAAAAATGGGACTCAAGTGCATAGACGTAACTGGGCCTGTGGAGGTGAGGAGATCACCAAACAGAATCGTGCAGAGAGAAAAAGAGGCCAGAGGATGGAGTCTTGGAGTATATTCACAGCTAGTGATGACAAAGTATTTGAATGATGATCCAGCAAAGCAGAATGAAGAGAGATCAGACAGGCAGGATGAGGACTGAGAGAGCATTGTTCCAAAAAAGCAGAAATGAGAGAGTGTAAGGTAGGAAAAGGTGAACAACTGTGTCAAAATGCTTCAAAGAGGTCAATAAATTTAGAAAAGGCCATTAGATATGGCAACTAAGACCACTGGTTTCTTTGCTGTTTCCCTAGAACTGTTTAAGTAAACTATTATGCCATTAGCATACAGCCACAAGATGCCAAGGTTATCCACTGAATCCTGAGCCATGGCCAGTCATCCTGACTTTTGTCTTGCCACTGGACTTTGATGACTCTGAAAGAGGGAATGAGGCTGACTACTTTGTGCAGCTCTACCTCACTTAAATCCTATTCAAATACAAATCAAGACATTACCCCTCTTTGAAAATGAAGGATGGACAGTTACAGGTTTGCCTACAAATGAATGAATTTTTAAAAAGCATTTAGTAAATGATTACTATTTGCCACTGTGCAAATGCTAGGGATACAAACACAAAAGCAAAGATGTCTGCCTTCGAGAAGCTTAAAGTCTAATATGGAAGACAAAACACAAATTGGAGTGGTGGCCAGGGGGAGGTGGTGGGAGCGGGGAGGGGGCACTCTAGTTCAGAAAATTACAGGGATAGTGATTGGAGCCACAAAAGAAAAGACTGGGATAATCCATCTGAGAACAATGGTTGAGCTGATGTAATTGCAGTTCCTGACACCTAAAGAAAGTGGGAAAAGTGGTGGAGAGTATACTGGGCAAGGGGAGGGGGGAGGGAAAAAAATTCGAAATTTAACATTTTTTTATACTTAATAGTGGTTTATTTTTTTCCAATTACATGTAAAGATAGTTTCCAACATTCATTTTTGTAAGATTTTTGAGTTTCAAATTTTTCTCCCTCCTTCTCTTCCCTCCCCCCTTCCCAAGACATCAAGCAATCTGATATAGGTAGAACTCAAAATCTTATAAAAATGAATGCCCAAAATTGTCTTTACATATAATTGGGAAAAAAAAATAAAATACTATTTTAAAAAAAGAAAAATTAAAAAAAGAAATTGGCCTAAAGGTTTCCTTTTTCACTTTATCCTTCCCTAGTTTAGATATTAGGCTTTATCTCATAAAAGAGGCATGGTAGAATGCTTTCTTCATCAATTTCTAAGAATAATTTATTCAGTAAAGATAATAATTTTTCCTTAAAATTCTACTACTTTGTGCAGCTCTACCTCACTTAAATCTTATTCACATACAAATCAAGACATTACCCCTCTCTGAAAATGAAGGATGGCCAGTTACAGGTTTGCCTACAAATGAATGAATTTTGCTTGCTTTGTGGATAGTTCAATTTCTTTTAGGCACTTGCATTAAGATGTCTATTTGGTAGTCTGCTAGTTTGAGTATTTTATGTGTTTTTAAGTAGTCCTCTATTTCTTTTGAGTTCTCAATTTTGAGGGCAGAAAACTTTGCAGCATATATACACACACACACATAGTAAGTACTCATGGACTGACCAGCTAGCTGACTCCAGCTGGCATATTACAGTGATCACTGTGCCCCTCTCCAAGTGCTCCCAAACCGTCCCTTCAATAATATATTTCATAACTGTGCCAGGAATCCACATCAGGCTGTATTCTTAAGAATGATTTTTCTGTGATAGTTATTCAACACTGCTCTGCATTTTGCTAAACTAATATTTATCAAATATCTGAACACTGCTTTTGTTACCATTAGCTAAATATTTTGGGAGCTCATGCAGTTAGAAGTACAGGTTGCCAACCATGTTAAGGAAAGAACTCGAAACTAATAAGCTTAGGGTTTTTCCTGGGGTTGTGTCCTTTGTAATGGCAAAGATTTGTTTTCATTGTAAAATAGTTACGTTGTAACTAGGAAGCAACTGTAATCTGAAAAATCTGAACAAACTTTTGGTCTGGGGTATTTTCTAATACCTGTAAATTCCAAGTGTCATTGGCTGCGTCTGCTTTAAAGAAGCCCTATAACTTTGTCCTATACCTTTTACAAAGACCTTCAGATATATGACCTTTCATGCTAGAGTTGTTTATGCCAGAAATTTCCAGTAACAAGATGGAAGCAGGATCTGCAGAAGAGGCACTCAAGGATAAGACTCACTAATCCTTGTCATTTCCCTCCCCGTGGCATCAGAGATGAGTAACCAGACATAAGTGAAAAGTAACTCACTCCTCCCTATAAAACTCCTTAACCCTCACTCAGCTTGGGAACTAATTAAAAACTTTAGCATCCCACTCAGTGAACTAGGAGATCAATGACAGGCTGGTATGACCTGGATAAGCCAAGAACAGAGCATAGCCTCTGGCTAGGCCCTTGATGATCCATTTTTTCAAGCCATAATCTGAAGATCAACATACCCAAGGTCTCAGTAATGTAAGACTTGGTGGTATATTTGTCCTCCCCTGCACCCCCCAGCCCCACTGCCATTATGTAACTTTAATTTATTTCCTTTGTCCCTGTTTGTCTCCTGTGAGCCCTTGATCCTCAGCTGTTGGTTTTCCAATGAACCATCAAGCAAAAAGAACTCATTAAGTGCCTGCTATGTGCCAGTTGCTGGGGAGCCAAATAAGAAGAAGGAAACAATCTCTCTACTCATAAGGAGTTTACCTTCTAATGGGGGAGACATACCAATAGATGTTATAAATAGCAGAAATGTGAAGTGGGTAAAACACAAATACAATTACCTCTTAGGTAGTCTGGAAGGGGGGGAGAGTGCTAAGAGACCTTGCAGAAGATGGTGCTTGAGCCGTCCTAAAGGAGTGGCAGAAGCCTACAAGATCCCAATGAGACCTAACGTCTTCCTGTGCGAGAACTACGAAGTGCACCCAGGATTTGCAGCATTCACTGGCTGACGTGACTCTTTTGTGTAAGCCTCCATGTTCCCAAATGGCTACAATGGAGTTTATTTTCTTGTGTAGATGAAAGAAGCCAGTCTCATTCATTTACAGTCATATCTCATATTATAAAGAAAAACTTCAGCTCCTGAGTCCAAGGAGTTCTGGTTCTTCCTTGTTCAGTTTATTTTTCTCCCTGACTTTTTTATTTTTAAAGTGGTACCAAATAGTTTTGATGATTAATGATTCACAGTATATAATTTGAGGCCGGTAAGTGCTATTCTCCCTTCATTCCTACTTTCTTTTCCTCCACTATTTCCTTTAACAGTAGATCTTTTGTTCCTCCACATGAATTTTGTTAATATTTTGTCTGGCTCTGGAAAGTAACCCTTTGGTAATTGGTAACAACACTAAATTTGTAAACTAATTTAGAATCAACATTTTTCTTATACTGGCAAGGTCTAGCCATGACCACTTACTATCCCTCTATTTATTTATGTCACTCTTTATTTTTTCACGGAGTATTTTAGGATTACATCTAAACAGATCTTCAGTGTACCTCTTCATGGGCTGACTTCTAAACATTTTATAGTTACTTTAAATGAAACTTTATTTGTTATTATTTCTTCTAGGATTTTGTTATTCATATAGACCTTAAAGCTTAAGGTCAGCTTTTAAACTTTTGGGACACTGTATAGAAATGCTATTAATTCTCTGCTTTGCTGAAGGTATTAACTAGCTCCATTAGTTTCTCTGCTGATTCTCATGCAATCTAGGGAAATTTTCTTGCCAAGCACTGCTAAGATTATTTCAAATAATAATGAGGAAAAGGGACATCCATGTGCCTCATTTATATATTTAATGGGGAAGCTTCATGTCAAGAGTTCACCACTTTTTTGTGTAATGTATTCTCATGTATGTTTTGCACAGTTTATTTTTAAAACATCAATGAGGGTTGTACTTTGTTAAATAGGCTTTCTCTGCATCTAATGAGAGAATTCTATGGTTTTCGATGGTTTTGCTTTTAATAGGGTTATGTTAATTTTGTTTTTCTAAGGTAGACCCATCCTTTCATTCCTGGTATAAGGGATGAAAGCTTGATTATTATGAATACTTTTTAGGGATATATTGCTGTAGTCTTTTTTGCCAGGATTTCATTTGAAATTTAGTATCTAGATTCATTAATGATACTGGCCTATAATTCTTTTCTTTTGCTTTATCGTTTCCTGATTTAAGTATTGAGATTTTTCTCATGAAAATAGTTTGAGAGCGGATCTTCTTTCTCGATTTTTGAGGATAAGTTGTTTTAATATGTAAGTAATATAAGTTGATGGAATATTCCTGTAGATTCACCCATCTAAACGGGGGTTCCCCCCACCCCCACCTTTGATAGTTCTCTTTAAATTAGTTTAATCCCTCTGTCTAAAGTTTAATCATTGAAGATCTTTATTTGGAGTTCTGTTAAGAGCTTTATACTTTTTCTTTTAGAAAATCTTCAATTTCTCTTAATTGCTCAGTTCTTAGTAGCAAACAACTAGTAGATTCTGATCATTTTTATTTTTTACAATTTTTTATTTATTTTTAAAATAACCAGCTTATAATTTTATTAGTTCTATAGTCCTTTTGTTTTCCAATCTACTTATTTCACCACTGATTTTCATATCTTCTTCCCTTAAGCTTTTTTTTACTTATATGTTGAATTCTCCAGTTTTTAAATTATATAGTTGGTTGGTTAATCCTTTCTTTTTCTAACTTGTTAATTATTGCTCTCAGGGATATAATTTTCCCCAGAGGACTGCTTTACTTGTGCCCCAGAAATTCTGTTATGCTACCTTATATTTATCACTGCCTTTTATGCAGTTATTAATTATTTTTATAATTCGTTTTTTGACCTACCATCATATAAGGTATTCATTTCCCATTTTATATCTGTATCTTTGTGATCCTTGTATTAGTAAATATTTTTACTGTACTCTGTTCTGTAAAGAAGGTTGAATATTTTTGCTTTTTGACATTTACATTCTCTGTGTCCTACTACATGATCTAGTTTTGTAAAAGTACTTGTATACCTTGATAAACCTTAGAATCCATACTATCTGGGGGAAAGCTATCTATTTGGCAGGAATTTCTGGGAAAAATGGAAAGCATAATGTCAGAAATCATGGTTAGTGTAACATCTTGAAAACCATATACCACAGGAAAAAAAACCACAGATGTGACCTGAACATTAAAAGTTATACCAGTTAAAAAAAAAAAAAGGAAGCAAATCAGAATAGGCAGCTTTTGTAGCTTAAGATAGGAAGATGAATTCTACACCAAACAAAAGAAAAATTGAAGATAAAATAGATAATTTCAGTTAGAGGAAACTGAAAAGCTTTTGCAGCACAAACAAAATTAACACAACTAAGAAAAGAAAGTCATTGAATGGGAAAAATTCTTTGTATCCAATATCTCTGATAAAGGCCTGACGTATAAGATTACAGAGAGGTATCTAACAGAAATGTTTAAAACCAAAGGATATTTTCCCAATGGGTATGTTCAAAAGAAAGGAACAGCTGTCGAAAGAAAAACTCTAAACTATTAACAATCATGTGAAACACTATTCCAAATCACTAATAAGAGAATGAAAATTAAAACCACCCTGTGGTTTCACCTCTCATGTAGCAAATTGGCAAAGATGATAAAAGATGGAAATAAGACGATCTTGGAGGACTTGTGGAAATACAATGCAATGGTGATGGAGTTGTGAACTGGTCTAATTCTTTTGAAAAGCAATGTGAAATTATGTAAAGACAATGTATATACTTCTTTTACCCAGAGTTTCCATTACTAGTCATAGACCTCAAGAAGATCTGTGATAAATAAAAAGGCTTGAGAGACACTACAATAATGATAATGCACTTTTTGTAGTGTCCACAGTTAGGTGGTGTACTGGATGGAGCACTGGGCCTAGAATCAGAACACTTTGAGTTCAAATCAGGCTTTGGTCACTTACTACCTGTGTGCCCCTGGGCAAGTCACTCAAACCTCTCTGTGCCTCAGTTTCCTAATTCATAAAATGGGGATAATAACAGCACCTACCTCCCAGGGTTGTTGGAAGGATCAAATGGGATAACATTTGGAAAGCATTCAGTACAGTGGCTGGAACATATTAGGTACTTAATAAATACTAGTTTCCTTCTTTCCAATGAACTAGAAACTAAGTAGAGGCCTGGTGATGGGGAAACATGTAAACAAACTGTGGTACATGAATGTAATGTAATTGTGCTGTAAGAAATAATGGGCATGATAAACAGGGAGAAGTATGGTACACTTTGTATGAACTGATTCAGAGGTTAGCAGAAGAACATGGGAAACAGCACACATGATAACTTCACGAGAGTACGTGGGCAACAGGAACAAAAACAAGGGAACAATTAAAAGCAAATGCTCTGAAACGCTAATGATCCAGCTTGGCCTCAAAGATGAGACGTGAAAAGGTACCTCTTTGCCTTCTTTGTAGAGGTGAGGGATTATTGGATGTGCAACAAAGCATATGACGTCAGGCCTTTTCAATATGTTGGTTAGTTCTGCTGAACTCTCTCTCCTCCCCTTTCTTCTACTGTGTTCTATATACAAATGGTTTTCTGGGAGAGGTGAAAGGAAATAGATAGTTCTCCCTTTCCATGAAATTGCATTATTTTTCCTTGGTGGGTAAACACGGTGGCCAGGGTTCCTGGTGGGCAGAGGTGGCAGCAGCACTGGTATAGCCCCACACCAAAGGTCGTCTGCTCTAGGAACTGAAACCTCTTGGGCTTTGGGTACCACGAGAGGAAGGGGTGGTCTGTGGAAGGGTCCACTTACCACTGAGTGAGAACTGGATGTATTGGGAAATGTAGGTGATGCAAAAATGGAAAATATTAATACAATTTAAAAACAAAAGCAAAAAATGCATCTCTTCCAAGGCTGGCCTTCCAGAATAGCACCAGAGCCAGAATCAACTGGGGAAAACAACACACAACTATTCTCTCTGGTGGTGATCTCCTACCCACAAATGAAAGTACTCAAGAAGAACAAATAAGCCCCAAAGAGATGGAGACCTTCACAATACACTTGGACCACTGATTTTACCATTCGATTTGTGGAAACAGAATAGCCAGCCTTTTCATATAAACCTATTTATAGCATGGAAAAAGTGACACAAGAGGCCGAAGCGCCAGAGTAGAAAAAATGAGAGAAGAGAAGAAAGAAGAGGTAAGGATGAGCCCCTGCAGAGGCAGTGATTAAACATGGTAAGGAGAACAGGAAGGTCGGCCAGCAGGGGGTGCTCTGGCAATGAGAGGTACCCAATGGGGAAAAGACAAGAGAAGGGACTGCAGGAGGAGGGCAGAGGAGAGCCAAGCTGTGGAGGAACAGACTCTTGAAACCTCAGGGACCAAGCTAGTGTAGGAACCTCTCCCACAGAATGACTGACAAGGAGGCCAGTCTACCTCCACTTAAAGACTGCCTACAGAGGATCCTGGTTCACTTGAAACAGGTCTCACTGTTAAGTTCAATTGTGAAGAATCACACTAAGCCTAGGGCTAGATCTCTACAATTTCTACCCAATGCTCTTAGTTCCCTGCTCTGGGACCAATCAAAAGAAATTTCATCTCTCTTCTACATAACAACCCTTCCAATACTTAGCCAACAGATATCTCCCTTTCTGGAGGCTATACATTTGCTTCAACTGTTCTTCATATGACATGGTTCTGAATCTCACCAACCTGGTCACCCTAGGCGATCTCTCTGGTAACCACAATACACCGCCTTGGAAGGTAGAAAACATTTCTTTCATGTGTATGTATCTGGGGATTGGAGCAAGAATCACCTGTGCTGAAATTCTACAGCCTTTGAAATCACTGGTATAACATCACGAAGGAACATCACCCAGGGCAGTTCTGCAAGCTGGAGGGGAAGGGAATTCACAATATAGTATCTTTATACAATGAAAAAATTACCAGAATATACAGTGGGTGACCTTCGTCTTTTAAAATTAAGATGACTAAGGCCTAGGTAAGAATTGAGCCAAAAGATGGTCCAGTTTAACAGCATCTTCTTGACCTTTGTCTTGCCACTAGATTCTGGGTGACTTTGGAGGAGAACAAGGCTGACGACTTTGAGCAGCTCTGCCTTACTCAAATCCAACTCACCGACTCACAGGCAAGTTAAAGCATAATGCTTGTGATGTCATTGGTCCTCTTCAATAAGGAAGGACCAGCAACAACCACCAGAACACAGATGTGTACTGGAATTCATAAAACAGGGTCTAGACCAGACGGTTTTCAACCTGTGGGTTATGTTCAATTTGTAACAATGAAAATACATCCTGCATATCAGATATTTACATTATATTACGTTCATAACAGTAGCAAAAGTACAGTTATGAAGTAGTTATGAAGTAATTTTATGGTTGGGGATCACCACAACATGAGGAACTGTATTAAAGGGTTGCGGCATTAGGAAGGTCTAGACGTAAACAGAGCAGCAGGAGAGCCAGAAGCTATTCTATGATATGAACTACATTTTCTCTTAACCAACAGGGTCTGTAAACCTTGTTTTGAACATATTTTGACAAGTATATTTCAATATAATTGGATTCCTTTGCAATACTATGCATTTTAAGACTTTTTCTGAAAGGGGGTCACTAAGCTTTACCAGCCCAGTTGCTCAACGGGGATCAATGCACAACAAAGATAAAGTACTCCTGAGTTATTAGTAAAAGGAAAAGCTCAAAACTGTACAAGGTCATGCTAACATAGAGAGAAAAGGGAGACCTGGACCTGTGTGAACTTGCCAAAGGCTCTCAGTCTCTCTGGGCCTTCATTTCTTTACTTGTAAAATGAGGGGAATAAATCAATATTGTTAATAAATACTGGAACAAGATGTTAAATAAAATATTAGCAAAGAGGCTATAGCAACACATCAAAAAGATGATATATTATGACAAGGTTGGTTTTATATCGGAATGCAGTGTTGGTTTAATGTTTGGAAAACTATCAACATAATAGATTAGATTAGTAACGAGAACAACAAAAACCCTATGATTACAACAGTAGATACAGAAAAGAATTTTGACAAACTACAACATCCATTTTCATTAATACTGTAAATGGTATCTAAAATCAAGAGTCGGCATTATACAGAATGAGAATAAACTAGAGGTCTTCTCAGTAAGATCAAGGGTCAAGCAAAGATGTCCATTCTCATCACTATTATTTGATACAGTGCTAGAAATGCTAGCCATAGAAATCAGACAAGCAATAAAAATGGAGGGAATAGGCATAAAGAGGAAACAAAATGAACAGATGACATGATAGTTTACTTAGAGAACCTTCAAGACTCAACTAAAATTTAACTGAAACAATAATTTAAGCATAATTGCAGGACATAAAATAAATTCATATAAATCTTCAGCAATTTGTATATTAACAACAAAACCCAAAAGGAAGAAGTAGAAAGGGAAATTCCATTTAAAATAACTACAGAATGTATGAAATCTCTGGGCTTCTACATACCAAGACATACACAGGTACTATATGTATACAACTACAAAATGTTCTTTACGGAAATAAAGACCACAATAATTGGAATACTATTAACTGCTTCTGAGTATGCCAGGAGTATATAGTAATGATGACAATACTACCTAAAATAATTTACTAATTCAGTGTTATGCCAATCAACTACCAAAAAATTACTTTATAGAGCAAGAAAAAAAATTATTTGGGTGAAACAAAAGGTAAAAAATCCCAAGGAAAATTACCAGAAAAAAATGGAAAGGAAAGGAGTCTGGCAGTGCCAGATCTCAAACTATACTACAAAGAAGTGTATCTCAAAACTCTGGTACTGGTTTTTAAAAAGAGAGAGAGAAAAGCCAATTGATGGAACAGATTAGATACACAAAATTCAAAAGACAACAAATGCAGCAGTCTAATGCTTAATAAATTCAAGGATCCTAGCTACTGGAATAAGGGCTTACTCTGTGATTAAAAAATGCTGGGAAAAATGCAAAGTAGTCTGGCAGGAATTAGATTTAGACCAACACCCCGTAACATATGCCAAGGTAAGCTCCAAATCACATGGTATAACAGGTCACATCATAACCAAACTATAAGAGCAGGGAAACTATGAATAGGGAAGAGTTTATGGCCAAATAAATGGCAGAGAGGATCCCAGAAAATAAAATAGACAGTTTTGATTACATAAAATCAATAACTGTGCACAAATAAATCCAATGTAGTTAAAATGAAAGGGAAAGAGCTAGAGGGAAAATCTTTCCAGCAAGTTTCTCTGATGAAAGTCTCATTGCCAAGGTATGAGAAACATATTCAAATTTATAAGAACAAGAGCCATTTCCCAAAAGATGAATACTTAAAGAACACAAAAGAGCATGTTTCAAAGGAAGAAATCCAAGCTATCGATAGACATGAAAAAATACTTCAAATCACTAATAATAAAGAAAAATACAAATAAAAACAACTTTCAGCTTGACAAAGATGACAGAAGGGGAAAATGACAATTGGTAGAGGGATTTAAAGAAAATATGCATAGTGATGAACTACTGGTGGAGCTGTGAATTGATTTGGCTTTTCTGGAAGGCAATTTGGAACTATGCCTTAAAAATGATTAAACTGGATATGCTTTTTGACCCAGCAAATCACTATTGGGCTTGATGCAAAGAGATAAAAGAAAGAAGAAAAGGACCTACATATACAAAATATTTATAGCAGTTTTTTTTGTACTGGCAAAGAACTGGAAACTGAGGGGATGCCCATCAATTGGGGAATGACTGAACAAATGATGGTATATGAATGTAACAGAATACTGTGCCGTAAGAAATGATTAAAGGGATGTTTTCAGAGAAAGACAGGTATGAAGTGACACAGAATGAAGTGAACAGAATCAGGATAGCAATCTATATGACAATTATAAGGGGAAAAACCTTTGAAACACTTAAGAATTCTTATCAATGAAAAGATCACCCATGACTCCAGAAGACTGATGATGACAAGTATGCTACCCATGTACTAATAGAGGGGTGATGAACTCCAGACACAGAATGATATACATTTTTGGACATGGCCTATGTAGGACTGTGTTTTGCTTGACCTATGTATATGTTACAAGATTTTTTCTTTTCTTTTCATTTTTTTTTGGTGGGGAAGGAAGAGGGAAGTACACAGGAAGGAGAGAAGGCCTAGAGATACACTCTCCCCATACTCAAAATGAGATAAGAACAGAAGGAAAGCCAAAAGGAATTACAAATAAGCAGGACAGCTTTTAAAGTTATATGCTGAATTTATTATGAACTGAAAAAAAGAAATGCAAAGGCTACATGATAGTTTTGTGGTTTCACACACAATCATCTCCTGCTTTATGATACATATGGAAATAGTAATTTTATTTGTTTTTTTTGTTTTAAGTTCATATAAGAAAGAAAAACTTTATTAAAAGAAATGAGATTGAACTACATAACTTCCAAGGTTATTTCCAGCTCTAAATCTATGATCCCGTGACTTAGAAGGAAAATATTGTTGGATTAATATCTTATTGTTTTAACTACTTGCAATAGCAAAACTCAATGTGCGAAGAAAACTTTTTCTTAAATATTTTAAGTCATCCAAAGTGGTAGAACAATAGCAAGTGATAGATCTGGAGCTTGTTTGAAAAGAAAGGCTCTTCAATTTGGAAACAAAGGGATATGAAACAGTGCATAGCCTTTGACCTATCAATACCACTGCTAGGGCTGGATCCCAAAGAGATCATACAAATGGGAAAAGGACCCACACCAACAAAAATACTTATAGCAGCTCTTTGTGGTGACCAAGAATTGGAAATTGAGGGGTGGCTTATCAACTGGGGAATGGCTGAACAAGTTGTGGTATATGAATGTAATGGAATATTATTGTTCCATAAGAAATGGTAACCAGGCAGACTTCAGAAAAACCTGGAAAGACTTACATGAACTGGTGCTGAGTGAAATAAGCAGAACCAGGAGAACATTGTACACAGTAACAGCAACATTGGGCGATAAGCAGCTCTGACAGACTTAGCTCTTCTCAGCAATACAAGGATCTAAGACAATTCCAAAAGACTCATGATGGAAATTGCTATCCATATGCAGAGAAAGAACTATGGAGTATGAATGCAGATCAAAGCAAACTATTTTCTTTCTCTCTTTTTTTTGTTTCTTCTTTCTCATGTTTTTCCTCTTTTGGTTCTAATTCTTCTTTACAACATGACTAATACGGAAATGTTTAATATGATTGTACATGTATAGCCTATATCAATTGTATGCCGTCTTGGGGAGGAAGGAGCAGAGAGGGGGAGAAAATTTAGAACTCAATCTTATAGAAGTAAATATTGAAAACTAAAATCAAATGAAAATTTTTAAAAACGGCTCTTGGCCAAAGACTCAGAGGACATGCTTATATTGGTCTAATATTAAAGTGAAAAGATAGGTTATCTATTAATCTGTAAATGCAGCTTAACTGCTTTCAGAAGAGTGGCTGTTATTTAATAATGAGATCTGGCATTAGAAGTCAAGTCAGCAAATCATGAAGGTATGGAAAATTTGTGTAGCTTTTTGAAAGAGAATTCATTTTCAATTTCAGTATACCCTGGACAGTTTTTACAGTATTGATAAACTAGGTGATGCAGGCCAACTTTTACTGTTGGGAGGCAGTATGGTAACAGAAAAGAATGCTCAACTTGGAGTCACCACATCTGAATTTAAGTCCTGTATGACTCTGGGCAGGTTATGACTCTCTGAGTCTCAGTTTCCTCATCTGTAAAATGACCTCTAAGGTTCCTAACAACTCTAGATATTTGACTTTGCAGGTACCAATAAATCAAATGGCTGGGGGCTTAAGAAGAAGGATAGATTGACTGTTTTGGCATGTGCTAATGCTTCAGTTTTTCATAAAATAAAAACTCTGGCAAATGAAAATGCATTCCTTTAGTTTTCAAATGTCATATGCTTGCCTGTTGCCTACAGAAGGTAAGCTATTGTAGATTAAAAAAAACAACCCACAAAACCTCTCCTATCATCCTGTACTTTTCATAAAAGATCATTTCATAACCAAAGCTTCTCTGAGAAGAGTTCTGCTGCTTGATAATTGCAGCACTTACCCCTGAGGAAGCCGACTTAGTGACTGTAAATACTTTTACCAGCTTCTTTCCCCTCATTGTTACCTGACTGATTCAAACTATGAAACAGTGTATTCTTCATACTATTATACATTACCCCAGAAGAGATTTTATGAGAAAGTTGACCCAACATTGCAGTACTTTATGGAGAGTATTTTTCATCTTGTTATAACACAAGAGATACAGTTTTTTTAATGTGGCTTGTGCCTGGAATTCTGCTCCAAGTCAAACAGCATGGAAAACTTGCGGCCTGGTGTCCGCTCTATATTAGAAGGATCAATGGCTGATACAGAATTTGTAGACTCTGGGGTGGACCCTCCCAAAGTATTCTCCTCAAAGTGATGAAAAGTCTACCACCTTCACATATCATCATGTACCTTAACTTCAAATGAGAAAGAAGAATGGGTAAAATCTGACAAGGAGATACGCCAGTGAGAGTAAAGCAAAACTTAGTGAGAAAAATTATTTGGGGTGGTTGAGAAAAACCACATGAGAAAAGGCTTCTTTGACTCTGTTCGTTCACCAATTTAGCAGGAAGGCAGAAATAGTAGCCTTTTGACCATGTCCATGTTACTGGGTGCAGGCAGTCACAATGCTGTGTGACTCACTTTCATTTTTTGTAAGGAGATAAATGCCCAGGGTGAGTGGACACCATGGGTTGGTTGCAAGAATGCAAGTGGCTGAGTCCCAGTTGGGGTAGTCTGTGGTTACCCTACTACCTATAGCAGGATTTGAAGAGCCATCACAGCATAACCCAAAGATGGGGAACCTGTGGCCTCAAGGCCACATGTGGCCTTCTAGGTCCTCAAGTGCTTGAAGTTTGATTCAGTCAGAAAGCCACACTTGAAGACCTAGAGGGCCACATGTGGCCATGAGACCTCAGGTTTCCCACCCCTGGCATAATGCAATGACCACAGGAAATAAACTGAAATTGCAGAATTCCAGAGTAGAATGGGATCTCAGAGGGCTGTCTCTTTTTTCCTGAAGAAAGGTTAAATTATTTGTGCTACACTGTTTAAGAAAGTAGGGAATGATGGACATGATAGAAAAAAAAATCCACTTTAAAAGTAACATTAAAAGAACTGTCACGTAAAAGGGTTAAATCTCAGCAATTTCTGAAAGCGGGCTATCCAAAGCTACTTATTCCCTTTGGCTTCCAGACAGCTGCGGTTTTAATGTATTATTAAATTAATGGGCAGAACATTTAACATTAATGTGAAAGATTTTAGGCAATAACAGCTTTTTAAGATGAAATAACTTAAAAATATTTTTAATTATCCAACAATTTTCATGTCATTACTAATGAGAAACATTTATGACATTCTCATATTTGAAAGTGCTATTATGTCTCTTGGCTAACCCCCCGAAATTTAAAGGTAGGAAATAAAAATAAGGCCTGCTACCTAAGTTTTACTATCTCAAAATAACTCAGAGTTTGAATTCTTTCTATGATCATTAGGGTTAGCCAAATAAATTCAGTGAGTGATTCAGGAAGTATTTTGTAAGAATACTAAAAGCTTACTGTGTGTATGTGTGTCTGCCTGTATGTAAATAAATGCCACCAGTTTGGCTGTCATATCACAAGAGTTTGGCTTGGGGAGGAGTGGGGTCTTGAGAGGACAAGTGGAGGAAAATACATTTTTCTTATATTTTAAATGTTTTTCAACTCCTCTGCTCAAACGTCTTTAGTGGCTCTCAAGAGATTACAAAATAAAGGGGAAACTTTTCAATGTGCTATTCAAAGCCCTCACAATCTAGCTTTTAGCTACAGTACTTTCCCAACCCTTCTAGTCCCACTCCAGCCAAACTGCTCTCTTCATTCTCCCACAACACTTGACATGCATCCTAGCACTAGCCTCCATCTTGGTTCAACTTGCTTCCCCTTCCTGAAATACATTTCCACCTCCTCTCTGCTTATTTGTGGTCTTCCCTTCCCTTCAAGGCCCAGTCCAAATCTCAGCTCCTCAGCAATGCCATCCTCACCTCCACTGCTGCTGGAGCTCAGATGTGGGAAGCCCCTCCCTGAGGCCTAGGACAAGTGGAAGTCTTCTTCACTGAGGAGCCAAGGCCTGAACTGGAGCTCACAGAAAAGTGTTGACCAGTGATGGGAGGAGGGAAGAGGGGATGCATTTCAGGCAGGGGAAACCAGCTGATCAAAGGTACCAAAACAGGGGATGTGCATGGCATGTTTGGGGGGAATGTCAGTCAGTACAATATATAGTAGGAATGAGCGTGAGAAGGCTTGAGGGCAAATCTCAGCTCTGATGCACAGTACTCTGGGCAATGTGGAAAAGCTCAGTCTACCTCCTAGGTTTGCATTTTCTGTAAAATACAATAGAAATGTCATCTATGATTTCTATCTAGAATATAGAGAGGTTCTAGATATAGAGGTAGATAATGAAGGATGAATACCTAGACAAAGAATATATGCATATGCATGTGATCTAATTATAGTCTCTATATAAATAGGACATTTAAGATATTAAATATA
>CM053582.1:43775877-43894745 GCA_028627135.1 Pseudochirops cupreus | reverse complement strand
AATATTATCTAGATAAAGAATATAAACATATGTATATGATCTAATTTACATTTGATATATAAATGGAATCCATTATTTATATCTCAATGAACATTGCTATAAGGTTAGCTATACAATAGGCTTAAGATTTCTTGTAACTTTCTCCTTTTGTTTCCTTCTTCAAATAGGGCACTTATCTGCTTTCTCTGGTTTCTAGCATTAAAACTTATGGAGAAATGCAAAGAGTTGATGCTTACTCCAGAAAACAGCGGAACAGGGGAGGAAAAGAGGGAGGGATGCCGAGAAGTGGCTAGAACCTTCATTGGACAACCTCTCTTATCTATAGGATACTGGAATCTCGACATTTACTAAAGAATACAAATGCCAGGGCCTGAACATTTGGCCATTGGCACATCACTGGGAACTGGACTCTATTTTGAGACATTAGGCAGAAGACAAGAGGAACCCTGACAGACCACAAAGGATCAATGGTGCTATAGAACACAACCCTTCAGTTTATGATCACTAGGTCCTAAATAAAATAGGAAGGAGATACTAGCTTGAGTGTTAACGTGGTAAGGGCTGAGTAGAATTGTATGTTAGGAAGATATAATCACATGAGGAAATCCAGGAAGAAATGTCGAGGGAGGGAAGGTTCTGCATGGCAGAGACCATCTGGATGAACATCAGCTGAGGCACGAATAGCAATCTTGTCAGTTGATTATGCTATGGACCACACGGGCAATAAGGAACTCAATGAGGAATTCTGTAAACAAATGTAAAGCCCACTCAGAGGCATGGTACAAGGACTCCAAAACATGGATATCTGCTGGATACAGATGCGACTAATACAGAGTAACTAATTTTTGGTTTGCCTTAAAGGTAATTTCCTCCTTCAAAACAATGAAGAACCAATAAAAAGAACAGGGAGGAACTGCTAAGGTGGAAATGATGGGCAACTTAGGGGAGGGAGAAGTGAACACTCCATAACAGAATCTGTTGGTCAACAAAAGTATTTATTAAACTTATTATTAAGCTTATTATGTGCCAAGCACTATGCTAAGTGCTGGTAATACAAATACAGTCAAAGAGAAGGATACTCCCTACCCCTCAAGGAGCTTACATTCTAAAGAGGGAAGACAACATAAAAGGGCAAGATTCAATGGGAGAGGTACCTAGCCAGGTCCAGATTGCAGAATGCTAAGAAACTGAAGAGAGGGTTAGTCTGGTGCCCTCCTTAAATGGAGTTTCTGGGAAGAGTAGTCCAATCAGGGGGCAGTGTCACAGGGGCTGAGGTGTGAATTCCAGAACTGGAGTGGTCTTCCAGGATGAAGAGTTTTCTGGGGCATGATGGAGAAGTCTGGAGTATAGCCTGGTGAGAAACGAAGAGATGGCTGATCTGGGTGCCTTCCTTAAATTTGTGACAGAAAAGGAGAGGAAAATCAGGCATATTCTGATATCCACCATACATTTTGGGAGAGTAGATTGCAAAGGATTCAGGAAAAGTCAGCCCCAGAGGGACAGGAAACTCTGAGAATGAAATTCTGAAGACCTAAAGAGAAACAGCTCTGATGACAAGGAAAAGGGGAAGTAATCTAAATACATGCACATGGAATTGATCGAATTGGATTTGCAAAGCACATACAGAAGATGGAAGCAAAGGTGGATGAGAGAGAACGAATACAAAAGATAGAGTAGGTTAAGAACAGCATGAAGAACTTTAAAGTTCAGAGTAAGTTAACGATGGTGAGGATAGCTAAAGGGAAAACTCAAAGCAAAACAGTTTAAGCCACATACGTAATAAAACAAAGTGGAAAGCTGTATAAATTACAATGACCAATCTTGGTCCCAGAGAAGAGCAAGCTAAGCAAATGGAGTCACACTCATTCTCTGGTGAAGTGGGGGATGGGGGGAAGGGAGAGAAACTATGGGTGGACAGTGTTGTATAATGCTGTCAGATGTGGTCAGTCTATTGGTCAACTTTACTTAACTATTCTGTTCCTTCTTTGTTACAAGGAAAGACTCACTGGGTGGGAGAAGAGGTATATTCAGAAATGACTGTGATTACAAAAAGAAAAGACAGTAATAAGCAAAAGTTTATCTTAAGGTAAAAAACTATGTATGGAAAAAGAGAAGCATCCAAGAAGAGACAAGCCCGTGCTTGGTGGATAAGGAACAGAAGGTGAAGCTGGGGAGGCAGGGATGCAGGGTCAAATGTTGAGTCAAAGGACCGAGTCTGAATCTGGACTCTACCACTTCCTGCCTATGTGACCTTGGACAATCAAACACTCAATGAGCATCGATTAAGTGTCTAATATGTGTCAGGCACTGTGCCAGGTGCAAGTCACTTAACCTTTCTGGGCCTCAGTTTTCTCATACATAAAATGACTAGATTAGGTTGACCTCTAAGGTCCCTCCAAACTCTAGAGTAGAGGCTTTTAACACGGGGTCTGTGGACCTTGATGGGGAAAATTACAACTTTATTTTAATTAATTTTGGGGAATCCTATGTATCTTATTTTATGCAGTTGAGGTCCAGAGGCTTCACCAACCTGGCAGAGGGGCCTATGACAATACTTCTATGTTTACTCAGCCAAGGAGAATGATAAATAAACTGAAAAACCAGCAGATCCAGTGATTACAGAGTTAATATAGAGGTTAAGCAGGGAGATCATAAAAGAATACCTAGCTGTCTTTGATGAACTCAGATTATCTGGGCCAAAAGAAACATATTCAAAGAAAGAACTGGAGAAGAACATATATCAAGCTATAGGCCCATGAATCTGACTTTGATTCTTGCAAAAATTCTAGGATGTATTATTCAAGAGATGGTTAGTGAAATGGTGACCAAAGAGCCAGCATGATTTCATCAAGCAGTCACACTAGACTACACTCGCTTCCTTTTGGACAGGATTACTAGACTGGTAAATCAGTGGGGTGCTGTAGATATACTTTATCTAGATTTTACCAAAGCATTTGACAAACTCTCTCTTGCTATTTTTGTGGGAAGATGTTGGGATATGGGCTAGACAATATCACAGTTCAGTGGATCTGGAACTGGTTCAAAAACCAGAGACAAAGAGCAGTGGCCACTAAAGGTATGATGTCAACTTGGGAAGAGGTGATCTTGTGGAATAATCCAAGGAGCTGTGCTTAAATGCCATGCTTAGGAAGTATGCAACTGAAGCAAAGTTAGGAGAGATGGCCAAGATGGTGGGTGAAAGAGACCAAAAAGATGAACAGGGAAATGAAATGATGAGCTAAACAGAAGGGAATGAAATGTAAGCAAGAGAAATTTTCAGTCTTATACCTGGTTTCAAAAATTCAACTTTCCATGTACACAATGCGGGGTGGGGCATGGCTAGACAGCAGCTTGTCTAAAATGACCTGGGGATTTTAGTGAACTGAAAACTTCATACGAGTCAACATTTGTGATATGGAAGCCAAGAAAGCGAACACAAATGTCAGGTTGTACTCAGAAGGGTAGATTTCTTCTATCCTCTTCAGGGTAGTGGGTTTGGTTCTGGGAGCCACATTTTAGGAAGACCACTGACAAGCTGGAAATGTCCCAAAGAGGGCAACATGTAATAAATGAGGAACTAGGAAGGTTTATCCCATAGAAGCAAAGACTTAGGGGAGAGTATGGTGGATGGGGGAGAAAAACAAGGGCATGATCCTCATGTTTAACTCTGTGAAGGGGTAGCCATGTAAAAGTGGTTGCTGAGAGCAGAACTAAGCCCAATGGGGGACAGTTGTAAATACGAAGCATGTTTAGATTTAATGCAAGGAAATACTTGCTGATAATGAGAGAGCTCTCCAAGTGAAATGGGGCTACTTTGGGGTGAGGGAGGGGAGCAGGTAGAGGCCACAAGTAAAATATGACTGCACTGCTCAGGCTTTCCTTGCGCAGGGGCAGGGCAGGCTGAGATGGGACTAGAGGGTTCTGGTGATCTCTTCAGGACTCTGGTTCCACTTGATTGGAGTTTGTACCCTTTTATCCAGTATCTCCTTTCCACTTTTACCTCCCGTATTACTTCTACCTCTGGGAATCTAGCTTCTGACAACAAAATATGTCACCGCAGCCCACCCTCTTCATTAAGAGGCACTACTGGCTTTTTTTCTCATTGAAATAATAAAGGGAACAAAGTACTAATGTTCCATCTGGCAGCTGTAGTCTAAAAGCTATTCCTTGACAAAAATACCCCCCAAATGCGAGCTGGTGGCCTATTTCACAGCAATCTTGGGTGAGTCAGTGCGTCAGTGACAGAGCTGCACATGGAAGAGGGCTCATTCTCTTTGGAACACAACAAGAGGGCGGGTGACTCATCCCTCAAGCACTTGTCAGGCTCTATAGAAAAGCTGTGTGCAGAAGCCACAGAATCATCAAGGGGCACGCAAGAAGCAGGAAAAGAACATTGGAGAAGCACAGCAATATTTTCTGGGTGAACTATTCAAAGCTCGAAAACAGGATGGGTCCTGAAGAACAGCAAATCCAACCCCAATAATCAAGTGACAGCCACAGACCTGCATTATCTGCAGGGCATCTGGGCATTTCAAACAATCTACTTCAAAGGGTAGATTAGAAATGAGGGACCTGTGAAAAAAGCCCAGATTAAAAGAGCCACCCCCAACTACAAAGCTTTCAGTGTCACACTCCTCCAAGATTAAGGACTCCATTATGCCTTAATTTATACCCCACCTGTGGCGGACTTTTATGGAAATTAAATGAGAATGTGACTTTCCTTCTCACTCTACTGGAATTCTACCTCCTCCAATGTGGATTATTCCTAAAGAAAATCTGCTAAGGCTATGAATGATTGTTATCTCCTACCCATACTGCGGTATGGGTCACAGAGCAATTCTGAGTAAACAATGTGCGTATCAACCTCTACAACCTGATTTCTAGCCTAGTATTTGAGAGATGAAGGGAGAGAGAACATTTGCTTAGAAAAAGGACTCAAATAAGCAAGTTATGCTCTAAAATTTTAATTACTCTAGCCACAAATTATCATGGGCCCATAGGCCAATGTCAAGAAATCAGATCACCATAAAGCAAACCAGGCTGTGGAGCATTATTAATTTTAATAAAAATTAAAAATGTAAACCCTAGAAATTTCCACTCGAATTTCTTCAGGCTAAGGATATAGATTAACCAAATCCATTTTTCATTGACTTGGATAAATGAGATCTAAGGGAAGGAGCTAAGATCTCTTTGTCAGAAGGCATATGGTTTGGTCTGGAATGTAGATTTTATAGCAAAAGTCTATCCTTGCATTTAGAAGGAGAAGGAATACAGGTCTAACACTAAAGGAATTTTCAACTGCTGGATGAAAGAGATCAGGTGGCAGTGTAATTAAAAAACAATTCTCCCGGTCTGGTCTGGCCTAGCCTGGCATCGCCAGCCTTCCACAATCTGCTTCCAGCCTACCTTCCTGGCTTTTCATCACACTGCAGGACTACAGGTCCTCTCTACTTTATCCTAACTAAGTCACTTACTGCCCATATTTCCAACTTCCACAGCTGTCTTCTAACTGGAATACCCTTCCCCCCCCTTTCAAAGTCCAGCTCAAATGTCACTTCTTTGGAGAAACCAGCCCTGATCCCCATCCCCAAGCACCAATAGCCTTTGCCCACTATATCTAGTAGCACTGCTTCCTTTTTATGTTTCTGCTCTATCTTTGTGGGTGTTAAACTAAAAGCTCTCCAAGGGCAGGGACCACGTCTTATTTCTTTTAAATCTCATTCAACACAGCAGAGTGTTCATCATCCCTTGTAATTAGGTAGTTAATGTAATTTTCATAGAATCTTAGATGTCATTTTGTCCAACTCACATTTTGTTTAGTGAATGAATAAAAGGAGAGGAAGTCAATGAGATCAGGGGAACTTGGCCCAGTTTAGCCTTTATTTAGAGCAGTGGTTCTCAACCTTCCTAATGCCACGACCCTTTAATAGTCGTATGCATGTGAACGGACCCGCCTGGAGACAGATAGAGGAGGCTCCTAAGACCATCAGAAATATGTGTTTTCTGATGGTCTTAGATGACCCCTGTGAAAGGGTCGTTTCACCCCAAAGGGGTTGCGATCCATAGGTTGAGAACCACTGATTTAGAGAGCTCCTCTTTGCTACCACATCAAATTCAAACTCAGCCTTGTATGCATGCCCTCTGGTTATTTTTCTGATCTCTCCCGCTGCTATCAAATACTAACCCTCAGATTTCAGCCCTGTCTCTTCCCTATCCCTGAGAGATACCATAATAATTCCCATCCTGGAGCCTTTACTTATATTGTTCCTGAGTGTTTAGAATGTTCTCTACCTTTCTGCCAATCAAAAACCAACTGATCATTCGAGAGCCAGGTCATGCCAACTCCTTCCTTAAGTCTTTTTAGAAGAAAAGTGGTACATAGGCCTTCTTTGGTCCAAAAGAGGAGGCAAGCCAGTTATGCAGCAAGAGTGAGAGCCCATCTGGACAGCCCACATGGGCCACATGGATACCTATTGAATGTCAAGATACTTTTAAGAACAGTACTATATTATCTAGAAAGGTAGTTCTGGAGGCAGATTATAGGTTGATTGATAATCACAAATCTATATACTTATTAATACTAGCAGATCAATAATCATAAATTTCTATTTTTTCTTTCAGAAATGAGAAAGGCTCTCAATGTCTCACCATACAGAATTACTCATACTTAACAAAGCACTCCTGAAGCATCTGTGACCTTTGCTTAAAGATCTCAAGCAAGGAAGGAACTATTATGTCCCAAAGTAAGTGATACCACTTTGGGATTGAGCTAAAATGAGGGAGTTGATGGTATGAGCTTTCAGAATTCATAGGAGATAGAGATCAAGTCTCCGGATATTCTGAACCCTCCTATAATCTGTCTCCAAGCTACCTTTTGAGATTACTGTCATATCACTTCTCTCAAAACTATTTTGACACCACACGGGTATCAGTGCAGCACAGTGGCTGTCCACATGGGCTATCATTCTTGCTAGATGACCAGCTTGCCTCTTCTTTCATCATACATCTCTCTGATGGTAGTTTTAATGCTGATTTTTATCTGAAATTTTGTCAATTGTAATATGATGCAATCTTTTAAAACCATCATAATTCCTCTAGTGCCCTTTAGGTGACCTTCAATTTTGATTCCTCTGAGATTATAATAGTCCATGAATCATAGCCACAGCACTTCACAGAAAGAATACTGGTTAAAAAGATTGGCTTTTGTTTCAGGGAAAAGCTTGAGGTCACTGAAAACATCATACAATTTATTGAATGCAATTCATGCTCATCTTTTCCTCTTTAGTCAATTCTGGGTCTGGTTCCCTGTCTTTTGCAGTTTGTCCAAGACATACAGGAGAAATCTAAGCAATATAAAAACCAAAGATATCAAAAAAATTTTATTTAAAAAATTGTCATTGGTAACTTTAGAGAGAGCAGTGTCATGGGAATGAGGGCAGAAGTCATATCGGAGATGGTTTAAAAGAGAGAAAGTGGGAAGGGAGGCACCCAGTGTAGACAGTTTTTTCAAGAAGTTGTGGCTAGGAAAGGGAGAAGCAATTGGAAGAGAGAGAGCTAGAAGGTATGGTAGCATCCAATGGGGACTTCTCAAGAATAGGGGAGACATAGGTGGGTCTGAAGTCATCAGGACTAGTTTAAAAATGAGAGGAAGGGGGCAATCTTCTGGGGAAGACAGGATGGGATCACAGGCATACAAAGAGGGGTTAGCTTTAGCAAGGAGAAAGGTAACTACTTTATCCCAAACACGAGGGAAGTAGGAGTTATTGAGAATAGATATCTGAGTCATAGTAGATGAAAAGAGAGGGACACAAGGGCACTCATGGTAAAGGGTCTCTGATTTTCCAGTGAAATATAAGGCAAGGTCATCCATCACTGGAGGGTGGTAGGAGGGTATGCCATGGAAAGTTTGAGGAGAGATGAGGTTTGGACCAGCTGATGTGAAAAGTGGGATGGTAATTTGATTACTGAAGAGTAGAAGGATTTATCTTGTTGCAGGGAGAGCCCCAGGTGAGCTAAGAACACACAAATTTGTAGTGGATCCAGGCAGCATGGTTTTGTGACTTCCTCTAGCCCCAATCCTCAGCACATGGATAGGAGTGAAGGAAGGAGGAGAGGAATTCAAAGTTGGGGGTTGGCAAGGCGTGACTGGTGATAGGACAAGGGGGCAAGGAATTAAGAATAGAAGACAGGGTCAAATTATGTTGGTTCACCAAAGCTGGGATAGCGAAGTGAGGAAAGCATCAATTGCCAGTGTGGGGGTGATGGTCTGGGGACAGATCTGAAGGGCTGAGGGAATGGAGGTCACAGTGAAGGTGAAGAGTAGGGCTAGGGGGTTGTGAGACATAGGGAAAAATGAAATGATAAAAGATTATAATCAGATAAAGGAATTTCAGAGTTTGTGAATGTGGAAGTTTAACAACTATTGGTAAGGGCAAGATAATTTTATGAGGTAAATGTTTATAGTCTTCCTAGAAATGAATCTTTGCAGGGCCCATACTGATTTAGAAAGCCACAAATTAACATTACCTATGTTGTAATGTAGGGCAGTTAAGTAGTGCAGTGGACAGAGTGCTGATCAGGAAGACTATCTTTCTGAGTTCAAATCTGGCCACAGACACTAGTTGTGACACCCTGGGGCAAGTCACTTAACTCTGTTTGCCTCAGTTTCCTCAACTGTAACTGTAAAACGAACTGGAAAAGGAAATGGCAAACCACTTGAGAGTCTCTGCCAAGAAAATTCCAAAAGGGTCAGACACAAGTGAACCACAAAAACAAAATGTTTTTATGTGTTTTTATTTGTTGTGTCCAACATTTCCCAATTATATTTTAATTTGGTCCTACCAGTACTCAGGAGTTTTGCAGGCTGCATCCCCTCTGCCCCTTCAGTAAAGTGAGTCTGACGCCCTTTTCTGCATGGCAAAAATATCAAGTGCTTCTTAGTTGAAGTTGTTTCTAGGATATTTTTGCTTCCCTGTTGCAGAAGTTATTTTTCATTGATTAGACTTCTATAGGAAATGGCAACAGCCTATGCTGATGCCTTGGGTATTGATAACTTACTTAGAATAGGTTCAATTTGAGCTGTTTCAATTGCAAGCCATATCTTCTCATTTTTATTATTTCTTTTCATTTCATATTGATTTTGATCTTTGCTTTAACAAGTCAATAGTCAGTCTGTACACAAACCAATGATTTGGATAAGACTCCCACCAGATGTCTCCTCTCTGTTAAGGTATAGTCCGTTTCTTTCTTTTTTTTTTGGGTTCTCATTCTACCACCAGACCAGGAGTCATAATATATTTTAAGGGGTCTTTGAATTTGGATGAGTAAAAAAATTATACCTTTATTTTCACTAACCTCTAAGTGAAATTTAGCCTGTCTTTCAATGACTTAAAAATACTATGCTGACAAGAGGTCCAAAGACTTCACCATATTTCCAAAGGGGTCCATGGCACAAAGAATTTTAAGATTCTCGATATTCTTGAATGCACAAAATAAAATGCAAAGGATTCAAAAGGAAACCAAAACAAAACCAGAATAACAGGAAGAAGCATAGGGAGCTCCTCACCTCGCCCCTCTGAGCCAAGGGCAGCTGTTAACAAACCTTACATATGGTTTCACGGCCAGGTTTCTATTTGAGATGGACACCATTGCCGTAGAAGGAATCTTCTCAAGTACCAGTTGGACTAGAATAATTCAGGGCTCTGGGGTTGAGAATGGACTAGATGGCCTCTGACATTCTTGCCAACTTCCAAATTCTCTGATTCTTTTCTGTGGGAGGATGAGCATAATTTGAGACAGTCACACAATCAAGCTGATTTCCTCCATCACAATTCTACGGTGTACAACCTCAGCTAGGCCATCACTGCTGCTGCTCAAATGATCAGTTTTTAATGGAGTCAGGGTTTCATTTGCCACATTGACAGTTCCAAAGCTGACTCTCCTCGAGTTCCCAAGGTCATCCTCAATTCCTATCCTTAAAAGAAATAACCCCAACTAAATAACAACCCCACTAAAAAGAATGAGGTCATCTGGTAGAAGTTTTGTCTGTTCCCCTCCTTGAAACTTCTTGGCATGAACACTTACTTACTCTTTCCCTTCCCTTCTACCTCAGAGGGAGAAAAGTCCCTCCTGCTCTGTGTTAATGCAACTGCTCTCTTCCCTGAGCCCTTGGCTACTACCCACCCCTTCCTGCCTCTTTCACGATCTTTTTCCAGCAATCCTTTCTTTTATACAACCTCAATCTCTTCCTCTTCACTCCTTCCTTTATACTTTGGCAAACATGCTCAGGTCTGCCTAATACTACACCAAATATAATTACCACTACCCCCTCTCTCTTCTCTTTCCTTAAATGACAAACTTCTTGAAAAATATATCTATAACCCATGACTGTATTTCATCACCAACACACCTTTCTACTGAACTTGCTCTCAATGCAACAATAAACTCCTAATCACCAAACCAAACGTAGGTTTCGTGAGGGGGAGGGGGAGGAAAGGGAACAAACATTAATTAAGTGCCTACTCTATGTTAGGCATTGTGCTGAATGCTTTCCAAATATCCCATTTGATCCTCACAACCCTGGGAGGCAGTGCTATTATTATCCCCATTTTATGGCTAAACAAACTAAGGCAGAGGTTAAGTGACTTGCCCAGGGTCACATGGCTAGTCTCCAAGGCCTTATCAGAACTCATAGTTTCCTTGCCTAGGCCTAGCTAGCACTCTATCCACTGAGCCACCTAGTTGCCTGAATAAGTCAGATCACGTCATCTATTTAAGTAAAGAAAATGATCACCAATTACATTTAAAAGATATTTCACGAAATGTCTTTATGAACCCCTCATTTCTGATGCTTTCCCTTCCCTTGACTTCTCTACTGCAGGCTCCTCAGTTCATCTTTCAGCCAAACCTTTAATCTGTGTCTGCTGGGGGGTAGGTCCCAAGAACTACCATTATAACTCCTATCAGTAACGACCTACTAAGTACCTAGTACTTCATCAAGCACTGTGGCAGGCCTAAGTATACAAAAACAAAAATCAACTAGATCTTACTTCTAAGAGTCTTACCTCCTATTAGGAGATGCATGTAGGGAAACAAGCAAATATAGAGAATGTTTGGGGGGGGGGAGAGAGAGAGAGAGAGAGAGAGAGAGAGAGAGAGAATAACAGGGGCAGTCTGTTGTAGATGATGACTGAAGGTACATACAGAGGGGCTGGTCTTGGTAAGAAGAACTACCTTATAATAGAAACAAGTAAAGGAGACAAAGAGAGTGTTAGGATCTGGGGCAATCAGGAAAGGCTTCACATAGAAAGGGCTGCTGGAGCTGGGGATTGAAGAAAGAGAGGGATTCTAAAAGGCTGAGTTGAGGAAAAAAGGGAATTCCAGGCAAGGGAGACAGCCAGTGCAGAGGCAGGGGCAGATGGGAAACAAAGTATTATGCGTGGGGAACAGCGAGATCAGCAGTTTGGCTGAATTTTCAAGTGAATAAACTTGATACTTCATCAGGCTGGGAAGTACTTTAAATGCTAAGCAGAGAAATTCATATTTTATCCTAGAGGTAAGAGGGAGCAGCTAGAGTTTAAAGACATGGTCAGACCTGTGCTTTAAGACAGAGTACTCAGGAGAAGAGAATGATCCACATCAAATACTTCAGAGACAGGCAGACAATGATCAGGATGGAGAAACGCCATCCAACATGGCAATGAATAGATCACTGGTAATGGGTGGGGGGTACAGCTTCAGGTGGGTGATAAGACTGGAAGCCATATTGCAAAATGGGGAGGTAGAAGGGGCAAAAAGAGGAGAGGAGAGAAATTAAAATGAACAAATTAAGACCAGATAGCTTTTTCTAGGATTTTGTAAAAGGGAGAAAGGTCTAGGGTTTGTTTTTAAGGCTGAAGGAATCTTGGGTAAGTTTGCAGAATCAACAGAGATAAGGAGAGAGTTAAGATGTTTGTGGGGGGAGTAGAGGGGGAGGAGGGGAGGGAGGGAGAGAGAGAGAGAGAGGGAGGGAGGATAACAGGGGCAGTCTGTTGTGGATGATGACTGAGGGTACATACAGAGGGACTGGTCTTGGTAAGAAGAGCTACTTTATAAGAGAAACAAGTAAAGGAGACAAAGTACTGAAGAATTCAGGGACTAGATGACCACTGAGGAGGAAAATTAAGCTGAGGAGAGGCAAGGAATGCATTGGGATAAATGAAAATATTGGAGGAATAAAGAATAAGAAAGGAGAATGGTGGAGTTTCTGACGAAGGGAATGAAATATCTGTGAGTGACAGTGCTATGGAGATTGCAACCATCCTTGTGATACTCAGGTGGAATGAAGGCAATAAGAGTTTAGGAGAATGAGGAACTGAGAGTCTCCTCAGCAACATCTCTAGCATCCCTCCCTCCCCATCTTTCTGTCACTACAACCCTGAGAGCCTGATGCCCCCAATCAGTAAAGCTCTTCCTTCTACTCCCAAGACCTCCTGTATTATTTCATATACATACATTTCATAGTCATCTGTGTATATGGCATACTCTCCTGCTAGATTATAAATTCCAAGGACAGGGATCATGCCTTACCTTTTTTACCTCCCCCAATGTCTAGTACAGTGCTTTGCACACAGTAGGTGCTTAATAAATGGTAGCTAATAGGTTCCACCCTCAAGGAATTTTATCATCTAGTAATGGAGCAGATAAACACACAATAAGAGAAACTGCCACATGAACAGTATCAATGAAATCCTATGTGTATGTTGTATATGTCGGAGGACCCTCTGTGCTACCAACAGTATTTTCTGCATGGAACTCCCCTTACTAGACTTTAATCTCTAGGCCAACAGGGACAACAAGTTCCTTAAATCTGTGTCTCCCCCAGGAATAGTAGGCACTTAACAAACAGTTGCCAACTGAGTAAGTTGATTTGTAGGGCTTTCAACACAGCATGTAGAAAGTGTGCTGGATTTAAAGTCGGAGGACCTGAATCCAGCAAATCCTGCCCTTGTGGTATGACCTTAAGCATGTCACATGATAGCTCTGGGTTCCAATTTTCCCATATGTAATATGAGTGCAATGACATAAATGGCTTATAAAGTCCCTTCCAGCTCTAAATCTTGGATCTTTTGGAAAAGGGAAAAGCAATTCTAGTTACAGAAAAAGGGCCGGTCATGCCGCATGAAGACTGGCTGCAGGAACAGAGCATATTTGGCATGGAGAAGAATCAGAGGAGACACACAGGCATCTTTGAGTGTTTGAAGGGTTGTCATATGGAAGAGGCAGTAGGTTTGTTCCATTTGGCTGCCAAGTGTACAATTAGGAATAATTGAATGGGGAAAAATAAGCATTTATTAAGTGCCTACTATGTGTCAGGCACTGTTAAGCACTTTATAAATATTATCTCATTTGAGCCTTAAAACAACCTTATGAGACAGATGCTATTACTCCCCATGTTTCAGCTGAGGCAACCGGGGCACACTTGCCCAGGGTCACATAGAGAGTAGGTGTCTGAGGCTGGATTTGAACTTAGGTCCTCTGGATTCTAAGCCCTGTGCTCTATCCACTGTACTACCTAGTTACCCGTGCAAAGAAGCACATTTCAACTTGATGTCAGGAAAAGCTTTCTAGCTGTCAAAAGTAAAATGAGTTGCCTAAAAAGGCGGTTGGTCCCCTATTCTTGGTTGTGTTCAAGAAGAAGCTGTATGACCACATGTCAGGTAAAGACTGTTTTTGTGGGGGGGTTGGATTATATGGTTATTGAGGTTCTTTCCAAACCTCAAATTCCAAGGCCTGAGTGCCTCATATACTCACATTATTACTTAGGAGAGAGCTGACTGATGCTAAATGTGAAAAGCAGTCTTGCTGAGTAGGATGGTGTGTATGTGTGTGTGTGTACGCACAATATGGGACTATACCTGGACTATATTTATAATCTTTGTATCTCTCCTCCTGCTCTCCATATAACAACACATTCAAAGAACTGAAAGGCATCAAGTCAATGTTCACTTAAGCCGCCTATAAGCGGGGCTCAGATGGAATATATTTAGCTTCTGATATGGGAATATATCAAGATTCTATAATATTTTCTGACATATACCCTCCTCTCTTTCCTTATTTTCCCATTACTGTCAAGCAGACCACCATCTTCCCAGTGGACCAAGCTCACAATCTAGGTGTCGTCCTCAACGTCTTTCTTTCCCTCCTCACACCTATGCAGTTGTCAAGTCTTCTTGTTTCTTTCTTCCCAACAGCTCTTGAGTATGTCCTCTTCTCTCCTCTGATACTGCCCCCACACTCTGGTGCAGGCCCTCATCATCCCACACCTGAGCTATTTCAAAAGCCAGCTGGTTGGGCTGATCTCCCTTCCACAAGTCTCTCCTCACTTTAGTCTGTCCTTTACTCGTTATCAAAACAATCTTTCTAAAGCATGGGTCTAGACTAGGTCAATTCCCCCCAACCGCCGTCCTTCAATGAACTCCAGTGGCTCGCCACCACCTCCAGGATCAAATATAAAATTCAGTTTGGTGTTCAAAGTCCTTCATAATGTAGCCCTCCACCCCATACTGTTCCAGACTTCTTATACCTTCCTCCCCTCCCCTCCCCTCCCCAAACTCTGAGATCCAGGGACACTGGTCTCCAATAGAATCCTCTATCTCTGGACTGCATTTATTTTCACTGTCCCTCCCACTGGGATATTCTCCCTCTCCACTTCATGAGTTCTGGGTTTCCTTTCTTCACATCCCAGCTAATGGGGGATCCCATGTTCTACAGGCATCCTTTCTCAATTCCCCCTTAATGCTAATCTCTTCCCTCTGGGACATTGTCTGTTCCCAGCTATTTTCATGTTGTCTCTCCTATTAGAATCTGAGCTCCTTGAGAGCAGGGACTCTTTTTGTCTTTCTTTGTATCCCCAGCACTTAGTATAGTGGCTGGCACACAGCAAGCGCTTAATAAATGCTGAAGACTAACAAAGTAGGATAAGGACAACAGGAGAGGATAAGTGGTGGGTTATATGTCCTATTTTCTTTAGGACTGTCAAAGAAGTTTACAAATAAAAAAAAAGTTTGCAAAGAAAATCTACTTCAAGTGTTACCTGTTCATGCTTTCTTCCTAAATTAGAAAACCCTAAACTAAATCAGCCTCACTGAGTGATCCACTTCCCATGTAAAATATGAATGGGTCATAAAAGGGGATTTATAAAAGTCTTTTCCTCCCAGATGTTTACCTTTACCTCTACACAGATGCCCAAATGATGTGGAATAAACAAGGGGGACTTGTGATCACGTTCAAGACCGCAACTCTGTTATCACAGAAATCACTGAGACTTGAGGCAGAGGGTTCATGGCTGAAGTAGAGCTGAGAAAGGATTTCTATTTGGTTGGTTTTTTAGCAGGGAAGGAGAGGAGGTTTGTGATTTTACCATGGGGAAGTCCGCCTTTGGGAAGGAAATTCCCTTTACAGATACAGTTCAGAAACTCACCTGTAACTTAAGAGTCTTAGAAAGTTGATGGTAAAAATAAAAAGAACATTGGTCTTAAGAATCAGGAAGACGTGTTCAAATTCAGCCTCAGACAATAGCTGTGTCTGGATGGACAAGTCATATAACCTACAGCAGCGTCAGTTACTTCATTTGTAAAGATGGAGATAATAAGAACACCTATTTCATAGGGGTGTGAAGATCAAATAAAGATAACACATGGAAAGAAAGCACTTTGCCAACCTTAAAGTGCTTAACAGGGTGTCCCAAAAGTCTTAGTGTAGATTTTTAAAGGTATTGAAGATATTAAACTGCACTAAGATTTTTGGGACACTGTATAAACACTAGCCACAATTAGTCTAGTCTAGAATGGGACAATGAATACAGACAGTTAACAGATATTCAGTAAGTGCCTTCTATGAGCTGGGTACTGTGCAAAGCATTACAGATAATGAATAAAAGGGCAAACACACACACACACACACACACACACACACACACACACTTGCGCGCCCACCAGTCCCTGCCCTCAAAGAGCTAATAGGGGAGACACAGGCAAACAACTATATATAAACAAGATAATGAGAAGAAATTGAAGATGACTGAGGAGTCTCCAAGGAAAGAGATTAAAGAGGGTGAGGAAAGGAGCTTCCAAGAGAAGGTGCCAGGAGGCAGAGATGAGGACAGAGAGCATTCCAGGCACAGGGGAGGCCAAAAATGCAGAGCTGGGAGAAGGAGTGGCTTACTCAGACAAGGGGAGGGGTAGGTGTAAGAAGACTGGAAAGGTGGGTGTAGCGGGGTGCGATGGGCAGGTTATGAAGGACTTTGAATGCCAAACAGAGCATTTTATATCTGATCCTGGGAATGACAGGTAGTTACCGGAGTTTACTGAGTAGAGGAGTAGGGGTAGGGTGGAGTCACTCATGGCAGGCTATTGCAATAGTCCAGGTGTGAGGTGATGATAGCCTGAATCAGGTTGGTGACAGCTTATCTGAATGATGATACTTGGCAACAGGTTACCAGGGGTGGTGGTGGGGAGAGGGGATGACACTTAGGTTATGAGCCTGGGTGACTGGGAGGATGGCTCAACAGCAGTTGGGAAGTGAGGAAGATGGGAGGGTATGGGATAATGAGTTCAGTTTGGGACAGATTCAGTTTTTGATATAGACAAGACATCTGGTTCAAGATTTCTGAACATCAGTTGGAGATGCCAGACTACAGGACTTCAGAGAGGTTAGTCAGGAGAAAAGGATGTGTGCATCGTCAGCAGAGAGATGATCACTGAAACCATGGGAATTGAGGAACTCACCAAGTGAAAGAGTATAGAGGGCAAAGGGCAAAGGACAGAACCCTCTGGGACACTCATGGTTTGGGGGTTATGGGCTATCTGACGACAAGGAAGAAATTGATTAAGTTTAGGAAAAAATATTAGAAGGCTGACATTAAGGCATGACATAGTAATGATGAGAGATTTCAATTATCTCTCTATATGCTCTTAAGAGTTCTCCATGCACCATAAGCAGAACAATTAATTTCTTGACAAGTTTTAAAGATATAAAAGCACTTTAATGACATGAACAGAGAGTGCTGTGCCATCCTTTGATGAAATCAGTGAGGGGAAAGTTTATTTTGGATCTGAGTTTGCCCAACAAAGAAGAAAATTATTGCTGGAGACAGAAATGATCAGGACACTAAGAGAAGGGAATTACTTGATCTAAGAATTTCTGATAAGGAGAGGAAAGTGAGTCTTTTTTTTTTTTGCCACTACCCTTAGATTTGGGGAGAACTCATTACCTGACTTAGATTTGCAAAGGCTTCAGAGAAAGGATGGGCCTAAAATTCAAGAGGAAGTCAATGCACGAGGATGGGGCTCTCAAACAGATTTCTGAGGAGGAAGAAAAGAGGATGCTGTTTAAAGAGATCAATATGGATGCACAGGAGACTCACTAACCAGCTTCAATTTTAAAAAGACATGTATGAAAGATGAAAGGGCAGAACTCAAATACAAAATACAGAGGAAGGCCATAGATCAGCAAAAACAGCTCAGAAAAAACCAAGCTCAGGTTGGTAAGGGAAGTTAAGAACACAAAAGGGTTTTATCTGTCATGAGCAATAGGCTAAGAACACTTTGCCTAGACTTGATGGGCCTATAGCAACACATGGTAGAAAACAGAATAAGCTCCAATATACTACATCAAAATGTACTGAAAGAAATGGCCAAAGGGTTTGCTGAACCATTTATACCAACTGCAGAAAGAACATGAGGAATGGGAGAGGTGCTATTAAGACTAAAGAAAGGAAAATACTGTTCAAATTTAAAAAAACAAGAGGAGAATAATGAAATTATAGCTTGATGAACTTGACTTTGAATCAAGGCAACATTCTATAACATTGAAGAGGTTAGTAAATATCTTGGGAAAATAGCCACAGTTCTGCAGTCATTATGGTATCTTCAAGAACAGGGCGTTTTAGACAAATTTCCTTTTCTAACAGTTTTATTAGATTTCTACTTTATGGAAACATATTCCATACAACTTACCTATATTCTAGCAAGGCATCTGACAAAAATCTCTCAAGCTATTCCTTTGGGAAATGAAGACACGGGGCATAAAAGATTCATTCAGGACTAGACCCAAAGAGCAGTCATGGAAGGATGAATACCATTTTGGAAGGGTCTTTTGGGGCCACCCCAAGGATCTATACTTAGCCCTGTGTTATTTAACATTTTTATCAGTTACTTAGATAAAGTCATAGATAAGATATTTATCAAATCTACAGATGACATAAAACTGGGGGAAGGAAGGCATTAAAATTGTAAATGTGACAAGATTTAAAGACTTCAATAGGCTAACAACCCTAGGCCAAACTTAAGAAGATGAAATTTAATAAATGTAATTCATACAGGTTTTTAGAGAAATCACCTTCACAACTACAAGATGGGGGGAGAAGGGGAATGGCTTGATAAGTTATCTGAAAAAGATCTCAAGGTTTTAGTGGACCATAAACTCAAAGAGTTACGGCCACAAAAAAAAAAAAAAACCAAAACCAAATTTGTTTTTAGCTTACAATAACACAGGAATAATGTCCCAAGAGAGTTCTGCTGTCTTCTAAGCTTTGGTCAGAAGATCTGACATTGTGAAACACTGTTCTGGGAAGTACATAAGGCAGGATATTAGTAAACCGGAAGGCATCCACAGAGAAAGAGAATTGGAACAGTGAACTCATCTTTTACTTTTTCCAGTTTTTAAAAACATGCCTGCAATCCATCTCAAAGATAAGATACCCCACCTGGTATAATTTGTTTTACATGTCTCTTAAAACTGCAATCCTGTAGAGACTTTGGGATTTGCACTCAAAAGCATAAAAGAGAACTCCTGAGGTAATAAGAAAAGTTCCCTCAGTTAATTCTCCAATTCGTTTTTCTTTCTAGACCTCCCCAACCTTCTTTAAAAGCAGCGGTGAAAAAGCACGCATGGTGACTTTCTTATTTTCTCTCTTTCATATTAAATTTTCAGTTACTTAAGATAATCACTTGAGCAGCTGGTGGACTACAGCCTCCTGGCTCTCTAAGATAATCAGCTAAGGAAGTGGTTATCAGCAACTGTCCCTCCTAACAATATACTCAAGGAGGGAGCAGGGTGGACTTTCCCTCTCAAAATGGGATCACTCTCCTAGAATCCAGGGTGGAATGGGGGTTAAAGTATATATCTGCCTTATCCTAACTTTGAAAATTCAATAGTGATGCTGCACTTCTATGCAATGTGACTTGTTAAAAGAGGCCTCTTCTTCACCACCCCCCCCATTGGTTCCTCCTCTCGCCCACAGAAGAAAAAAAAAACCCAACAATACCTGAAAACCCCAAGGGTTCCCTGGTTTGTTTGGCTAAAGACAGCTTTGGTTGTTTTTTGTTTTGCTTTTTGTAAAAATGATCTAAAAGTAAATCAAAAGGAAAGGAAAGGAAAGCGATAACTCCTCTTAGCTAGAGACCTGCTTTATTCAGTCCTGAGCTGAGTCTAGAGATAATCATTAAGTGTTTGAGAGTATTAGAAAAGGGGAAATCAGCCCCCGTCCTCACAGAGCTTCTAAGTAAAATGCAGAGCTACTCCCAGTGATACTTGAAAGATGAGGGGCAACACGAGGGGAGCGTGGGAATAAGTAGTCCTATAGCATGGACTCTACGTCAAGTACAGGGCAAACATGAAGCTTGCACTGCACCAACCACTCCCCACCTCCTCCATCCTTGGCAGAGTGACTGCTGTCTGATCACGCCCCCTTTGTCTCAGACCAGTGAAGTTCCTTATTTCTGTACCTGAGCACAGGATCTGACATTTATAAATACCATCTCCTTTGATCTTCACAACCCTTCAAGATAGGTGCTTAATGACTGGCCCCATACTGCAGCTGAGGGAAACGAACGGAACATCGAAGTTCAGTAAGCTAGCCAGGGCTTACACAGCTAGTAATTGTCTGAAGCCAAATTTGAACTAAGGTCTTCCTAGCTCCGGGTCCCTTGCTCCATCCATTGTGTTACCCTACCCCAGCTGCCTCCTGAGAACAGAGATATCACAAGCCTGGAGAAAGGCAAATCCTATCCCATGTTAAAAAAAAACAAGGGATAAGACCAGTATCTGTAAATTACCGTTCAAGTAAGCATAAATTCAACTCCTGGAACAAGAGGCTCACTGAACAGATCGTTGTGGAACATAGAGAAAGGGGAACAATGACAACAAAAGGTCGGTCCAGCTTCAGCAGACTAGGTCCTGCTCCATTCATCTCATTTCCTAATTTTTGATGGGATTACAAAACCAGTAAGTAAATGAGGGAAATGCTGTGGATGGACTTTACCTAGATTTCAGCCAGACTTTTGGTCAAATATCATAGACTATTCTTGTGGAGGTGATAGGAGAACTATGGATTACACAGAACAATATCCACTAGCATTTACACAGGGCTTTGATGTTGGCAAAGGGCTTTACATGGCATTTCCATGGACCCTCATGGTGAGCCTGTGCTATTATGATCTCTACTTTACAGAATAGGAAACTGAGGCTCTAAGAGGTGAGGTGACTTGCCCAGGGGTTCCAGAGCTCATAAGAATGTGACTCAGATTCAGAACTGGTTGGATGGCTGGATTAAAAGAGTAGTTGTCACTTGTTCAATGTCAAAGCACCCCAGGGATCTGTGATTGGTTTCTATCAATGACTTGGAAGCAGTGGTAGGTGGCAGGCTTATGATATTTGCAGATGCCATCAAGCTGGGAGAGATAACTGACATACCTGATGACAGAGTCAAGGCCCCCCAAGAACTTGCCAGCCTCAAGAAATGTGCTGAATCTAATAAGATGAAATTCAAGAGGGATAAATGTCAAATCATGTACAGAAATAAGGAACTTCACAGATCTAAGACAAGGGGGGAATGACCAGACAGTAACTGCTCTGCAAAGGATTGGGGGGGGGGGGGAGGGGAGAGTGGTTGGTACAACGCAAGCTTGATGAGTCAGCAATATGATATGGCAGCCCCCAAAACTAATGCAAACTGTGGCTGCATTAAGAGGAGCTTGGAAGTGCCTGGAACATGGGAAGCCTTTAATAAATGCTTAACTGATTTACATAATCCCACTCTACACTACCCTTACTATAGCTCATGAGGAGTACTGTGTTTATCTCTGGGCACATCAGTTGGAGCTTAAAGGGGGGGATAGAGAAGAGCCTGCAGTCTATGAAGTGAAAAAAGTGGTTGAAGTGACTGCACATGTCTAACCTGGAAAGAACACAAGGGGAGCAGGTAGGGCAAAGAAAGGCACTGACAGAATAGCTGTCTTCAAGTCATGGTTAAGAGGTCAACTGAGGCTGGAGGACAATGATACAATTAGAGCTGCCCATTAGGGGAATGAGCTGTATAGAAAGGTAGTGGGGGCTCTCCCTTCCTTGGAGGTAATTCCAGTGGACGCTGGACAACCACTTGTTGGACATATTTTAGTGAGGATTCCTTTGGGGAAAGAAAAGACAAGGGAAAGGGAAGGGAAAAAGGCATTAATTAAGCACCTACCAAGAGCCTGGCTCAGGGAGGGGGGGTGGGGGGGGACAGTTAGGTATCCCACTGATTAGACTCATCTTCCTGATTTCAAATCTGATCTTAGATATTTACTAGTTCTATGACCCTCAGTAAGTTACTCAGCCTTGTTTGCCTCAGTTTCCTAATTGGTGAAATAAGATGAAGAAAATGGTAAACCACTCCAGTATCTCTGCTAAGAAAACTCCAAGGAGTCAGACACACTGAAATGATTGAACAATATGTGCCTGGACTATGGTAACCACTTTACAATGATCTTACTTGAACCTCAACACCAAACCTGGGAGGGAGATGCTATTATTATCTCCATTTTACAGATAAGGAAACTGAAGCAAACAGAGGTTAGTGACTTGCCCAGGGTCACACAGTTAATAAGGGTCTGAGGCCATTTGAACCCAGGTCTTCCTGACAGAACCTGGGACTCCGTCCCCTGTGCCACGAGCTGCCTATTCTTATCTGTTCAACATCAATGAGTAAGGGAGAATCCACTAGAGAGGGTTGGAGATGACATCCTCTGAGAGCCCTTCCAACTCTCAAATCTGGTGATATATTCTAATAAGGAGACATGTAAATTAATAGGTACCTGCAAGATGCAGAGAGTAGATGGATTGTAATCTTAAAGGAAAAAGCTATAACAACTGGGTGGGGGGGAGGGAGGAAAGGGGGAGACAAAGGATCCTGGGAGGGGCCTTCAATGGACAATAGCATTTGACTTGAGCCTTGAATGAAGACAGAGTTTCTAAGAGGTGAGGAGGAAAGAAATCCCAGGAATGGGAGAAAGTCAGAATAAAGGCACAGGGAGATGGAGTGTCATATGTGAGTAACAGCAAATAGACCAGTGTAACTAGAGGGCATGGAAAGGAGTCAGCAATAAGAATGGAAAGGTAAGAAGGCCCAGGTTGTAATGTTAAATAGCAGAGAACCTAGAGGTAAGAGGAAGTGGTTCTCAACCTTCCTAATGCCACAACCCTTTAATACTCATATGTGGGTGTATCTGCATGTCAGCCGACCCGCCTGGAGATGGATAGAGGAGCAGTGTCTCGGTGCCTAAGACCATCAGAAATACGTGTTTTCTGATGGTCTTAGGCAACCCCTGCAAAAGGGTCGTTCGACCCCCAAAGGGGCCGCAACCCACAGGTTGAGAACCGCTGCCCTAGAGTTTACTGAGTAGAGGAGTACCAGTCAGATCTAGGCTTCAAGAAAGTCATTTGGGAAGCTGACTGGAGATGGATGGACTGGAGTAGGCAGTCTTGAAACAGGAGAACCAACTAGAAGGCAACTGCAATTGTCCAGGTGAGAGGTGGGGATGGTGTAAACTTGGGTGGGATTTGTGGGAGTGAAGAGAAGGGTACCTGTGACATGGGATAAAAGATGCATGTAGAGGTTTAGCTAGCTTTGGCAAAGAGACTGGAACAAAGGCCCTAGCAGGGGATGAAGGTTAGGAGATGAGAAATGGAAAAGAGGGAGGCCTCACTGAATAGCCTTGATTTTGCTGTCCTTAAGAGGGTGAGGGGTGCTGTGGGGGGCTTGAGGAAATACAAGACAGACGGTTCTGGTGTAGAATATAAAGAATCAATGAGTAGGGAGTACATTGAATGCCTAATTATTCCAATGAGTATCTAATCAAGATGACATAACATAAAGTTGTAGCAGGTCTAATCAGCAGTTTCAAGATTTCCTACAGCTTCACTTAACAGCACATGGAGAAGAGCAAAGGAAGCAGATGCTAGAAGTATTCCAAGTTGGAAATTGATGACAGGACAAAGGGGCAGTGAGTAGGGAATGAGGTGAGCAAAGGGATTTAAGCATAGGGGATAGTGCAGATTTAAATTGTTTCACCAAGGAGGAAATCAAGATTGGGAATGGAGAATAGTGTAGCCAGAGCAGTAGTGTGGAATGGGCTGGAAGGCTTGGAAGTTATGGTGAGGATGAAAAACAGGGTTAGGGCTTATAAGGCACAGGGAAAGAAGGAATGATCAATATTATAAGCAGATAATGGAATTTGGAGTTTATGCACATGGAAGTAGAACATTTGTGGGTCATGGCAAGATCAAGAGTATGACCATCTCAGGACATAGCTGAGGGACACCGAAGAAAACAGTCATGAGGACTACTGACTTCAAAATGAAGACCTTGCTAGTTGGGACATTTGAGGGAGATTCAGCAACGTGAATGTTGAAGTCTCTTCGTATGAGAGAGGAGGAATTGAGGTGGAGAGAAATGGCGGAGGCTATGCATTGAAATCTGACAAATGTCCTACTCATTAAATGTAAAGAAAAAAATTTATGTAGATAAATCTCTTAAGTATTATACTACTGAAGTTCTTGTTCACCTCTCTTCTATACATATATGCCACATAACGTGTATGATTTTTAGTAAAACCCCTCAAGCAGTGCAGGCCAGTATTGTCCTCTGCAATCTTGAGTCTAAGAAAGTTGCCTATTACTATGTTTCTCAAGTGTGGTCCTTGGGGGTCCTTGACAGAGCGGTCTTGTGAAGTCAAAACTATCTTCCTAATTCTACTAAGATGTTAATTGCCCTCAAGACCTCATGCCTGGAATACCGAAGAAGTTTGCTGCTTGGTCTTCCTGACACAAGTTTCTCTCTACTCCAGTTCATCCTTCCTTTAGCCACCACAGTGATTATCTTAAAAGTGCCCATCTGACCACGTCACCTCCAATCTCAATATAGTCCAGTGACTTTCTATCACCCCTAGGATCAAATACAAAATCCCAAGTTTGGTAATCAAGGCCCTTCATAAACCTACTCACCTCTAACCTCCTTTCTAGTCTTCTTAGACCTCACAAATTCCACCTCTACCTACCCCCTTCCCTTTGATCCAGTGACACTGGCCTCCAAGTTATTCCACAAACAACACAATCCACCTCTCAGCTAAGGACATTTTCCTTAGCCTGTCCCTCCTCATCTCTGCCTCCAGGCTTACTTGAAGTCCCAGCTAATAGCCCACCTTCTACAGGAAGCCTTTCTTGATCACTCTTATTTCTAATGCCTTTCTTCTGTTAATTACTTCCCATTAATCCTGTGTATAACTTATTTGTACATATTTGTTTGCTAGTAGTCTCCCCCACGGGATTGTGAGCCCCTCAAGGCCCAGGACTGTCTTTTGTCTTTCTTTGTATCCCCAATGCTTAGCACAGTGCCTGGCCCACAGTAGGAGCTTAATAAGTATTTACTGACTACTAAAATATTCCTCTTTTTTTCAACTGCATATCTATATGGAACCAGATTTTCATATATTTAGACTAAAACATGTCACAGAGCCAGGTGGTGCAGTAGGTAGTGCTGGAATGGGACTCAAAGGACCTGAGTTCAAATCCGACCTCAGATACTAGCTATGTAACAATGGGCAAGTCACATAACTTGTCTGCCTTGTCGTCCTCAGCTATAAAATGGGATAACAGCAATAACCTCAGAGTTGTGAGGATCACATGACACAATATTTGTAAAGCACTCTGCAAGACCCTAAAATGTTATTTAAATGCTAGCTATCATTATAATTCTATTAAGCTAGACACAAGAGATTTGTAAGAATATGTAAAACAATGCCGCTCTTCTAAATTTTTTTTATGTTAGAAAACTTACTCATTTTCATTTAAAATGTCATTTGTCTTAATACAGGATGGGTTCATTATTATTAATTTTAGATGAACTAATACTTTAAAAATTTATCAATTTTAATTTCTACAACAAAATATCAATAGGTATAAGCTTCATAAACAAAAACTCTTTGGAGTCCTCACTGATTTTTAGGAGTGTAAAGTGTGCCTGAGGCCAAAAAGTTAAAGAACCATTGGCTCAATAAACAGAGGAGGGATTTGAATCCAGGTCTTCCAGGGTTCAAGGCTAGCTCTCTATCCACTATACCCTGCTCCCCTCTGTGTGTTGTGTGTGTGCATATGCATTATTTCTTTATACTTTTTTTTCTGTCAAAAATGCATCATGGATTGTTCATCACTGACCTTGAATTTCTAAGATTGATCCAATCTCTACCCCCTTGCCCTCCCCACTTTACAAAAAGCCCCAAGCTCAAGCATCCACCCAAGAGTTCCAGCTCCCCCCCCCCCCCTTCTGATCATGAGCCTAGAGGCAGAATAGACTTGTCTCCTCACAGATTCAGGCCCAAGGGCTGATACAAAGTTCTATTCCACTTTTGGCTTCAGAGGACCTGTGTCATATAGACCTCACTCAGCAGGGGAAGAGAAGAAAGGACTGGAAGGAACCTCATAGCCCTCAGGAGGAAGTGAGGCTCTTTTTTACACATAAAAGATGACCAAACTCTGATCTTTGGGCTGTGGTGAACTCCAAGGGCCTGCATTCCAGCTGTTACACATATCCGGAAAGGGATTCTCAGTGGAAGCCTGAGATCATCTACAAATCTGAGGAAACACACTCCAAATGGGAAACACTCTGGGGCTACTCAGCAGCTGTATCTTGGAATATCTGAGACCAAGGACCCATTGAGTACCCCCTCAATTATTATCCCAATCAATATGGCTTCAGGTACATCCATTTTCTGCTTTGCTCGTTTTCATTGTCTGGTACGGCCATTGGATTTACCATAAAAGGTACCCATTGAGAGAATGTTTGTTGCTATGTGGTAGGGAAAACCAATAACCTCTCCAAATCTCAATTTAGGTTAAAGGAATTGTCAATGTGCATCCTGCAGAAGTTGGAGTGGGAGGGCAAGAGGCCAGAAATGTCAGCTAAATTTAATCTTTTGAAGACTTGTCACTTGTTCTGCTTGGCCTTGGAAAACACCAATGAAGACCAAAGGGTGGAGGGTACAGTGAGGAAAACTGAGGTTTCATGTACAGAAAACTTGCAAACAGTAAGAGCTTTGTGAGAGTGGGCTGGGCTGCTCTGGCATGTGGCATGTTCTCCCTTCCAGGGGATCATCAGACAAAGAGAACCTGGTTGATTAGAGTATAGAGCGGATTCTTGCTTAGTTAGCATGAATTGGTCTAGACAGCCTCCTCCAACTTGGAGGCTGACCCCCAAGTCCACAGTTTCTCCTGGACCCCCATAATCCCATGCTCCCATAAAGGGTTGGCTCAATTGCCATCTCCTAAAAGTGACTTTTTCTGGATCCCCCCCTCGTTAGTGGACCCCTCCCTGAAATTTGTATTGTGTGTATCCTTGTATGGGGAGTTTCCCCACAGGAGAAGGTAACCCCTAGAGTGCAGGGATTTCTTCACTGTAGTCTTGGTATCCTCAGAGCCAAGTACGTGGCACTTTATAAATGCATGGTGGATTGAATTGGTACTAGCGAGTCTGGTTTTATTCATGTTTAATTGTCTTTATTATTCTTTTTTTTTAAACCTCTTTTGCATGTTTATACACAAAATAAAGCCAGGAAGTGTATGTAGTTAAAACACTTAAGCCTACAAGACCACTAAGGGCCTTTCAAAATCTGAAGCTGAGTATTCCTCCCTACAAAGCTATTCTCATGTTAATGTTTTGTGTAGCATTTAGAACCAATAAAAAACAACCTAAAAGTCTTTTATTTGGCACTAGGTAAGTGCTTCCTCGAAGTTTTATATTCACGTTGGCAAATTCTTCTAAATTTCTCAGAGGCCAAAGACAACTTCAGGTGTCCATACACAGTCTTGGAGACATGGGCCCCACTCACCAGGTACATGAAGTACAAAGTCACTGAGCAGCTGGTCTCCTAGAAACCTAGAGGATAAAGGGTTGGGGTAGAAATGTTGGAGGTTTTTGTCATGCCTCCATCCACTTTCACTGTGAAAGAATTCTGTCATTTCCAGGGTCCCAGGACTTTGACCCAGTCAAGGCACCAGTGCCTGAGGGTGGCAGAGCATCCCAGAGGCAAAAATCACAGCCCAAAGCAAGCCTCCCGAGGAATTCTTCAGTGCTAACTGATATCATCCTTAGATTTACCCCAGTGCAGTGACCTGCCACTTCCTTTGGTCTGCTATCCACCCTCCCCCCCCCCAGCCTCTCCCAAGAAATGCTCTCCCTTCTCGCTTACGTCTCATTTTAAGGTAACTGCTGGATTAATTTAGTTCTTAGTCCTCCAGATCCCAAATTACTTGGTAAACTATTAACTTATCAATTACTACTCCCCCCTCCCCCCAAGCTCTGTAAGGAACTTCTGGAAGACAAAGGTCTGGGTTTCACTTCTGTCTTTGGATCTCCATGGGTGGAAGGGGGAGCAGGCTCAGTAGTCATGCTGCCTGTTACCCTCCATTACATTCCTAGAGGAAAGGAATGTTCTGACTCAACCCCCAAAACCCCCCAAGACATTGTACAACACATAAGGCAGAGGCAGGGCTTTTCCTCTTATGTTGTTTTAACACAGTTATCATTCTGTAATGTTTTGAGGATCAAGCAAGAAAGTAGCAGCTCAGAAATGTGTCCGCTGCTCAGGTAGTCAGCCTTCCTGCTGACTTATCTTTGTCTGTAATTGTGCTTATGGGCTCAAATGAGGTGCTGTTGGGAAAACCTTTTGGTTTAAAGCAATTTTCAGTGCCACATCTGGCAATGGTTCAACCTAGCACATTTCTAGGCCAACTTATTCTTACTAATAATGAGTTATAATTAAATCCTAATTAACAAGAGATAACATTTATATAGCAATTTAAAGTCTGCAAAACATTTACATACTTCTCTCATTTATGATACACTTGTACAACCCTGTGAGGCAAGTGTTAATATTATCCCCACTTTACAAATGTCGCTGAGTGTTAAGTGGCTTGTTCAGAGTCACAGCAGGAGTGGGAGGGAGGAGAGATTCCAACTCAGGTCTGCCCATCTCTCAGCCCAGATCCATGCCCACTAAGCCATACTGCTTCTTATCACTCTCTCCTACATGCCTAACTGGGAATCCAGGTCAGATTGCAAACTCAAAACCAAAGCCACCCACTGTCTTTCCTCCCAAAGCCTGTGTTGCTCTTTATATGTCACTTCTTGGGTGGGTAGCACCAGACAGGTACAAAGCCTTGACTCCATCTGATTCCTCCCTCTCCCTCAATCCTCATATTCATTTGATAAATTCTGTCATATCTAACTCTCATCTATTCCCTCATATTCATTCTTGTTGCATTCCGCCCCCTTAGTTCAGGTACCCAATATGTTTCATGTAGACAATGTCAGTAACTCCTTCCCACTTCACCTAATAAACACACCAAACTAATCTTTGTAAATCACAGCTGTGAAGTCACTCTCTTAAAAAATCCTCAGCGCCCCCAAATGTGTACTGAATGAAGGCCAAATTCCTCAGGCAGGAATTAGAAACCCTCAAGAATTTGGCTTCATCTTACCTTTCCAACTTTACTTCACATTATCTCTGCTAAACTAAAATACATTGTTCTCTGGGACTCACCTACCCTTAGTTTTGACCTTAAGCCGGGAAATGTAGTACTGCCTCCTCTATCTGGGTCAAGTGAATTTTTTTTCCAACCCTTGCTTGCCAGCTTAGAAATTATTTCTTTAATAAAGCCTTATCTCCCAACAAAAAACGACTGTACCGTCCTCTGAAATGAGAGGATTTTGTCCATATCTTGCTTCTGTATATTTCAGTATAATTTATATTAAAATATTCATGGAACATCTGGTGGGAATGTCTGGGAGGTGGGCTGAATTACTATCAACTTGAGAGTCAGATGTAACCCATATACTGAGACCTTGACCTCTTCCATCCTATGAACACTGGAAAGAAGGCAATTAGGAAAACAGGAGGTTTTAAAATCCTTTCCCACTGTTCTCTAATATTCTGAAAGTTAGTCTCTTTATCACCCTATCTGCAGGTTCTCCAGACATGTAAATATGGAACTGTGTTTCATTGCCTTCTTTCTTTGGAATGCTGAATGCCTCTTACCTCTGTTAGATAGAACTCTAAAGGCAGGACATGTCTTACTCATCCCTGCACCCAAAGCATTTAGCACAATGTCTTCCTTGGAGACGGCAGGTGCTTAATAAAATGTTTACTAATCGCCCCTCAAAAAACACTCACTAAATTGAATAACGAAGCTAAGACTGGCATCATTTGTCTATTTCTGTGTTGCCTTTTTCTCCTAATCCATGGGGTTTTGTGAAAAAGTGTTAGGGAGGAAGCAGCTGCTGCCACCTTCTTTCAATCCTACAATCATCAGAAAGCATTTAAGACGTGCATTTAGTGCTGCTTTTTTAAAGATTACCCAACTAACATTCTTTTGAAAGCTGTATTTTCTCTACCCCTGCCTCCCAGTCATAAATCTAACTGCTGGGAGTCAGGAAGTTAAACAGGGGTCTGACAATGAGATCTAGTGAGTGAAATAATAAGATTCCAGTGAAATAATAAGATCCCTGGGGAAGGATGAGAGAAGGGGGAAACATTGGTACCAAGCCCGAAAAAGTGACTTGGAGACAGAAGATCTGGCTTCTTATCCCAATTCAGACACTAAGTTATGTGAACCTGAGCAAGTGACTCCATAACATTTGTAATATGGGGATACCAACACTTGTCCTGCCTACCTCACAAGTTTCTGTATTTTACTTTCTAAACCTTTAAGTGCTATAGAAATAAATGACTAATTTCAGCACACTTTGCTCGACTCTACTTACCAAAGAGATTGTCTCATCTAAGACCAAGAGATCAAAGCAATAGGTTAAGCCTTTTAGTTTTAGCAAGCTCAAAGTGTATCAGCAAACTTTTATTATTTGCCATGGAGTACAACTTGTCATAAGGATTTTAAGCATTAAGAGTCAAATCCCAATTTAAATGACAATACTTTAATAAAGTATCTTTTTCACAGCAAAACTAGAACCCCCCCAGTCAACAATCACATTGCTTATTTCAAATTTTCACTAACAGATAACACTAACACGATTCTGAAATTCAACAAATGCATGTAAACTTTAACATATCATTGTAAAGGACCACCATATACAAGTACAGATAAGACAGACATCATTTTGAGGACGAGTTGAATCTTTGACAAAACAATTTTTAAACCTTATATTCAATTTTCCAATATTTAGCCACATCCACAAATACACCTAACAATAGGTCTACAAAGACTGCCTTGCAGAGGCCAGAGTAAAAATATGGTGAAATGTTCAGATCATTACTTTACAGGGTAAAGCAACATTCAAGAAAGTTCACAAGATTTGGCCATCTAGAGGTTATCACTCATGGTTGTAAGACATGGTTGTCTGATTACGCTAGAAATAGGGATGTTTAACAGTGCTGTGAAAAACCATGTTTAACTACTGAACAGGAAAAGTAACCCTAAATTCAGATGTACTGAAATACAAGAGTATTCAATATGAGGATTTAATTTATCTGGGTTTCAACTAACAATCGTATTTTAGACGTTATTTTTTTAAAAAAGGGCACAGTCTTGGAATACGAATTTGACTGTTTACAGAGAAAGAAGAGAGAAAAACAAAGGAGAGGTAGTAAGAAGGGTGCCCCTTAAGTGATACCATAACTTACCAGACTTTATTTGTCCCCAAAACAGTCCAGGCCTTTGCTGTGAGGGAAACTGCCCAATGACTTGGGCAGGCAGTTTATATATAGAGATAATCCTGAGAAATGTAATAACAGGTGTGTTCTGGTGAAGACGCTGACTCCCCATGATATGGACCCCGGAAGAGGGCCTAAGCAGTTGTCAAAAGAGTGTAAGGTGAGCCCTCGTGCTGTAAACACAGGGATAGGTCCACAGCAAGAGACAGTGTGAGAGAGTAGAGAGACCCGAATTTGCAGTCGAATGATCCATGTGAAACTCTGGTTGGGTCACTTACTATCTGTGTGACCTTGGGAAAGGCCCAATCTCTACCTCCATTTTCCTTATCTCTAAAATGGGGGATAATATGAGCTCAGTGGAAACTCCCAGGGTTATGGAGCAGTTCACGGAAGCAAATGGCTTCCTAGCCACAAGGTTCTCCAGAAAAATCTCAACTGTGCTAATGGACGAACGGCGAAGTCTCCCTCCAGGCTGTCTTCCCCGAAATAAAGCCCACAAAAATCGTAGTCGCCGGGTGTGAGGTAACCCCTTCCCCCCAAAGCGCGGCGGGGATAGGCTGACTCATGCTCCCAAATGTCTCCCTTCTGCTCCTCCCTCAAAGCCAAGCTCCGCAAGGCGACAATCTTCTGCCCAACCTCTCTCCTCCCAGCTAGCCATCTCCTCCATTGTCTCCGATGCTTCAGCTTTGGGGAAGTGGGGAAGGAGGGATGGATGGGGGAAATGGGAGCGACGCCGACTCCAGGGTGAGGAGGCTCCGTAGGAGGACAAGGAGAATGGGGAGAGGTCAATGCCAGGGAGCGGCTCCCCACCCCCACCTTTCCACCCCACCCTCCCAAGCCCGCCATTCGAGCTCCAGACGCCTCGCGTCGAGTGCCTCACCCGCTCTGGGGCCCTGGCTCTCGGACCACGCCCTGGCTAGGGTCTCTGGGCCATGCCAACAAAGCCAAGAGGAGGAGAAGCGGAGAAGACTCACCCCCGCAGCCGCCATGTCCGGGTGGCTCCCTCCTCTCCAGCCCAGGCTTCCTGTACGGGGAGCCGAGAGGGACACACAGGCTACTATCTGGGCTAGGCCCCGCCCTCTGGTCCCCCTTCCCCCCAGCCTCCCCACTTCCGCCCTGCCCTTCCCCTCCCCCCCCCACCCCCGCTGGGCTGCTCGGAGCCCGCGTGGTTAACCATTCAGCTCCAGTCCTGGAGTGAGGCAGGGAAGAGGGAGCCTGAGAGTGGTCGTCGTTTCCCCCCAACCTCCCCGCCCGGTCCTGGGGAAGGCAGCCTCGCAATGGGGGCTCCTTCGTTAAGGCTCAAGGAGTGGGTGCCCTCTTTGTTCGCCCGCCTTTCAACTTCGGTGCCAAGAGGGCGCTGACATGATCCCTAGGCAGCTGGTCCCCTTCGGCGTTGACAACGTTAAAGTTGGTCCCTGGCCTGGGCCGGTGGGGCCTCTGGCGGGGCGGGGCAAAGGGGGCGGGGCGGGGGCGGGCCTAGCTGAGCAGGCTGCCCGCCCACCCAAGTGGGGTGGGGACGCCAGCTGGGCCTTCTTTCTTGGCTCCTAGTGGTTCTTCGCTACCTAAGCTCCCGAGCAGGTCCTTAACTCCTTAAGGCCCTAACCCCTCAATGGAATTTGGCCCACGGGGCAGGCTCCGGTACTTTTGGGGAGATTTGAATACTACCCGCCCAGCGCAGCACAGGCCTTCGGTGGCTTAAGAAATGCTAGCGGAGCGGGACAGGATGGGACTGGAGGCCAGAATTTGCTCGGCCTGGGTAGGAAAAAAGGAAGTAGAAAAGGTTTGTTAGTGCGGCTAAGGCAAGCGTAGTTGCTTTCTACGCGATTATGCCTGAGGGTAGGCTTGCCGTTAGGCAGAACCGTGGCGTTAATAAACCAAACCTAGGCAATTAATCCACTTTGTCAAACTTGGGGGAAAGGAAAAGGAAAAGGGATCCTTTATTCGAGAGGGCTGTATTTAACGACTGGAGAGCTGGGTCCAAATTCCACCTCTGACTAACTAGCTGCGTTAGCAAGACCACTTACCTTGCCAGGGATTGAGTTTCCTCGTCCAAAAAGCAGCGATAAGTAAGAGCTGCACTACCTACCTCACAGAGGTGATGTGAGCAAAGCACTATTCAAAGCTTAAAGTGCTAAACAAAACACAACAAAAAACAAAGGGAGTTATTAGCTGGTGTGCAGTGCAAAGGAACGTAACATTGACAGGTAACATAAAATGGGAAGTCCCTATTCAGAGGGGCCCTGGGAGGTACTCAAACCACGTAGCCACATCATCGGAGTTACTACGTTCATCTGGATTGGTTTCTGATTTTTCGAAAACCGATTACAATTGAAACTTACAATTAACCCCCTAAAACGAAAACTCTTCTTGAATTTATGAAGGAGAAATGTTTCCTTCAAAAGCACGCAAGCTTTATTTTGGTGACACTTTGTTTTTTGGAGAAAAAAGAACCAAGTGCTCCATTTTTTGTTGTTTTCTTAATGTAAAGGCGGCGGCGGCGGCGGGGCGGCGGCGGCGGCGGCAACGGCGCAACTACGCGGCTGTGAGCGGTGTGCCAAGAAAAGTATATATACGCCCAATGAGCAGAACACACAGTGACGATACCAAGTCACGAAATTTTATCACACACGAAAGTTAACACTTTAATCTGTGATAGAAAACAATACAGCCAGTTACAACACAGAACTCATTTGAAGAGCAAAAAGGGAAAATCACCAACATTTAAAGCCTATATAATCTTAGTGAATAACTGTCAATACAGTACAAATACAAAATCAAGAATACTTTTAAAGTTTTATCCAGGGGTTGAAATTTACTTTTTCCTAAAACCAAAGCGATAACATTTTCCTATCTCTGTAGCATCTACACCTTCTAGGACTCTGTTTCTTACGGTCTGGAGTATGGAATTGTGATGGTGTGTTGAGAAGAAGAAATATACCTTGAGATCATAGAGAGATGGAAACTTTATGAAATGTATAAAGACATCATCAAGAAAGTATGATCCGAAGAGGATGCAAACTGATCATGTAGTGAAAGTGGAATAACAGATGGACAGTTCGAGCGCTGCATTTGTACCAATGAAATGTCAGAAGCACTACAGGAAGGCTTCCAATGGATTGGATAGATCCAGAATGAAGGATTTATGAAAGGACTAGAATGCCACAGGAAGAGAAAAGGCATGGATGGGTTACAATTTGTACTGGTGGAAGGAAATGCTCATATTGATGAAATGGATTAAGAGAAGAATTAAAAATGTACACATCCTAGCTACAAAAGTTAAAATTTCTGTCGGTTAAAGAAATCCGAAACTTTATGAAATGTTGTATTAGCCATGTTGAAAAGATAATACAAGCCAAGTCTCTCAGTTAGCAAAATCAGATGATTTGCTGTCTTCTTTTTTCATTCATAGCTGATGAGATAATGAAAGGAGATCGATTTGAAATATCTGTAGTGTGAAAACAGACAAAGTAAGTTTGAAAACTGAGAATTCAAACTCTGTTGTTCTTTTTCCCGCGAAATTTTTGTTAATAAAATTACTTTAAAAGCCACATATTGTGCAGTTAAAATGGACAATGGCTCAAAAGAAAAACAGTCAATGAATCAAAATGATATTACACAAAAATCAGTTCTACTATATATGTATATGTACATCAGGGGTTCTTCACCTGGGCTTTGTGAATTTTTTAAAAAATATTTTAAAATATTTTGATATTGCATTTCAATATCAATATTTAATACTGCATTTCAATATAATTGGTTTCTTTTGTAATCATATATTTAGTTAATTTAAAAGCATGATTCTGAGACTGGGTCCACAGGTTTCACCAGATTGATAAAAGGAGTCCTGGACACATAAAAGGTTAAGAACCCCTGATGTATATGTATTTATGCATATACATATTACATATATATAATAATCCTTAAACAAAAATGTCTACAAATCATGAAGTCTCCATGATCCTAGGTGCCACATACGGTGCAGTAGTGGTAAGAATAATAGTAGTAGTAGCAGTGTGAAGTCATAATAGCAGATTTACCTGTTGTTAGAAACAGTCCTGATGAGAGAGAAGTGTGGTTTGTATTGCTACAGAAATAGTGATAATGGTGTTCATTTGTAAGAGGCCATAAAGACCTTCTTTGCTAGTGCTCTTAAGTTAACTGGTATCCCACAATGTACTCTTGGAGCTTTCTAAGATTGAATTGATTCTACTGTTTGAAATCCATTCTCAAGTGTGGTTTCTAACCCCTGAATAAACAATATTATTGTAGCTCACATTACACTTTATGTATGTAAAGTGTAAACCATAGCACACAGGTGTCATACATCTTTACACACTGAAGCATTATTTTGAAGCAGAATCCCAATTTGAGCATGTAACTTATTTAATAAACTAGACAACCCAGCAGTTAATGATAACAGGACTTTTTTCAAATACAACATCAATATCAAATGTAAAATGTTCCTTAGTACCAGTGCATCTTCTCTCCCTCCCTCCCTCTCTCTCCGTCCTTCCCTTCCTCTCCCTCCCTCCCTCTCCCTCCCTCTCCTTCCCTCTCCCTCTCTCTCCCTCCTTCCCTCCCTCTCTCTCTCTCTCTCTCTCTCTCTCTCTCTCTCTCTCTCTCTCTCATCAATTGAAATGTTGGGCTTCTTAATAAGGAATCCTTAATGAATGCTAAGCCTATGCATCATAGCAGCTTTCACTGAGTTCCTTGGAGCAGTGACTAGTATTAGAATTTAGGTAAGAAAGATTTGTTTTCCAGTCACTGGTGATAAATGAAACCAAACAATCAAAACATGGAAATGTTAGTTATTTGAAATAAGCTGAATACAACTACAACACACACAAACAGCTTGTTTGACTTTAGGTGTGAATAGGTAAACTAAAAAGATGAGATTTGTGAGGAAAGTCTAAATAAAATTAGGTAACTTTGTGGGCGTTTCTAAATCAGTAATAGTTCCTAACTTATTCGTCCTGTTCACATACTATGAATTTCCCTTAGGTACTGCATATATACTGGCATCAACACAAATTGCATAGTATTCAATAATATTCTAATTAAGTGCAAACCATTCATTGTCATTCTCAGTCTGAGAAATCTACAAATTCAGGCTTATGTATTCCTACTTGGGCCTATATTAAGAAAAGCTATAAAAATAAATGATGAAATATAGTCAATGTCTTTATTATTGACAAATTTACCTTGCTATTAGTGAGTTAGTTGATAAATCCATAATACTAGTCATTAAAATTTCAAATATAGCTTATTGTAACATTAACTTTTGCTTTAGATGCTAGTATGTATGTGAAAAATTAATATTCTTTTAAAAATATTTTTTATTCCAATATAGGCACAAAGAGAGGACTTGAGTCTTAGACTAGAAATACTGACTGAATTAATGAAATAATTATTACAGGACTAAAAAATTAGTAGCATGTAACTATTAATTTTCTTAGATGATCTAAGCTACATGTAATATTTTAGATGAAAAAATGTCATATAAAATTTTAAAAGTGGGGAAAAAACCTTGAGATTCCTATGAAAACTACTTAAAGGTTTAATCTTCATGAGAAAGTAGAAGGGAAATGAAAATTAGATAATACACACAATTTTTATTATGTGGTATTTGGCACTAAAATGTTCACAGTCCTTTGTGGCCCCTGACAAAATAATTCTATTTTACTTTATTTTTTCTGTGAGGTTTCAGTTTTTTACTGGAGATAGAAAGGGAATTTTTCTAGAGCAGAGGGATCTTGTCTTCTGTCATCATCAATATTTATTATTTAATGATCCTTTTGTATTTTGCCTAGAGGAAAATGTATCATGGAGTTTAATACATATGAAATGAGATGATGAAGAAATTTTACTTTGCGTGCCATTTAGATATGGGGTGACATTTTGATAGTCTTCACTACTTAGGGATTTAAAGTGTTTTTTTTTTTAATTTAATTTTAAAACTCATTAGTTTAGTTTAATTTTCAAACTCTTAAGTAGGCATTTAGCAAGAAAACCTAGATGCAAAGACTGATAGTACTGATTTTTTTTAACGTGGATCTTTCATATGACTACTTCCTCATTCTTTTCCATTATAAAATATTCATTAGGTAGTTTCTGAAACATTTAGGTATAAAAAACATCTCATGCATAAGGCTCTCATTTACGAATGCAGTTTAGTTCACTAGCATTCTGACCAAATGGCTTAATAACTGTCTCGTTGACAGTACAACCAGATTTACAGATGGGCAGCTTCTTCAATTCCATCCTCCTTTTGCATATGAGCAAGGACTAACCATCCTAAGTATATGGTACAAACTATAGGGAAGAGAAGACTGTGTAAATGGAGGAGATAAAAACAAGATATAGCAATCTGTGTAGCTGTCACCGGTAATGTCTCTTGTTACTTTAAATTATCTCATGTTCTCTCTGTGGTATCAATGGGCCCAGTTGAGTAAGTTACTTCAGTCCCACTGCAAAAGTTCCTCCTTCCTCTGGCCGCACCCCCAATTAGGTTCTGCAAGGGCCAACTATAGAAGAGCCGCAGTGCTGCCAAATCTAACTTTAGAAGGAACCTCTGGTTTTTGGTGGGGACTTCCCAGGGGCATTGTATGTAGTCTTTATCACAACTTGTTCCCTTCTAGACAGGGAAAGTAGAGGGTTGTTCATCTAGATGTGCAAATCATTTTGCAGAAAATGCTAAAGTTCAATGAATTTAAGGCATCTTTGTAACATATCACTATATTAAAATTATAGTGTTCAAAATACAAGAAGGATTTAAAATATAGCCATCGAATAATAGTATTTCCATTTGAAAAGCTACTATTGAGTTTTTATTTTCTCTGCATCCCTCTTTCCTACACGCTGGGCTGACACCTAAGTCAGATAAGGTGGCTGGCTCTGCAATCACTTCCTGAACAAACAAGGCACTTGCGCTCCCTACCCTCTCACCCATCAAAATCACTTGGCTTCTTTTGGTTTGTCACTTCTAAGACTGATTTGGAAAAGTGTCATTAGGTGACCATGCAATTGATAAAGGTAATGAAAATATTCCAAAATAGCTATTTTGCTTTATATATTATCTTACTTGTTTTTCTGCCAAAACCAAATTGGTTTTTGAGGATAATGGTCCATTAGGCAAATATTCCAAAGCCTGATACTATGCGTACAACAGTGAAGGGATTTAAAGAAATAAATATCAGAAGATAACTAAGTGAATGAATTCTAAGATTTTAAGGCTATGGCTAGTTCACATTGATCTTATCTATTTATTTTATTTCATAAATGTTTTACTCCAACTAAACTTAGTGAGAAATATTTATCACAACCAAAATAAGTCAAATGATTGAAATGAGGATTACAGTTATCTGGTTTGGTCCCTCCACTTCCAGAGTTCTGTTGCTGTACTGTTAGTATTCTCAAGAAACAGATTTGTTTTTCTTTAGCTTTGCTCTATTAACATCTGAGTGAAAGAAAATATCCTCCTATATTCCTTTTAAAGATTTCAGCCAATGTCAATATAGTATTTCTTGGCCAAGTGGACTTTGTGATCTTTAAAATCTGGGCTACAAACTCAAAATTTCATGACTTTTTAAATTATCTTTGCCAGTATATGATATGACTTTGAAATTAAATACAGACAAAAACTATTATTCAGGCTGATTTCATAACTTGGGGAAGGTGGGGCTGTTGTGAACTTCTGAGATGGGATAATTTATTTCCTCACATACAATTCATGGCAGAGAGTTTATGTTCTTCCCTCCAAACCTCTCCTTAGAGATGTAGAAGGGAAGAATATGGCTCATTACATTGGTTAAGCACTAATCATTTTTTTCATTAATATCTACCTCCTTGTTAATGCACAATACTATATGCAGTACAATATCAAATTAGTTACTGCTGCCTTATATCTTCATCTACTTCTCTAACTAGGTTTTCTTCCTTGTAACAGTACAAGGAGAACATTAATTTTTAAAAAGTGTAATACTATAAATGTATTCATATTTATATATACCACACCCTCCATGGGTCTGATATAAAGGAATGGTTGAAAGGTAAGAGCAGAGCTGGCTCATCATTCTTTGTAATCTGTATAATACTAACTAAATATTGATATAACAAATACATTCAGGTTTCCATTTTTTTTTAAAGAATAGTTTAGTTCTGATTTTGGGGAAATTTTTGCTGGAAAAGTTGCTTTAAATTTTCTTTAAATTCACTTTAGTATACATTTTTTTAACTAATATTTTAAAGTACTGTTTGAATTTGTTTCAGAGAGCCATTTATTAATATCAGGAGTATTTTCTATCAGTAATTCCTCTTTAAAAGTTTTTCCAGTGATTCAAATAGGCAGTGATGTAAGCTTAGATGATAGATAAAAATATGTCTATGATACGCTTATTTTGTTTTATTTTTGACCAAGGAACATTTAATTCAGCAAATCCAATGTCTTCTAATTATTTCAATTCATCACATACATTTTTTTGAGTAATGGAAATAATTTCCTCTGGCCATCTTTGACATTTGGCTCTCTACTTATCCAATTCAAACCTCAAGATTTTACTGATTTTGAAGCTTTGGAGCAACTGAACACAATATTCAAGATGAGATGACTCAATCACAAGCTCTAAACTTCCTGTATGTATTATTTTTATATTAGCCACCATCCTCAAGTACCATTTTTTTTCTCTTTTCACTTACCCTTTGGCTAAATAAGGTTTAAATTACATGACCACTTCAGTTCCACCCTTCCGTTAATTCTCTCTTTAATCTCTTTCATGCCATCCCCTTCCACATGCATAGGGAAGCTCCTCCTAAAGGCAGGCACCTAGTTTTTAAAATTCTATGTATTAAAAAGGTAAAATGTAACTAACAGAATGCTAATCATGTGCATACCACATGGTTGGCATCTGTAGTCTACTAGATCATTGGCTGGCAACTTTGAAGTGTGGACTCTTGAAATCCCTCCTCACTTCTTTGGACCTTGTTGTCTCAGGGAAAGCTGTCATAATTAGGGCACTTTTGTTAGATTTGAGAAGAAGGAGGAAGATGGTCTCTTTTGACCTTTCTTCCAGCTTTTCCCCTGGCCAAATCCTGGTTTTGTAATCGTACTCTGAACCATGAATGAGTGATGAGGAGGAGGCTCTCCATCTTCCCTCTCCTTCTCAAGGGCTAATTTGCAATCTTAACTGGGCATAATCCTGCCACAAGCCATAGATTATCAACCTTGCCCCGTATGTCATAAGGCACAATACAGGAGTTAGGTTGATTTTTCTTTTCTTTCCTTTTTTATGTTTGTTTTTACTTTTTTTTGGAGTGGGGAGGGCAGGGCAATTGGGGTTAAGTGACTTGCCCAAGGTCACACGGCTAGTTTTTGTGTTAAGTGTCTGAGGCTGGATTTGAACTCAGGTCCTCCTGACTCCAGGGCGGGTGCTCTATTCACTGCACCACCTAGCCGCCCCATTAGGTTGATTTTTCTCATTAAGTTCAGTTCATTTTTGTTTTCTTAAGATTACTACTACTAAAGCCCAGACCCTAAAAAGTAAGTTATGACCCTAAGATTTGTTCCTATGCCATGTTATTTTGACTGGTTAACTTGGAAAAATCTGTGTTATAAAGTGTGACTAGAAAGCAACAAGCCTGGTTTTCATATGTGGTTTAGGGACTCAGTCTCATTATTTGTAGTCACACCATATATCTTATAGCATTTTGGAAATGTAGGATATTTTGTATGGGTAGATACAGTCAACTTTTAGTAATCTATGTCAGTGGAGTAGAATATTAGAATAGGTATCCCACCCAACTGGCTTGGAGCTGTGATCTTACCTGTGTGGCAATTTTTTCTAACAAGAGTATTGGGGCTGGTCCTACAACTCAGTAGACCTCAAAGGAAAATTTGTCATCTGGGTTCTTTTGGTCTGCTGGGTTGGGCACCTGCTCTCTCCCCTCTGCAAATTTCCTTGCCATAGCTCACAATCAATCAGTCAGTCACTCAGTCAGTTAGTAAAAAGCAACAAAGGTGCAGAATCTGTTCCTAGCAAATGTATATAATCTATAGTAAGGATAAAAGTGTACATTAATAAGTGGGAGTTTAATATATGTTTATGTAACTGACATTTACCTAAGTGTATAGGATTTTTTGGGGGGGGGGGCATTGTTAATGTGAACATCAATTGAATAAAACTACTTCAATAAATGTACACTTCTTCACTGAATCTTTTTTTTTAATCCAGAACCAATATTTTGGTTGAGAAGAGCAAACAAAATTGATTCCCAAAAGAATAATACTGTTTGGTCATGCAATGGTTTAGGCATCTTGTGAACCTAGTCTCTTAGTCAACTTCTTGGTATGCTATCTACATATCTTAGAGTGTCATAATGGATTTTCTATGGCAACTTAGTAGTCAGTTTTGTTAAATGTGTGTCTCAGAAATGTATGATTGGGTTCTGTTGTGAGTGCAGAGGTTCAGAGGTCACAATTGGAGGTGTCAGAGTAGCACTGTACTCACAAATGTCCATGAAAAACTCATGATTCCTTTCCTTCCACTCTCTGAAGCTTTCTGCTGTAAAGTCAGGATCATCCAGAAGGCTGTCGATAATTATCAGGTCTCTTTCTTTTGCCTGTCCAATGTCAAAAAGACATAAAATGTCAGAACTAGGAAATGTGTTATATTGCATGTTGCTCTTTATTTACTTTGTGTTGAGGAAAGATATGGTATACCTCCACCAAAAAGACAGAATGTCATCTCTCTCCTACATTTCCTCACTTCATATTCTTTCATTGGCCAACATGGGGTTATACTAGAACTCAAACAATAAATGCCCTACAAGTCAATTGTATCCTATCATCAGATGACAGTGCCAATAAGATTAGTTAATGGCAATCATGATAACTGGTTGGTTTTCCCCAAAAAACTTTAGGAGCTTTATTCACTAATGTCTATTTGTAAATTTTTTGTGTCATCTTTAACTCGACACTAAATCTCGTGCTCTGTTATATTTACCTTGATTTCCCCAGTGTATGATCTGTAAATTGTAAAATTTTAGAGATTATAATTCTATACTTTCAAGCTATGAGTAGAAAGACAGAGAAGATGACTTACTTTTAAAGTACTCCTGAGCGCTCGGATGTGATGAAGTTTTTGATTGATAAATGGATCATTGCATCGCTTTATAAAAGACCTTCTGAATTCTTGCTTAGTAGAAGGACGATGTTCTCGAAAGGCTGACAAACTGACTTTTTCCAAAGACCTGTACAGTTCTTGTAACCCATCAGAACTATCGCTTTTTTTCTTTGCATTTTCTGAAATACAGTTCACAAGTTCTTTTTACCTCCATGCAGAAAAATTTTGGTTTGGAAAATTAAGGACCCCGATAGATAAGAATTTCAGCCACACATATATTGTCGAAATTGAAACACAATGCCAGTCTGAGGGATTAGTGATGACATAAAGAAAGAATATAGTCATCTTCCCAGTGACAAGGACTGGCAAAAAACACATCGACGATATAAAAATCAAAGACAATATTTAGTTCAGAATACTTGCATCTCAGAAGTTTTTTTTTAAAGACTGCAGTGTATAATGCTGGGGCCTGGTGTTAGGATAAGAAAAATTTTCCATTCTCAGTCAATAAATTGAAGAAATACGAAGTCGTAGCGAAAAAAAATTTGCATCGATGGCTACTTTAAGAATTGATCCATCTAGTTTCTACTATGCATCAAAAAGGGTGATATTTAGTTCACCGATGATATTCTCAGCTAACAGACTAAAAGGTTTTTATAAGCACAGAGAGCAAATATTGAAAAAATGTTGTTTTTAAAGGTGGATTTAGTTCCATTGTTGGGCAGTACTGTAAGCTTTGAAGTCCAGACTATTTCTGTGGTTACAGAAATGATGTCAGCCTCCAAGGTTGTTGATCAAGAACTTCCAGAAGCGTCAAATTTTCCTAGGAATACAAGCAAACCACAACATGACTAAATATGGTCTTTCCACTTGCACACCTCAGGAAAGGATTAGACCAGATTCTGGACAGCAATAATTCTCCTTCAGTAATTAATGGGCTTCCCTTTATGAAACATGTAGGCCATGGTTCCAGGGAACTGGCTTGTAGACAGAATTGGAAGCCAAAATTGCTATTAATATTTTTGCATTCCCTAATAGCAATTTATATCTTTAAATAACTGAAACAAGAGAAAACAAGAAAAATGCTTAACCTCTCTGAGCCTTAACTACTTCTGTAAGAATGGGGCAATTGGACTAGATGATCTTAAAGGTCCTTTCTGATTCTGACATTTTATGGTCTACTCTAAATTTAATGCCCAACATATTTGACTTAAATATTAATCCCATTACTGAACAGGATAAAAATCATAGAATTCATACCTCTTGAGGAACGAATTAGTTGTTGCTGTTTTCAGGCCACCAGAGTGCCAATGTTTTGGTGAAGACAGAAAATATGCTCTCTTCTCACCAAAAAGATCAGATTTATAATCCTATTCATTCTTTAAACTAGAGCTTTTTGGGTTCATGGACTCCTCTGGCAGTCTGGTGAAATTTATAGACCCTTATTCAGAATCGTTTTAAAAAATGCATAAAATAAAATGCATAGACTTAGAAAGGAAACCAATTATATTGAAATAAAGTGTAATTTTTTTCCCATCCAAGTTCACAGACTCCAGAATAAGAACCCCATTTTTAGGTTAACAGATAGCAGGGATAAAACTCCTGTCTCATTGGTGGAAAAACTGAAATATGGCAAATAGTTGATCCAGTTAGTTAACTAAAAGATCCCCAAAGGGAATACAGGATTCTAGACCTCAGCATCTGTATATCATTAGAGCTTTATAATTTTAAATGATCATCAGTTAGTTTCATATCATATCTGTTCAATTTGGTCAGAGTGAAAAACAATCCTCTTGGAAATGATCAATTTCCAATTATGCTACAGAAATTAGTCCTCCATTAAAGAATTAATTTGTAGTCATGAAGATCATTCTGGTTTCTCAAAGGCTAATTCGGCAAAGTTCCAACTCTGGTAGATCTTGTTAATCTACAAAAGGTAGGCCTGGCAACAGACTGTGTTTCTGTTGTATGAAGAACAGCCTAAGTTTAGAGAGACTCTATGTCCAAAAGGATGACCAATAGGTGGGGAATTCTTTTTGATCACAGGGTGTCATGAAACTATTAAGACATGAAGGTATTTGGGAAATGAAGAGTGAAATTTGCTAAAATGAACACCGTAGTTTCAACTCTCTTTGGCATCTCTATAGTTCAAATGAACTTAGCTGTTCACAGAAGTACTAAGGTAGTCATTTGAATGGACGTAGCTGTTCACTTACAAATCTAGGGGGCTTTAAAGCTTAAAAGGATGGAGTAAGGGACAGAACTGCCTAGGTTTATCTTTCAAACTAGATGTTATACAGAGTAGCTACAATACAATAAGAATAGCAGTAGATATATGGCAGAAAGAATACTGGATTTGGATTCAGAGGACCTAGGTTCAAATCTAATCTCTGATCATTACTACATGGGCAAGTCATTTAATTTCTCTTTGACTCTTTCCTTCTCAATAAATGGAGGGAATTTGACTAGATGGTCTCCAAGGTACCTCCTAGGTCTATATCTATGATCCTTTGACTTGGAATTGAATCCTGGATATGCCACTTATTACCTGCATAAGCCTGGGCGAGTACTTTTCCCTCTGGTCATTAGCCTCTTCATATATAAAATGAGGTGGTTGAACTAGATAATGTCTCAGGTACTATCTAGTTCTAAATTTATGATCTCTTCAAACTGACAGGAAACAAAATGCACTGAATGAGTCAACAATAAAATTCATGGCTTCCTATGTAGTGAGTATGGGTGAGAAACCAGATGAACTAAAGATATTAAAGCAAGAAAACAAATTTGACATCACAGATATTTCTGAGATTTGGTGGAATGGGACACATGATTGGAGTATGACTCTGGAAGGGTTCCTTATTGAAAAGGAGTAGAGTAGGTCAAAATGTGGTAGAGTAGAATAACACTCCATATTATGAAGATAAACTCAGTTTAGAAAATCTAGGAACCAGAGAGGGAGAAGCCTGGTGGAGAACAACTGTGTGAAGGTCAACAGAGGCAGGAAAAGAAGTGATATTGTCATCAAGATCTATTACAGATCATCTAGATGAGAGGAGTAGGTAAAATGAGGAAGAGTTTGGGAAATATCACAAGCCTGGTGTGAAGAAATTATCATAGTAGTGATGGGGTATTTAATTTATGGAGTTTTCTCTCTCTGCCCAAATCAAAATAGCTAATAATATCTTGGCTCTTTCCTAATTTTAATTTCATTTTTTTAAAAGATAAATGAGCCAATGAGGAAACTGTTATTATAGACATTATTCTCACTAATAAGTCAACAGATATTTACTAATAAGGAATAAATATTATTGCTATTACTATAATTACTTTTACTAATACTAATTAACATTCATATAGTGTTTACTTTGTGCCAGGCACTGTGCTAAGTGCTTTATAATTATTATTTCATTTGATCCTCACATCAACCCTAGGACGTAGGTGCAAGTATTATCTCCATTTATAGATGGGGAAACTGAGGCAAACAGGGGTTAAATGACTTACACAGGGTCACATGGCTAATAAGTGTTTAAGACTGGATTTAAATTAAAATCTTCCTGATTCCAGGCCCAATACTCTATCCACTGTGCCACAGTGATTTCTGGGGTGGAAATGATGGGAGCATTGGGAGGAAATGATCTCTCTTCATCTTAGAATTTGTCATGGAGAGGAAAAGGACAGCCATATATAACCTGATATACATTCTAGATTTCAGGTGAGCATATTTCAAAGGATTCAGAAAAAGAATAGGTAGGATCTTGTGCGGGCCAGAATTACATGGACAACTCAAGAGGAATGAAATTCTGAATGTACAAAGAGGAAAAAAATCCAATGAGGAAGAAAAGTAGAAAATGCCTGAAAAGAATGATGTGGAGACACAGGGAACTCATCAACTTAGTATTAAAAATCACATGTACAGAAGATGGATGCAAAGATGGGTAAAAGAAGTCAGATATGAAAGTGTGGCATGATCCAATAAGCACACTGTCAGGAGTGCTAAAGCTCAGACTGATCTGGTAAGGAAAGCTAAGGACAACATAAAAAGTGTGGGTTTTTTCAAAAGCTATATTAGGCAAAAGAGAAAGATCAAAGAAGGAATAGGATTGGTCTCCAGGTTAGATGGGGAAATGATAATGGACCACAGACACTCTTACTTCCATTTTCTCTCCCAAGGAGAATGACCTTTAGAGTAGAAAAAAACCCACAGAAATGACTAACGGGGAATTGATAAGTAATGGCATAAAAAAGATAAGTAATGAAATAGTAAAAAACATATCTAGCTATTCTTAGTGAATGAATTAAAGTAATAAAGGCAGACTATGTTCCAAGGTACTAAAAGAACTGGTGGATAATTGGTGAGTCATTGTTACTGTTCTTTGAAAGATCAAGGAAAATGGGAGAGAAGCTATAGGGTTAGAGAAATAAAATTGTCCTGATGTTCAAAAAAGAGACAAGAGTAGAATCTGTAGCTGATAGAGGTGTGTGTTTGCATTTACTTGGGTTTATCTTATATTTACTAATATGACCTGTTTACATGTTGTACCCTGTAGAAGAACATAAGGTCCTTGAGGACTGGAGTAGTTGGTGCCCAATAAATGCTCTTTGAATTAAAATGAATCGGGCTTGACTTTGATTCCTGATAAAATTCTAGTATGTATTATGAAAAGAAAAGGCCAAAGAATATCTATAAAAGGGAAGCAGTTATCAAAAAGATGCCTGTATGACTTCTTTCTTCCAGAACTAGGCTAATTCCTTTTTGACCAGGCTACTGGATCCAGGGAAGGCTATAGATATTCCGGCATCTCAATTAGGAAGGAAGCTCAGGGGTCTCAAGTCCAACTTTGACATGAACAAGAATGCCTTCAACTTCACATGTAACAGTCATCCAGCTATTGCTTTGAGTCTTCTACAAATAAGAAAACTACTTCCTGCCTATACAGTCCATTTCACTTTTGGATAGCTTTAATCGTTGGGAAGTTTTTCTTTATATGGAGTCTAAATTTTTGTCTGTACTAATTTCTCTTTTTGCTTAGCCTCATAGAACAAGTAAATCTTTGTTCTACAAGATTGCCCTTTGAAACCTTAAAGACTGCTATCATATTCCTCCTAAATTTTCCCTTCTTCAGCTAAACCCAGGATCAGACGAGCATAGGTTTGGAGCTGGAAGGGAACTTAGAGCATATGTAGCTCTTTCCACTGTTATCATCTGCCTCTCCCAGTTCCTTTAACCAATATTCATATGGCATGAATTAAAGGCCCTATGCCATCTGGGTTATAATGAGCTCAAGCTTATCCATGTCCTTCCTAAGACCTGATACCCAGAAGTGAAAACATAGTCCAGATGTGGTCCAACTGAACTATTACCTCTTTTGCACTGAATCTCTCTTAATGCAGCTAACTACATTAGCTTTCTTTCATGTCAACAGGTATTTATCAATCATTTACTATATTCTAGGCACTGTGTTAAGTGCTGAGGATACAATGAAAGTAAAAAATATGGGCTCTGCCCTCAAAGAGATCACATTCTTGGTGCTCATACTACAATCTTGGTTCATATTAAGCTTGCAATGCACTAATCCTCCTTCCTCATTCAGATCTTTTATTTTCATATGAACTTCTTTCTATCAACGCCTTGCTATCTTGTATTTGTGAAGCTGATTTTTGAAATCAAGTGTAAGACTTGGCCGAAATCTAATAAGATGAAATTAAATAGGGATAAATATAAACTTACATAGGATATAGGGGGAATGCTAAATATCACAGCAGTCTCCATACTAGAAGTTCCCTACACTGATAAAATCATACACCAAAACAAAACAGACTTTGCTCTTACTTTGTCAAATTTTTTTTGGATTATAGCTCTAACATATGGTGTGCTGGATATCTCTTCTAAATTGTGTCGTCTGTTCAACATCAGAGGACCAAGGAAAGATCCCTGAACCACTTCTACTTGGGAACTTTATTACAAATATGAATTGAACTGCTGATGGTTACTCAATGGCTTTGGCCAGTCAACCAATTCTTAGTCCATCTAATTGTTGCTCCTGTTTACCCCACATCTCTCCATTTTGTCCATAAGAAAAACATGAGAAGCTTTAGCAAATCCTTTGCTAGCACCTAGGTAAATTAATATCTGTGGCATGCCCACCGTTGGTGGAGTTGTGAACTGATCCAACCATTCTGGACAGCAATTTGGAACTATGCCCAAAAGGCTACAAACTATGTATGCCCTTTGAACTAGCAATACTACTGCTAGGTCTATATCCCAAAAACATCTAAAAAACGTAAAAGGATCTATCTGTACAAAAATATTTATTGTAGCTCTTTTTGTGGTGGCTAAGAATTGGAAATCAAAGGGATGCCCACCAATTAGGGAATGGCTAAACAAGCTGTGGTATATGATTGCAATGGAATATTATCATGTTGTAAGAAATGACAAACAGGATGATTTTGGAAAAACCTGGGAAGACTTATGTGAACTGATGCATAGTGAAATGAACAGAACCAGGAGAATGTTGTACACAGCAATATGACTTAACTATTCTCAGCAATACAATGATCCAAGACAATTCCAAAGGAATAATGATGAAGCATACTATCCGCCTCCAGAGAAAAAACTGATATTGACTGAATACAGACTGAAGCATGCTGTTTTTCACTTTCTTTCTTTCATTTTTTTATTTGAGTCTTCTTATACAAAATGACTAAAATGGAAATGTTTTACATAACTGCACATGTGTAAGCTATATCTGATTATTTACTGTCCCAGGGAGGGGGGAGGAGAGGGAGGGATAGAATATGGAACTCAAAACTTTAAATAAAATGTTTAAAAAAGATTTTTGTCAGGGACTTGTATAACAGCATACATGACATTCTCATAAAACTTTCAGCTGACAAAAAGCTAGGAGGGAGAGCTAATGCTAAGTTCCTTGAGGACAAGTATTGTTTGGTTTTGTCTTTGAATATTCAGTACCTAGCATAGTGCCTTGCATTGCAAATGCATAATAAATACTTGTCAAATTCCATTGCATTGAATTGGATGACAAAATGAGGGTCTCAAAAGATTTCAAACTGATAGAGCACTGGGCAGAAACTAAGATGAAATTTAATATGGACAAATACACTTATATTGGGTCCAAAAAATTAACTTTACACACACACCAGATGAAGTAGTGTTTCTAAACTAGCTGAATAAACAATCATAGAGTATGGTGTAAAAGGTATTTTTGTTCAGGTAGGGATTGAATTGATGGCCTTCAAGTCAGATATTTTGAGGGGTTCTGATTAGAATTGGTTGAAGGAATAAACAAACCAACGAAATTAGAGATTTTTTTGAAGTGTATATAGGATCATACAAATTTAGAGGTAGAAGGGAACTTAGAGAAATCTAGTCCATTGCCCATGCCTCTTTTTTTAGATAACACAGCTGAAGCCCAGAGAGGCTAAGTGTCTTGTATATATAGCTAGCTAGTAAGTAGCAAAGCCAAGATTCAACCTTTACTGTCTCAGCCTCAGTGAAATCCTTAGAAAGGCTCAGCAAAGCCCTACAAAGAGCAAATTACATTTTCTTCTACTCCCATTGGCAAGGGCACGTTAGGAAATAAAATGAGCTTGGCTATGGTCCTTAAAGACATCATGCTCTTGATAATTCCCTTCAAAGAAATACTTCTTGCGTGTCCGTGCTTTGCCATCCTGAGGTGTTTTAAGATCACAGATGACTAAGGAACAGGGTTCTGAAGAAAGCTGGATTGCAGAAACATAGAGGAACTTCCCCATCCTAATAGGGACATTGCTAGATCCTCAACTGATGTCAGAAAATAAATTTGTTGATGAAAATTCACTTTCTGGAAAACTGATTTATTTTAAAATTAATAGATCTTACCTTCCTCATCGAAACTACTTTGTTTCTTAACGAGAAATTGGTCTTCCTCTATCTCTGTTAACTCTGATGCCTTCATTTGACCTTTGCTCCTGACATCTCTGTTCCGAGGCAGACTCTGACTACGTTGTTTTGGGGGCCTTGCATGGGACCCATGATCCTGCTGGTAGGGAATCAGTGGGAAAGGCCCTTCCTGGTCATTGATGTTGTATTTCTGGGCTGGCAGGGTTGCTTGTCGTCGCTTATCTGGTGACACGAGAGTTAGGCCAAACACATAATCATCTTCAATAGGACCAGTCTGGAGAAAATGAAGTCCCGAGCTTGTCAATGGTGTCTCAATGAGGTCTTGCCAGGAGCGCCTTTCCCCATGGAGCCTTCTGTGGCTAGATGACTCCCTGCTTCCTGTGGCTTCCTGTCGAGCGTCTTCAGTAGAAGAATAAGAATAAGTAGACTCACTTGAAAAGTGCCGACCATGTTTGGATTCCAGGCAAAAACCTGGGCTATGCTTGGATTCCAGGTATGGACTTGCACCACGTTTGGGGTCTGGGAATGGACTGGCACCACGTTTGGATTCCAGGTATGGACTCGCACCATGTTTGGATTCCAGGAATGGACTGGCACTGTGTTTGGATTCCAGGTATGGACTTGCACCAGGCTTGGATTCCATGAAGGGACTTGCACCACGTTTGATTTCTGGGAAGGGACTTGTACCACGGTGAGTGGTTTCTCGGAAGGGACTGGCACCATGTTTGGATTCCAGGTATGGATTTGCACCATGTTCCGGGAATAGACTGGCACCACGTTGGGGTTCTGGGAACCAACTTGCACCAAGTTTGGAATCTGGAAAAGGACCAGCACCACGCTGGAGGTCCAGGAACATGCTGGCACCACGTTTGGGCTCTGGGAGTGCACTGGCACCCCGTTGGGTTTCTGGGAATGCGCAAGCACCACGTTTGATTTCCAGGAATGGATTTGTGCCAAGTGTGGGATCCAGGAATGGATTGGCACCATATGCGTGTTCCAGGAATGGACTTGGGCCACGTTTGGGATCCAGGAATGGACCTGCGCTACGTTTGGGTTCCAGGAATGGACTTGGGCCACGCTTGGGTTCCAGGAATGGGCTTGGACCACGTTTAGCTTCTGGGAATGGGCTTGGGCCACGTTTGGCTTCTGGGAATGGGCTTGGGCCACGTGGTGGTTCCAGGTATGGACTTGTGTGGTGCTTTGCTTCTGGGAATTGGCTTGCATGGTGTTTGCGGTCCAGGAATGCAGTCGAAAGGTGTGGGGGTTCCACGTATGGATTCGAAAGATGTTTGGATTCTGGAAACGGACTTGAAGAAGTGCCCTAAAAGCAAATGCAAGTATCACATTATAACATACTATCATAAGAGAAGATGGTAGAAAAATATTGGATGACCAATAGAATTAAATATTACATGAATATTTTTGAAAAACAGGTTTTGTACTTTTCACAAGTGAGAAATAATTACAATAAATTGAATTTAATAAGCATGATTAATTTCCAATGTTCTCTTCTTATTTTGGACACATCCTTCATCCCAGACTTACTGCTCTGAGATAGTACCAGAACATAGTATATAGCAACCAGGCTTGCTCCTAGCCAGTGAAAGCCTTGAGAAAGATATAGATATGCCCAGAAGAAATCTGAGAACCACTGTTCCTTTTTCTTCAAGGACCAGATTTTTCAAGTCAAACAAGCAAGGACAAAAAGGCTGCCAGAACTACAAGGTGCTACAGAACAAAACAGGTTTAAAAAAAATCCAAAGACGTTGTGCTCAGCTAATGCGCCATCTTCATTAAAAAACAAAGAGGCAAAAAATTGGAAAAATACAAAGGGAGGAGCTTGACCTGTGTCCCAGTTGATAAGACAGCATCACATGGGTGAAAATCAGGCTGAATTTCCCCCATGTGATGTTGCTGCCTCAGTCATTCTGCCTTTGGTTCTGCTTGTATGAGGATCATGTCATTCACACTGGAGAAAATTCTGAAACAGAAATAGAGAACAGTCCTATCTGCATTTACAAACCAATCTTCCATAGCCATACTTTAGCAGCTCTTTTTAATTTGGTAGGAGCTTCTTCTAGATATCATATTTTAATGCTCTTTTTTAAAAACAAGTGATGGGAAGAACAAAAATAAAATTGATCTTAAAATGTTTTTGTTATAGTTTTACAAGTTAATTTTTGTTTTAAACAAATGAGAATGGGATTTGAAATGAAGTCCCATGGTTTCATTTCAAATAGCTTCTTGGAAATGCATTTGTTTATTCCTGGACCACAATGATGAGATCCTTTCAACCTTAGTATTATATGTTTGAAAAAATATACACATGGAAAAACCTCCACTCTAGCTTTGTGGAACAAAGTAAGGAGAAAACAGGTCCCTGGACTACATCTCTTTGCATTTTCCTCCATGGCTCAGACATGTCCTTGCTTTAGTTTGCCAACTGGCTTCTACCCTTTGGTCCGCTGGAACCGATGGTATCATTTCCCACGAAGGAGATTTATTCTGAGGTGCATAAGACTCTGCCTTCCAAAAGGAAAAACCCCAAACATTTCAAATACGCTGAGAGCAGGTTGTCCAGACTTGGTTATTGGGACCTCGTTTCAAGACACAACATTTAGTACTTACTGAGGATGGTCGATGACTGACACTGACATCATTGAGAGCCATGGCACCTTCCAGTCTCAAGGTCAAAGAGCCTTCAGCATCATCATGATCACTTTCACTCCAGTAATCTGTTAGGAAAAGATTTAGCTCTTAGTTAAAGTATCTACATGAGATTCTTATGGAGCTGATAACTTTTATAGTGGCCCACCCTGCATGCTCTGCTGGGAACTGCTACTAGAAGGAGGAAGAGTCTCTCTATTCATTCTCTTTTCCTAGCACAAACTGCTAATTCAACACACACACAGGGGCAGAGCTGATGGTGACACTTATTCACTCAACTTCCTTGGAATATCCAAGACTGCAATAAAAGGCATTCCTGAGGCTATATTCTGACCCTTTGGGGACATTTAGAAGGAGACTAAAATTTGGGGGATGTTCAAATTAAAACCTGACATCTGGCATTCTCGGGATAATGATGATTCAGAATTAGATTGTAGCCATAGACATCCAGCATGGAGCATGGCACAACAGGCTTTCTCTTTATTAGTTCTTATCAAGGTTATGAAGAAGTCTACTTGACAATTACTTTGTGCTACCGAGAAAACTGACATCATTTAGTTAAAATAAATACGTGCATTAAAAAGATGGTTTGAAGTACATACAAAGTCCAGAACCTTAAGTATTTTTGTACAATCAACTACCTTTTTTTTTTAAACTAAAATCATCAGTATGAGTTTGAAATTCTACTTTGGAGCAATTGAGATAGAGAATCACTGAATTTAAGAACTGGAAGGGTCTTTATCTAGCCTGGTCCCCTCTTTTTATAGATAGCCATTAGAAGGTCTTAGAGGGGAAGTGATTTACCTGAGGTTACACTGCTAGATAGTAGCAGAACTCAGCCTTGAATCAAGATCCCCAGCTTCTGGACTAGGGCTCTTTCTACTACACCATGATCCCATTCAAAGAAAAAGGCATGGCTTTTGAAATACTGTACCTCCCTGAAGAAGTGACCTATTGTCAGGTAGTGTTATTATATTGAAGTTTACTGTTTTAGAAATATTAATTTTTTTAAAAAGATGAAATATATGACTGACCTTCCCATTCATGATGCTTCTGAAACTTCCTACCGTGACTGAAGCAAATGCCAATAACATTTGCAAGGACAGTGGTGCTGCCAGTGATACTCCCAAACACCCAATCACTCCACCATACAACCCGGTACGGTCTGGCTACTGGACAAATGCCCAAATACCAGAAAAGGCAATCCGACACTGCTTATACGACATAGTGAGAAAACATAAAATTGCAGACATACATATTCACTAATGATAATATAGACATTCATTACGTAGCACATGAACATTTCTGCATTCTTTTGTGAAAAGGGTGAGTTGCTTTAGTGGAATTAGGTAGTGGTCAGGGTATGGTCTTCATTTTGTCAATGGAGGCTTTTTGCAGAGTATATGAAAAATGAGGAGAATTCATACAGCCCTTCTGAGAAAATTAGGTGGAAAACACTTGCTTGACTGGTTTTTACCTTATTTACATGTGTTGTCTCATAAACAAGGAACCAAGACCCAAAAAGGCATTCAAGCTGTGCTTTAAGTCAATGGTATAGAAGATAACACCACCAGCATTCTGATTTAGCCACTGAATATGCTATGCAAAAGACAGCATCAATTTGAATTCCCTTTTACATCTCAGATTCCAGCAGTTAGAAAACCTAAAATTCTTTGAGATGTTAGTTTGGTCATTCATTTATAAACATGAACATTCTAAACATTTTCTTTTCTCCTTAAGCTTCCCACACAACTTTTCTCTCCACTGTCTCTGCTGAAGTCTATCTCACCATTCCTGAGGGAATCTAGATTATTTGCCATGAGCTCCCTCTTCTCCCTTCCTTCTCATAATTTAACTCTTCTTCCTCATCTAACACTATCTTGTCATCATCCTCCATTAGTTTCTCTTTAATTCTAATCTCTGATGCAGAGGTAGACCTTTGTCAAAACTAGCCTAGGTGCGTAGAGCACCCGTGAGTCCATCCTCTCCCATCTTCTCCAGTAGACTGTCCCCATTATCATCCCACTCTTTAAACTCTCCTCTATGAGGCACAAGGTGGTACAGAAGAGAGAACTCTGGGCCTGGAGTCAGGAAGACCTGAATTCAAATGTGACCTCTGACACTAACTGCATGACTCAGAGCAAGTCACATAACCATTTGCCTCAGTTTCCTCACCTGTAAAATGGGGGAAATAACAGCATCTACCTCACAGGGTTGTTGCGAGGAACAAATGAGATATACATAAAAAGTGCTTAGCACAATGCCTGGCATGTAGTAGGCACTACAGAAACGTTTAATCTTTCCTACTTGTTCTTTCCCTGCTGCCTACAAACATGGGCAAGTTTTCCCTATCATTAATGTCCACCTCTGTATTAGACTCTACCATCAGTGCAAGGCACTTCTTTCTTTCTTAGGTAAACTCCTTGAAAAAGCCATCTATACAGGGTGCTTCTACTTCCTCTCATCTCATTTTCTTCTATTTTGAGGTGGGGAGTTTTTTTGATTTTCAATGTTTTGGTGACCTTCTTTTTGCCATCACTATTGCTAAGTCCCCCTTCTCAATTAAAAACTGAGAAAAAGAAAAAAAAAACTTTTACAACAAATAAGCATTGTCAAACAAAATGAATCTTACATGGTAGCTGTATCTCAAAATGTCTGTCTCTTTCTGCACCTTGTGTCCATTGCTTCTCTGTTAAGAGGTGAGTAATATGCTTTATCATAGGTCCTCTGGAGATATGCTTGTTCATTTCATTATTCAGAGTTCTTAAGTCTTTCAAAGTTGTTTTCCTTTGGAGCACTGTTGTTTTTACATAAATTGTTCTCCAGGTTCTCACTTCACTCAGCACATTATCATACCACTCAGTACCCACTGAAATTGTCTGTTTCATCATTTCTTATGGCACAATAATATTCCATTCCATTCATAAACCACAATTTATTCAGCCATTCTCCAGCTGTCTAAGAGGCAATCTAAAACAAACCCTTAAATTCTAGTTCTATGCTTTTCTTTTTTTCCTCTTTTAATCCTATCTTTGGGATCAGAATGTTTGTTTTGCTCCTGATTATTCCCTCCCAGTGTTACCTTCTCTCTTAGCTCTTTGGGAGGATTGTGGATCTCCAAATTCTTAATTGTTTCCATTTTGAATTTGAGTATTTCTACCCTAAACTCTGTGTATGTGTGTTTATATGTGTGTATGTGTGTGTGTGTGTATGTGTCAACCCTCCTTTGTCCATTTCAGATAAGAGTATGGTTCATTTGATACTTATCCCCCCCTTCCTCAATGTTTGTATACTCTTCTTGTATATCTCAATTGTGAGAAATAGCTAACTCTACCATGTCTTCATCCTTTTTACACTAGTATATTATTCCTTTTACCTTCCCTTCTCTTTCTCCCCTTCAAACCCTGAGATCAGAAACTGTATACCTTAAGGGTCTTTGTTTTGCTAATTTAACTTCCTCACTCTTTGAAGACAGTAAAGTACTGTAGGAAAACTTGTCTCTTCTCTCGCCACTCCAGTGTTAGCACTACATCATCATTCCTTTCTGGCCAATTGGCCAGAATTTACCTTTCAAGGTAAATTCTCTTGTGTGTATATAGTTCCTACTTGGCTCCGGTCTTTTAATGAGGAATGCTTAACAAGACCTTTATTCTAGAGGTGTCAAAAATGCAGCCCAGGAGCCTTACAGAGCCCACAATACTCCTGAGTATGGCTTGAACCAGATTAAAGTATAATTGGAAAATATTTAACAATACAAGTAAAAATACAATAAAAATAAGTAATACTATACTTTAGTATTAAATTTTAAAACTAAGTCAATATGTGGCCCATAGGGATCCTTATGTATAAGTGAGTGGTCCACATTTCTATTAGAGTTTGACACTACTACTCTATTCCATTAAAGATCCATTTTCCTCCATAGGATTATACTCAGCTTTACTAGCTAAGTTTACTCTTGGTTGTAAGTTTATCTCCTTTGCCTTTTGCAGTGGTGTATTCCAAGATCTCTGGTTTAGTAGACGCTGCCAGATCTTACGTGATCCTATCTGCATTTCTCTGGTACTTGAACTCCTTTCTCGATGTTTGCAGTAATTTTTCTTTGAGGTGGGAACTCTGGCTTTTGGCTATGGCATTCCTGGGACTTTTCCTTTTGGGGTTCCTTTCAGGATGTGTGGATCTTTTCTATCTTTACTTTGCCCTCTGATTCTAATAGATCTGGGTAAGTTTAATTTGTAATTTCTTGAAATATGGTATTCAGGCCCTTTTTAAAAAAAAATCATGGTTATCAGATAGGCCAGTGATTTTCAAGTGAATCTCTCCTTGACCTGTTTTCCAGGTCAGTTATTTTTTATATTAGGTATCTTAAATTTCTTCATTTTAAAAAATCTTTTGATTTTGTTGTAATATTTCTTGTAGTCTCATGGAGTCATTGATTTTTGCTTGGTCTATTTCAGTTTTCAGGAAATCCATTAACTGGGTAAGGTTTACCACTTTTTCTTCTAAGCTATTTATTCTCTTTCTAATTCTTTCCTCCACAGTTTTAATTTAATTTCTTACCACTTGTTTCATTTCTTTTAGGTAATCATATAGTCCTTGCAAGAAATCCAATTCTCAGAGAGAAAACTTCCTTTACCAAGAGATATTGGCACTTGCTTTCAATTTAGTCTTATAGAGTTGCCTGAGACACTGAGAGATTAAGTGATCCACCCAGGGTCTCACAGCCAATATGTTAGTAGAAGAACTTGAACCCAGGTTTTCTTGGCTCTACCACTTGTTCTCTGTCCACTGCATATGTGCATTTTACATTTACATTTATTAAATACATTACATGGAAAATACCCATGTCCATTATTTATTTGATCATGCAAAATGTGTATATATATATGTATATATAAATATACATATATATATATATAAGCAAACATACAACTGTATAGAAACATGTGTTTAAGAAAACTTATGTTGAAATCATGTTTTTAAAAAAATATTACTATTTCTACTTTTCCTTCCTTATTTCCTTAAATAAGACCTTAAGGTAATAGACAATTTCCCTTACCTTCACGTGGTTGGATATCTTTTTCATCAGGGGAATAACCGATGGCTGCAAGTCCCAGACGGTTCATCCAGCTAATAAAATAATGAGCAAAATGCAATTGTCACTAGACATACTTTAAGATACAAAATTATGGAGAAAATCCTGGCAGATTTAGTGAATACCCAAATAGTCCTATAAACCCCTTAACAGAACAATACTTTTCTCACTAGGATAAGAATTGATATGATATAGGGTAATAGTACAAGTCATGATTAAAGCAAATGTATCCCAGTTTGATGCCAGTGTAAATTCTGTAAGAAACTTTTTAAATCATTCGATCAAAGAAAGTTTGAATCTAGTAAGTCATTGCTGGTGGACTATTTCCTATGGTTTTTATGCTACTCCAATTCAAAAGGCTAAATGCCAATCTTCTTTGATTATGATGACATTCAAACTCAAAAGAATTACTCTGATTATATCAAGAATTAAAGATTTCAGTAATCATAATTTTAATGAAAATAAACTAGGATTTTTAAGTTATGATAAACAATACCTACTACATGGAAAATACCTCAGCAATCTCCATTTTGTAATGGGCAATTTAGAGTTCACACACACACACACACACACACACACACACACACACACACATCCCAGTACTTTTTCAAAGTCTCCTTTCATTAAGCAATAGTCTTTCTATATATACACAGTACTTCTCCCCAAATCATCTCATTTTTCCCATTTTTGAAAATGCTCTCAACAGAAGAAAGCTCCTAATTTGGGGACAAATACAATTTTCATTTTTATAAATTATTTAGCTGAAATAGTTCTTTTATAATCTTCCCATTGCACCCAAAAGAGGACTTTACAAATAATAGACAGTGGGTAAGTCCTTGACTTCTTGAATATCAGGTACTAGACTAAATTCTTTTTTTTAAAGGAATTTATTTAAAACCAGAGAATTCTAGAACTGCAAGTGACTAGTTTCATTAGGTCATTATGGAGAAAACATAAAGGGCAAATGGAGAATAGTTAAGTCAGAGCCCATGTTATAACAATGGAGATCATTTAGCAAAAGTTCCAAACCTGAATTCATAGAATTAAAAATAAATTGAAGACTAGGACTAGTCTTCACAATTTTTTTTTCAAACTTTCAGGTTCTTTCCTATTGGTATATTTTGATTACAGAGGCTTTAAAAGGCAAAATGGCATTCGCATAATAGCTCATTAACAGCCATTTCAAAGATTTTTGTCTGAAAAATTGTCTTTAGTTCAGGCAAAACAAGCAATTAGGAATGGAGGTGGCCAAGAAGAACAGAGCTGGCTCTTTCTGATACTTTAATACCACAGCAAACACTCCACTAGCAATGACTTGCTAGTGCTGCCTACAACTGTAATCATTCATATTCCAGCCAGAAATGTTCATTGTAATACATTGGGGTTTTGAAGAGAGGGTTTTGCAAATAATTTTAACTTGTTTAACCAAAAGAACCTAATCAATAGTAGTTAGATTACTAGAAAATTGAATAATTTTGTAGGATCATATTAGTCAAAAAATTCTGACAATGTCACTATTGAAGACAACTAAATACTTATGATCCACCTTCTTAAAAAGAAAGCATGGCACACACCTCTTCCAATATAATTAAAACTCCTCATATGGAAAGGTTCTAGCCCTGTGTTCATTGTAAGTATTACATATACTCTATTGCTTACACTTTGGCCTTCCGTTAAGCTGATGATCTACAGAAATCTGGGTAGGTTTTTCATACATATTTTACATATTATAGCATTTAGGAAAGTCTCTTGGCACCACAAACAAAATGATCACAAAATACATTAAAGCAAAACAAAACAACTTCTATTTGCCAAAGTAGGAATTAAAAAAAAATGGATAGAAAATTGAAAACATTTTCAAACAGATGCTACTGCATCTGATCTCTTTTTTTTCTTGGTTTTTTTTTTTTTTTTGCTTATCTTTGGAGGGGGGAACTCAGGTCCTCCTGACCTCGGGGCTGGTCCTCTATTCGCTGTGCCACCTAGCCGCCCCTACTGCATCTGATCTCGAAAGAAATATATTGAATCTTACCATTTTATTTTATATTGCAAATGAACCTGGGTCTTTTGACATTTGATTTAGAACTGAATTCATTTTAGTCCTTAAAAACTACATCCCCCAAATATACATTAACAAGTAGTCCACCCAGCCTATGAAGACAATTTGATCATTAGTCTTTATCAAAAGATCTGTCCCTGAAGGTAATTGCTACAATGAAAAATAACGTTGAAGATCAGTATATTATTTGCCCATATGTGAAGAATTTCTTTCTGGAACACTACATTGGTGAGAGTGGAATATGACTTTAAACTCTGATTGACTCCCACATCTACAAAAATTCCAAAGCCAGAAAACCTTCAGAACAGTTTGACCCATCAGCTTTTATACATGTTTGATCATGGATAAAATGAGAATTTGAGAACAAATTTCTTAAAATTTTAAGGAATGGTTTCAGATCTGGTCATATTTAGAATTTCTAGGTCCAAAATTTTGCAACATTGTAATTATCTATCTAATATACCAATTTATCCAAATCAAAAAGGAAAGATAACTTTTCCTTATTGGATTTGTGTATTCTTCTTCTTCTTTAAAAAGGGAAGAAAATGGATCCATGGATACTACGACAAGGAGCTGAAATGTATAACTCTGAAAATAGCTCTCCCATCTCTTGTGCTCTCTGGGGCCATAGAAAAGCACAGCTTGTATACTTCTGAGTGACTGAGAGATATATGCTACTGTGATCAGCATTGACAGAAAAAAAATTCTCTTTCGAAATGCCACAGTAATTGCTATGGTTACATGTGAAAGCAATCTGGACTGACTCTATAGGAAGCATAGAGAACCACTTATATCAGAAAATTTCAGAGATACTGCAAGGCTGTACAGTGAATTTTGGAAGTCTTCCTTTTCTCCTTAATAGACTTTTGATATGGCCAGATCCAGTGATAGCTGGCGACAGCAACAAGATCAGCAGTTACTGTGAAGAAGGGACACCGAGCTAGGTTTTCCTAAGGAGAAAAGGGAACAGTTCCTTGGAATGGAGTGACTCAGATGAGACCCAAAGGACAAATCTGCAGAATGGTGTTGAAAGAAAAAATAAATCATTGATCACAAAATGGTGGATGGGCCTAATAGAGTCCACAGAGGTTTCTCTCTATCTCTATATCATTGATTTAAAGTCAGATTTTGAAAGTGACCAGAATTTCATAACTACTTTTATGGGTTTAAAAATATCTCAATGGATCTAAAAGAAATTTATGAGTTAAATTGTTTTTGAATGCGAAGGCACTGACAGTCAAATGATTAATGGATTTTCTCCTTATCAGCATACTTCTATAATGACAAAGTGCATACTAAAGAATGAGTTTGTTTAATAGCTACAGCTGACATCATGATATATCACTTTAAGGTTTGCAAAGTGCTTACAAATATTATCTCAATTTTATTCTCACAGCAACCCTGGGAGGTTTCCCAACAAACAGGTATCTAAAACCTAGCAGGACATTATTAATTGTATGATCTTTGTAGGAAATTGAGGTAGCCAAGCTAGATAGTTATGGCAAAAAGCTTTTCTTAAGATGTTGGAATTTATAGACCAACTGGCTCACTGCTCTTCTTTGCACAGAATCTATATGCTTGATCACTAAATGCCACATTACATTTAATAAGATGCTCTTTACTAATTATCTAGATTTACTAATTTACTAATTCTCTAGAATCCTTTCTGCTACTGTCTCTTTTATATTGTTTGGCTAAATGCATTTTCTCCATAGATGCTATCTGAAAGATAATCAATGTTATCTAAACAGTGACTGACAGATGATTAATAGGCAATCTTTTTGGTAGTAAGCCAGAAACATTTTTGAGATTTCCTTAGTGTGACAGTGTTCATTTCATGAGTCAAAAAATCCATTCAAAATTTATTCTTGAACTCAAAGAATTTTTAACAGTAAATTTTGATTTGATAATGGTTAAATACTTTGCTAATAGAGCTACCTATTGTATCCTTCTTGGAATAATGTCTTTCTTTAAAAATCATCGTTATTTTCTTCCCATGGACCCTCAGGGTATGAGAGTATCTACAGCAGTACTGAAATAAAAATCTTCTAGATGTAAGAGTACCCATTACAATAGAAATTCCACAAAAGTAGGTCTGCATGAAAACTTGTGCTCCCTTCCAGCTCAAAATCTATGATGCTATTCCTTATTGTCTGAGTGGTCATAATGAGAAGCTCAAGAATAGCTAAAATCCGCAGGTTTTCTTTTAGAGCTTAGTATATACGGTAAATTGAACTCAAGGTAACCTTGCCTTTACTTCCTGTTCAGAGATATGCCAGTGTTGTCTACAAAATATGAAGTGAATGAGAGAGTCTGCACTTATTTGGTTAATTTGGAAAATGTACATACAGGAATAATTAAATAAAAACATTCAGTTTGGAGATTTCAGAACATTTGGAAGAATAATTAAATAAAAACATTCAGTTTGGAGATTTCAGAACATTTGGAAGAATAATTTAAGACCCTTAGTTGTTTTTTAAGTCCCTTGAGAAGAACATTTGGCCATAGTTGATAAGATCATAATAAGCACATAATAATTTTCTCTGTATTTAGGCATAGGTCTCCAAGGAAGCTTCATCATCCCTAATATTTTATTTTTTACTAGAAACAATAATACTACTTATGGTGTTTCTCCATACAGCTTCATTTTAGAGATTCTAATAACTCTGAAATACATGCTTTTTCTTCCTCTTTTTTAAAAAGAGAGGTAGTGGATGTAAAGATAGAGAACCAGCTAGGAGTCAAGAAGATTTGAGTTCAGCTTCACACTGTGGCATAAATACTACTACCTGGCCCTGGGCAAGTCAAAGTGAGTAATCTCTCCATGCACTGGGCAACTTTCTATGACTGGAAGTTGCACAGGGGATGCTGATCAGCACTGGCAGAGGAGTGTTCTACTTGGGAGGTCCTTATACCAATGAAATTGAAGGTCTGGACTAAGACATTACAAACACAAATCTGCTTCTGACTGCTTCCAAAAGATTTTTAAAAAAATGTTAAACATTTAAGTCTAAAGTCTAAGGGACCAATGAACTTTTAAAGAATCACTTAGAAATTCTATCACTTAGAGAGATTTTAAGAATGAAATACTGACCTATGGAATAGTCCATTTTGAATTAATGCATGGAAAAGCTTCCTCTTGCTTACGACAGAATAAGGCTAACAATGTGAAGGCTTTAGTTCAGCTACTGCCTAAATTATTCAGGATGATATTTTAAAATCACCCAAAACAATTCAATCCAACAATTTCTTAAGCATTCACATTTTTTTCCAAGACCCTGAGCTAGGCACCTGGTTGGAATGGGAGTACAGCAGAAATATAAAAGACTCCTCATGGTTTCATGAAGAATAAAATATAATGTCAGAGAAAGAAGGAACAGGAGACCATCTAGTCTAGCACACTGATTTTACAGACTAGAAACCAGGGCACAGAGATGTGTAGTGCCTAGACATAGGTCCCACTAAGTAACCAGGGCCATAGACAGGTCTAGAACCCAAAGTTCTATCAGCCCATGTTGCCTCAAGAAAACAGATTAAAAAATGGGTTGCCTGAAGGTGAGGACAATATTTCAAGCAATCCACTAATGTCATATCAGTGATACGGCTACACTATATTGAATGTTCTATTTACTCAGAAGGGCAACTTATGAAACAAAACAGGGAGGTCATTTCTAAAAAGCATTTACATAGTTATAACATCAATATTGTATCTACACCAGGAACACAAGGACAAGTAATCACTCATACAATCCCCCCAAAGTTAGCTTATAGAATCCAAATCTCAGAGTTAGAACACACCTGAGAGAGTATCTGGTCGAATACACACGCACACACACACATGCACACACACACACGCATGCACACACGCACATACACACACACACGCACACACACACACGCATGTATACACACCCCTGAACACAAATCTCTTCTATAATCCACAGTGGGGGTGGTGGTCATCTAGCTTTGTATAATAGTCCTCTAGAGAACCCTTAAAAGTCATGAAGCAGCCTGTTTAAACTTTGGACAGCTTGAATTGTTAGGAAGCTTTCCCTTAATATCAAGTCTGCATTTCCCAATGACATTTTAATTTGGTTCTGGCAATATCGGGGAGTTCTGCAGCCTGCGTATGGCAGAGGGTGGTGAGTTTGATACCTCTGCTCTAGCCCAAATCTCTCCACCTTGTCCCAAAGAATGAGAGTTTGTTAAATATTTAATGAACAGGTAGGTAGACTCTACCTAAAGCATCCCTCTGTGGAAATGTTTTGTCTTTTGCTTTTACAACACTTTTAGTTGAGGGAGAAGAGGATCACAGAAGGCTTCAAGGAAGAGGTAGCACTGGAAGGACAGGTATGCTATGAAGAGGTAGAATTGGTGAAAGCAGGAAGACATTTCAAGCATAGGGAGGCACAGAGGAAAGAAATCATGGGAAGTATATGGGGAATGATGAGTAAACAGTTTAGAGTTTATAGTATATAGATGGGAGTAAGATGAGATAAGGGCAGCCAGATGGTGCTGCAGTTGATAGGACTGGATTGAGGAAGACTCCTCTTCTTGAGTTCAAATCTGGCCTCGGTCACTTACTAGCTGTGTGACCCTGGGCAAGTCACTTTACCCTGTTTGCCTCGGTTCTTCATCTGTAGAATCAACTGAAGAAGGAAATGGCAAACCACTCTGGTATCTTCGCCAAGAAAACTCCAAATGGGGTCATGAGGAGTCAGACATTACTGAAAATGACTGAACAACAAAAAGGATGATATAAGGCTAGAAGGGTAAGTTGAGGCCAGATCATTGATAGCCCTAAATACCAGCCAGAGGTTAGGTATTGAAAAGCCACAAAGGACATGATGTAGGCTTAAAAAATTTTTAGAGGAAAGCACTGAGATATTTTTCACTAGACAGGCCCTGATGACAGTTCAAAGTGATTCTAACTTTCTTTTTTTCTGGCAAGATATACATGCTACTCTGAAGTTTTAGCTGGAAGGGCATATTGCTTTCTTCAGATACTGTTACCATCACACTTTCATTACAGATAATGAACTGTCAAGATTTTTTGGAATAAAAATGATACAAGCATCTTTTCAATAGGGTTTCCTATTAAAACTCATACTTAATTCCTCAAAAAGACAGCCCTATTTCATGGCCCAAGGCAAAGACTGTCAGGGCCAAGGTGGCTCCTTCACATTTAATACTAATCAAAGGCAGTTCTCAACTTTAGTCTTTGGCTTAAAAATACAGAGGATGTAGCAGATTAATTTCAATGACCTTTCCCCACTTTCCATCACCATGTCCATCATCAGCAGGGCTAAGAGGAAGCCTTTCATTACTGAATGAAAGCAGAGATCACTAGGACACTCTGTAAGTTTATGCCCCTCATAACTCATCCTGCTCTGTGACTGAGGAGGTGGTACCAACACGGAGAGCTTCTTTATACACAATCCTATAATGGACACAAATTCCATTTCCATTTAAAGGGTCTGAGGCATTGCAGTGTTCAAATTCCCATTCCCATCTAAACTCTATGACAACTCTTTGAGTATCACAGATATTATGATACTCATTTTACATATGAGGAAACTGAGGCTGAGGGAGATTAAATGACTTGCCCAAGGTCATAGTGGCAAAAGAGCAGAGCTTAGAATCAAACCTAGATCTTTTGACTCCTGACTCCATGACCTTCCCCAACTCAAATTCTTCCTCTTTCTACTTCCAGAAGTTCTAAATTGCCGTGCTGGCTGGGTATAAGAGCAGAAAGGGACACTATGAAGAACACCAAACTAGTATATTTCCTCCTCTGTATTGAGGAAACATAAGAGGAAATGGGTAAAGGTGGGTGCTGGGAAGGGGTAGAAGTAAGGAGATAATATTGCTTAGATTATTTGTCCTTAGTCACAGTCACATCAATAGTTAACAAAAATGGTCAGACAGATTTGAATCTGGGTCTTTTGCTTCTAAATCCCTCTGACCACACCACATTGCCTCTTGATGAACCATACTCTGCCTTTTCAAGGTCCCTTCCAGTATTAAATCTACTCATATATGACAGTTTTCAGCTACCTATATTCTTCCATAGCCTTCTGAATCTATGTTTTAGTCCTTCTTGTCAGTCTACCTCTTCACTCTTCCAGAGGCCAGAAGCCAAAGAGCAAATTTAAATAAGCTACAAAGATCGTTTATAAGGTAAAAATTTAGCAAAATAATTGCCATCATTTCAATATAGGGGCAACTTGTAGGCTGCAGGTGGTAAGCATGTCCTTGTTGCTCAAGTGTTTCTCTGCCTCTTCTGTGGATACACTTGTGATTATTTTTAGCTCTCACTGAAAACTAAGAGTGGCATGATATAGAAAGCCATGTCCATGTTTAAAAGATGAATATATAGGAAGGAAAACCTGTGATATGCTGGTAGAAAGCTTGTGAAGGATATGAAAAACTTCCCAAGTAGTTCAACAGAAAACATTAAGAAATATTTATCTAGTTTCAAGTCTTTTCCCACACCCTTTCCCTTTCTCTTTCTCTCAGACAAGTGTGCTAAAGGTGAAGAAAGTTAAGGCCACCAGATTGTTGTACAATGTGAAAGTATTTGCAGATCCTATACATGATTGCATGCCACCATGGGGGTGGGGAAGGGAAGGGAGAAAATCTGAAACTCAAGGGATTGTGGAGCTGAATCTTGTAAACTAAAAGTAAATAAACAAGTCATTGGAAAAAAAAAGAAAGTTAAGGCCTTGGGGAAATGGGTAAGGGTTGGTAACCAAATGGCAAATAGCATTGGTCTCAGTTGCCTGGAAGGGTTGAGAATTATGACTGAGTGAAGTACCCCCTTACTCTAATCTGAAGAGATGAGGGTACTGATTCAAGGAAGGAGATCCCTTTGCTTACTTCAGATCCCTCTGGTTAGTTGGGGGAGAGCCCCCGAGGGAGTGGTCAAAATTGATTAATTTGTCATTTAATTTAATTGGTTAAAATCGATTAAATGATTATTAAGCTCAAAGTATATTTTATTACATTGTGATCTTTTTCCCTGTTCAAGTTGCCTTTTGTTAGAGGGATGTCTGAGGGCTTGGCAAAATGGGGTACTGTCACTGCTTGGATTTAGAATAATGTCATATTAATAATATATGTTTCTGGAAGACCTGTACTGAACATAGCGTACAGCATTCATATTTTTTTCTCCAAAAGGCTCCCTTATGAGGGTTTGGAATCTTCTGGGTCATATGAAAGAGCAGGGTTTTGGTAGGGCCCTAGCTACTGACAGGAATAGGTAGAGATAACAGAGGAAGGGCCTTCTGGACCTAATGTCTTTCTTCTTCTTTCTCTTTTTGTCTCTGAGTTCAGTGACTGACATTTCTCCTATTACCTAAATAACAACAGGACAGAGACCATCACAATGAAATACCATTCTGCTGTTACTCAAGGATTTTCAGTGGTCAGATTTCTGCTCTTAGTGACATCCGTGCTTTTCTAGTTATAGATCAAATTTTTTATACTTCTCTTTCCTATGAGGTTTATTGGAATACGGATGTTCCTAATATTAGAGAAAGTCTGGGATCTCCTGGGAACATGTGGTGGTTCCCTGAGGGAAAGGTTGAGCCTATCAAGCCTTGACAAAGGCTATATGTTAACTGTCAAAAAGTCTCCCAGGGAACCTGGTAGACACTTTTTTCTAACACAATATTATTGCTGCCTTTGACAGAGATCACAGGAAGAAGTAAGGTACTTACACAGTTCTGCACATTGCAAGCATGCATGCTTTGTGTCTGGATGGCTCATCTGTCTAGGGAATATGTGCACAACTACTCTGATGTTAGACTTCATTTTTCTTACTGTTTTTTGCAATTTCTTCCTTTTCAACATTTTTGTTTCAATAGTTACCCTGTGCCATGGAAGACCAGAGTAATTTGTGTCCTACATGTTGACGGCGGGGGAGGGAACTTACTACTTTTTGTGCACAAAAAGGTGCCTATTACAAATGAAAAGACGAATACTTGCAAGCACTGTCATTAACCATAAGATGTCAATGCTGGCCAGGGAGGCCTGGCTCAGGAAAGGGCCAATAAAGAACAATGAACCAATTGCAAGAATTTCATAGGTTTTTCCTAGAAAGATCACAGTGTACCTGAGACAAGAATCCAATTAGCTCACTAGCTAGCTAATGTCGGTGTTGAATGGTGCTAATTCATCTATGGGGGGACAGAGAAGGAGAGGGAACAAATATTATTAGTGCCTATTATGTGTCAGGCACTGTGCTAAGCACTTTACAAACATTATCTCATTTGATCCTCATAACAATTCTGGGAGGTAAGTGCTATTATTATCCCCATTTCTTGGTCTTTTTGGAGGGGGGAAGGCAGGGCACTGGGGTTAAGTGACTTGTCCAAGGTTACGTGGCTAGTAAGTGTTAAATTTCTGAGGCTGGATTTGAACTCAGGTCCTCCTGACTCCAGGGCTGGTGCTCTATTCACCTAGCTGCCCCTAATATCCCCATTCTACAGCTGAGGAAACCCAGAGTTACACGGCTAACCCTTTTTGGCAGCCATTAAATACATCCTTAATCAAGACAACTCAGAGAGTTTTCTTATTCACTTTCTAAATATTTCATTGAGATTTGTAGACTCTACACTTTTGGTTTTGTTTATACACAAGCAAAGTTAAGCTTGATATAAGGAAAAACTTCCAAACAATTAGAGCTGTTCTCAAAAGAAATGATCTCTAGAGTTAGTTGATTCTCTCACTGGAGGTCTTCAAACAAAGAATGGATGACCATTTGGGGGTATGCTGTAGAATTAATTATTTTTTTCTGGAATTGGTTCCTTCTAGCACACTGTAATTCTCCACAGAAGCCTTATCATGCCATATGCTTAATATGTCAGAGTTGGGTTCTAGTAACTTTACTTCTGGAAGGAAAGATTTAAGATTGCCAGACAAATGAGGAGCAGGTAGAAATACAATCTCTCTTTCTAGTGTCCTGAGTGCCATTTAATGAAAACATTTGGAAATTTCCTTCCCTTTAGAACCAAGGAAGCACACAGCAAGTCAAGAAAAAATGATCAGTTTTAGAATGAACGATGTACTTAATTACAATTAGAGGTAAAGAAGGGATCAGTGATCCACATTTGACTGAAGCAATGAAATTGTATGCCATGGGGAGTGGGGTGGTGGTGTGTGGTTCTTGAATTCTCTTTTGGCCTCTTTAGCAAACAGTTTGAATTGACAACAAGTTGGAGCAAATAAAACAAGTTGAGAATGATGCAATGCTTCGATGTCTCATTTCTAAGACCACATGGATATTATTATTGACAATATCATCAGGTTAATTAAGAATTCTCTTACTGGTAACAGAGTTGGTGTAGTTCTCATTTCAATGAACAGTTTAAGACATACACCTTACTAACGTCAGTTTAGTATGCGGTGTCACAGAATCAGCAAGAGAATGTTTCACGTCCAAAGGAACAAGTTGGGAAAAATGAGTTACGCTGTTGCAGATGTCATCTAATTAAACTCTTGGAGAGAAGTGTGGCATATTCAACAGATTCCATCAAACATGGTAGTATAATTCAATGTCAAGAATATCAGGAAAAAGGAAGCCAGGCAATACTTAAAGAGCGCTATAAGATTATTTTGATAAACTAAATATGTCAACTAAAAACAGCTCCTTGTTTAAAACTTCAGCTTAGGCTGTCTACATGAAGAATTGCTTCAATGATTTTGATTCGATTGACTGGTGAGTTCAGTAAACAACTGGAGTGACCATTTTTTTTAAAGTTGAATTGACTAGCTGTTTGGTTTGGCTAAAATGACTGACTTGGCATCAGAAAAAAAGACTGAAAAAAGAAATTGAATTAGATTGTAATTTTAAAACTGATTCAATTCTTTGTGGTTTATGAGATTGACAAACTTTTGTATTAGTTTCATTTGGTCAGGAAAGACCAATTCTCATAGTTGGGCCCTTACTTCTCTCTTTACAAGGCTATCTCTAGAAAGCTTTTGAATGGTTTCATACCCTGGGCTTCCTTTTCTCCATGATTCAGGTAGTCTCACATTCCAGTCATTCCATGAATTAAACACTTTAATAATTTCATATTATATCTATTTTTTGTCATTGTTACCATATTACTTAATCTGAAAAATGGAACATAGAAAATTAATCCGAAATGTTTTGCCAGATTTTTACCTATATGAGGACCTATACAAAACATTTTCTGGGTTGAATTAGTTCAGAACCACTGTTTGGATAAGCAATCATAGGTGAGAATTAGAGTTTGTACCCATGTCATCCAACCATTTGGTTCTTTGTTTTCCTGAAGAGAAAATTTAGGTGATTTTCCAGACTGAAACAAGAAGGTTAAATGACTTTGCTGAATAAACTCATCGATTCATAGGCTTCAAACCCTTCCCAGTAGTCAGTATTCCAGCAATTATGTTTGGTACAGTTACTGGGATGAGAAATAAATTCACTCACAGGATAAGGTCTAGGTACTTGCTCTCACTGGATCACTGGGCATGATTCCCGTGATTTTGTCGCATGTGGTGTCCATCTAGATTTGTCAGACAAATTGAAGAAGATACTCTCGACGGCTTAACAGTCAACAAGGTAACTGGGATTATTCATGTTCTCTTTGGGTATATCTTTTTTACACAGACAATAAGAAGTATTCTTTTAAACAATAACCCAGTCAACTAGCTGGATATTTTCCTCCCATTTTTTTGACTTAAGCTCGTATTGTTTAAATTTCCTGGTGATGTTAATTATAAAAGCATTTGTAAGGATCAAAATAGTAGTATTCCATTAAAAACCCACTACATATTATATTTAAAATATTGTCAGAGAAAAGTCACATATGATATAGAGAGGGATAAACATCATATAAGAGTTTAATCTGGAGTCATGCTCCAGTTTCTTGCCAAGTTTGGGGCACACTACCTAATCTATCAATGTTCCAGGCTTCTTGTGTTTTAAAGTAATGTGTGGTAAAGATGAGTACATTTCTTAGAAAGCATGTTCTGTATTTACATTCCAACCATGTTTAAATTGGAATTATATTGGTCACATTTTTTTCTTGCTTTTTTTCTTTTTGGAGGGAGGACGCAGGGCAGTTGGGGTTAAGTGACTTGCCCAAGGTCACATGGCTAGTAAGTGTTAAGTGTCTGAGGTCAGATTTGAACTCAGGTCCTCCTGACTCCAGGGCTGGTGCTCTATTCACTGCACCATCTAGCCGCCCTGATATTGGTCATATTTTGCTCTTAAGATAATGAGTACATGTGTTTTACTAATTCCTTTCTTTTGCATGGTAATATATCATAACTGTAGAAAATTGAATTTCTTGAATTGAACTCTTTGATACTGAGGATAAATTGTTTTCTCAAAAAAAAATAACCTTTTCACTCAATACAATTTTTGATTCATCAATTATTATTAAGTTCTTTCCAAAATGAGTAACCTTTTCTACTTTCAAATGACTAACAACCATAAATGACAACATTTCTTCAAGTGTTTGGGATTTATGATTTTGCTGGCCTGGGTGTGTTCCCTCTACAGATGTAGACTGCAGTCCCTCTTATATTGTATAGGTTGTCTTCATTAGCAATAGTTGCAGTGGCTGAAATACTGATCACCCTGCTTCCAACCTGATGATAATAACAATAGTTATCTTAATACTTTCCATATATGCATGACACACACATTATTTGAACATTTTCCATATATACATTCCCATGTTTACAGACACAAAGTATCTTATTTGCATTATTGCATCAGATCAGCACAATTCTATTAAGGCAAATGAGAAAACTGAAGCACACAGAATGTATATGACACATGGTTAGTAAATGGTGGAACTAAGACTCATACTTAGGTCAGCTGGATATGATCCATATGTAAAAAAACATTCAGTATAATTGGAATACTGGAATATTCCAAGCTCATTTTATTTGCCTAATGAAATCATTTAGCTAAAATGTCACTTTTCCTGAGAAAAATCTAAGAGAACATAATTATAACTCTATTCATTATATTTTATTACTAATAGAGATTTATGAAAACAATTCTGAGTTCTTATTTTACATTTATCATTTCAAATATAATCAACCAATATTTATCATAGGACAGCTCCTCTATTTATCTCATAATAAGAGTAAGACAAAACAGTATTTTTGTTCTCAGCTAAGATGCAGAAAGCAAGAATCAGAATTCTTGGATTCTCTCAAGGTTCACTGAGTCATCTCAGCTGGTCTGTTTGTCTGTCAAAAGGTGAAGAACTGAAGTTAAGACCTGCAGTGACAGTTTGGACAAATAAAAAAAAATCCCTTTTGCTTGAAATATCTACTTTATTCTTTTGAGACTGGCCTGGTTTAGCCAGGTCCTCCACTGGAATTTGTATAGGGATTATGTTCTAACTTTTCATGGTCATAGCTTTTCTATGAATGGCACAGAGATGGATAGGAAGTGGTGCTGGGGCCTAGGTGTGGCAAGTTGTGGTGCCTGCTCAAAAAGCAGATCCCAGAGGCCCAGGGGTGGGAGTCTGAGTACAGAGTTGGGAGTAGAGTCTGGAGAATGGGTAGCACAGAAAAGTGATGGCTGGGAAATGGTCTAATGGCTCTAGGTCCAGGAAAGAGAGGGAAGGTGCTCATCAATAAGAGTTCAGTGTCCCAGGGGTAGAAACCTAAGTGCTAAGTCAGAGGAAGAAACTGAAGCACAAGCAGCATGGCACAGAGATGGCAAGGAAGTGGCATGATTAGCCCATGTCTGGATCAAATAAGGTGAATGGTTACCACTCCAAGCCTAGGTTTGCAAGAAAGGGAGCTTGGGGTTCTGAGTTGCAGGCAGTATAGCCCAGTGATAGCCAGAAGTGGTGGTGTAGGTCAGGGACTAGGCAAAATAATATGAAAACTTGCTCATTAGACAATAGAGGTCAAAGGGAGGGATCCTGCATTCCAGGTCAGAGATGGAGACAGGAGCACAAATAGCATAGCATAGAAGGATCCAGAGAGTGGCATGGTGGGCTTAGATTTTAGCAAAATAAGCAGAATGTTGAACCATTAGAGCCTAGGGTCCCTGGGAGAGGAGCATGAGATGTAGGTCAGAGGTAGAGATAGGAATGTGAATGGCAAAGCATAGAGAGGTGGCATGATGGCATGATGGGCCTAGGCCTGAGAAACACAAGCAGAATACTCAACAATTAGCGCTCAGGGTCCCAGAGATGGGATCCTGAGTACTGGTGCTGAGGTAGACACTGGGGCAGCATAGCATGGAGATGTCCCTAAACGTCAAATACCACAAATCTTTTTAACAATTCAAGCACTTTGGGGGCAGCTAGGTGGCGCTGCAGTGGACAGAGCACCAGGTCTGGAGTCAGGAAGACTGGCCCTCAGATTCAAGCTAGCTGTATGATCCTAGCCAAGTCACTTCACCTTGCTTGCCTTAGTTTCCTCATCTGTCAAATGAGCTGGAGAAGGAAATGGCAAACCATTCCAGTTATCTCTGTCGGGAAAACCCCAAATGGAGTCATGAAGAGTTAAACATGACTAAAAAATGACTGAACACCAAAAACAACATGGTATTTGTTTCTTTTTCTGCCTGGCAGCAGTCACTGATCATATGTGCACTTGCCAACAGTGTTTTTAGATGTGGCATAAAGTTGGGAGCATGAGAGGCAAAGATCTGGACTATTTTCTCTTTCCTTTGTACAAACCTTTCCCCTACCATGCCCGTGTGGAGCACATGGCAGATGCCCTTTTTAATGTGAAAGGATATGGAAGAGGCCGTATCCTTCAACTCAGAAACGTACATGTGACCTCAAAATGCACTTGTAGCAAGGGCTTCTTATTTTAGGTCATACATAGGACTGTCCCTGTGTACACTCTAGGGAGTTTTCCAATACCCACTCTGATTTCTTTCTTTGCACCACCTTATTAGTTAATGATTTTGACAAAGAAGTTAGTTATTCTCAAGAGAATAAGCATGTCATTGTGCTTGGGTCTCATAGGCATAAATATTAGACACCAGCAACGTGACAGGATTGAATCCAACACAATTAAACTCACTGAGGGAAGAACAACCCTTCCTTCTGGCAGGCTGAAAACAAATTTAAGCAATTTTCCTTTTCCAATGAGATGTTGCTTCATGTTTTCCTATCAACATTAAACCCAAACATAAGGAGCCTGTTACAGCCAAGCTTTGCTGATGCCATTAGGCAACATGCCTTAAAATATTAATAACCTGCTGCTTTTCCTAATTGGAATTAATGTCTTATGTTGCATACTTCATTTACATGGAAAGTTTCCATGAAAGTCAAATTGCATTGATGCCTAAGTAGCCAGCATATTGGGGGTTGCATTTCATAGACTGAACCTACAGTTGTGAGAGCCTGACAGCTTGATTAGTTACGAGGTGAATCTGTAAAAGGCCCTTCTAGTCAAAATATGGGCAGCAGAGTGACCCAGACAAATAGGAAACAAGTTTGTTAATTTTATTATTAATGAATTCCTTAGAACACAAGTCACCCTTGTAAAACAAACCCAATAGTATGCTTATGTTCATTTTGCAAAGCAATTTCGATTTGCAGGAAAATTGCTTGGCAGGTAGATTGATTACTCACTGGAGCACACATCTAAAGTAAGGCAGTTGGGAGCAAGCAGGCACCAGAACTTTAAAAGGTGCAGGGAACTCAAATGTGGAACACCTTGTTCTTCCCATATTCTCACTTGCCATTTTGGGCACAACACCTGAATGACATTGACAGTGGAAACTCTCGGGAGGATTCAGAGTTGCTCCCATTTTTGCCTTATATATGCTGGAGTGCACAATGAAAGCAGTGCTCTTGGAGCCAGTAGAAAATAATTTAATCCTTGAGATAAAACACAATGCATATGGATACACATTTCAAAAAGTGTCCAATTTCATTTACATTTACAATTATAGAAACAACATAAAATAAAAATATAATTCAATCACCTCTGGAACCAAGACCTTGCATGGAAAAACAATTAGTTAGAGATACAGAAACAGTTATAAATTCAAATAGTACAATGCCTTTCCCCATGCCTCTCTCCATTTCCCCTCTTTCTTCCCCCAACAAAGTCTTCTGTGTCTGCAAGGTAAACAGTGGATAGATAAAATCCTTTTGAAAACAAATATGCCTGTGAACATGCATGAATCAAGATACTCGTTTACTTCTTTCCTATCTGGGGTAGGAAGAGCAAATTATAAAGCCAACAATCCTAGGCCTTTATCTTTATGGTAAATGAGAGCACAATACTGATCCCTGGTCCTGAAGAGGCCATGGAGGAAAGAAAGGCATGCCTGGGTGTTAGAATAGGCATTAAAGCTAACTTTTACACTCCTAGAGGAAATGTAATCATCTTTTTCTGTTGTCTTGAGGGGCTCTCACATTGCTACAACAATTGTCTACAGAAAAGAAATTACTTACTGGTTCATTTCTTCCAGACAGTCAGTTGCAAAGAAGAAACTCTTAATTTTGGGGTGACAAGCTTTGAAAGCACTGAAAGAAAGACAGAAAGAACAGTTCAGTTCTCCTTCCAAAGGATTTACCATATTTATGGTTTTGACAGGCAATAGCTTCATTCTCTCTTCACTAGAAATGTAATAAGCATCAGATGGGATCACGAACTATGGTGAGGTCATGGTACATGTATTATTAAAGAAGTTCCACATTTATGCAGAAATAGATTGATAGCCTATAACCCTTTTCCCTCTGCAATAAACCCATGTTTATTACATGGTATATGTCTCTGCACATTGAAAGACTAGGGACTATTTCTCTAGTCCCTAGGCCTGAGCTAAAGAGAAAAATGAAGTGGTCATATTTATCTCTGAATCTCAGAGCTGGGAGGCTCCTCACAGGCCAGTTAGTCCAGCTTCAAACCTGACCAGCAATCCCTACTATGATGTTTCATCCAGGGAAGTAAAGGGAAATTGACTCCCTTTCCAGGCAGCCCATTCCACTTTTGGAGAAGTCTAATACCTTCCAGATGAAATCTGTTCCTTGGAAAATTCCACCTGTTCCTTTTCTATGCCCTGGAATCAAGTAAACCAAGACTAATTTCTCTTCCACAGGACAGCTCTTCAACTTGAAGAAAACGAGTATCCTCTGAGTCTTCTTTTCAAGTTAAACATTTCCAGTTTGTTCAAGAGATCCCTGCCCATCATGGTCTCAAGGCCTTCATCACCATCCTAGTCACCTTCCTTGACATGTATTCCAGGTTGTTAATGTTCTTTCTAAAAGGTGTTAGGTAGAACTGAACATAATACTCCAGATATAGTATGACCAAGAGAGGGAATAGTGGGACTATGATTTCTCTCCTTCTAGATACAGGGGTTGTTAACCTAGATTCCATGACCTTATTTTAAAAAAATATTTGGTAAGTATTTCAATAAAATTGGTTTCCTTTTTAATGTAATATATTTTGTTTTATGTATTTAGAAATGTGATTCCAAGAAGGGCTGCACAGGCTTCACCAGATTGCAGAAGGCATTCATGACACCAAAGTTAAGAACTCTTGTTCTAAACACCATTCAGTCCAGAACCCCTTTGACATTTTTGGTAGCCACATTGCATTATAGTCCACTAGAATCCCGAGAACAAGGATGTGTGGGCTTTCAGCAAGATGGAAGAAGTCCCTGTTCCTCTATGTGCAGTGGAAGCAAGGCTGTGTTGTTTCTATTCCCCCCACTGTAAATATGCATATGGGCTGTGGGAACTAAGAGACTGGGAGATTGGAGTGAAGAATCAGCCTTAAAGAGCTGACAACCAAATGAATAAGAGCAATTATTTTCTGTTATCTAATCTCAATATTGCAGAGGTCACAGAATTTCATTAATTTTGTCAGAGAGAATTCTATAAATAAAATGATCTATCTTCTATACTGCTCCTAGTATGACCTCCATCCTGTGGCATATGTTAATTAATTAATCAAATTACTTCATAATTATCTGAAGGAGGTAAAGGAACAAGAAGTGGCATGGATCCTTTGGGCAATCTGGTGAAGTCTGTGGACCTCTTCTCAGAATACTGTTTTTAAATGTATACAATTAAGCACCAAGGATTACAAATGAAACCAATGATTGAAATAGAATTATCAAAATATTAAAAGTAACAAGCAAATAAGGTTAAGAACTCCTACTTAGCTTCTGCTAAGACCTAGGCAATAACAAATAGAGCCCAGCATCTTTTCAACAGTAAATACCACTAAACAGTAAACCATTCTTTTACACAGAAAAGAAATATTGCCATGTGTTCTGTAGAAGTGGTAATAAAGAACACTGGCAACTAGGGTAGAATGTTCTAAGCTGGAATTCTCTCAGAACTTTTCATGTAAACCCTCTATATAAACCAATCAAGGAATTTTGATGATTTCTTGTGGTTCAAAGGAAAAGTTATGGGATATCTAAAACCCCAGGCATGGCCCTGGATCCATGTTGGATCAGGAACTCAAAACTGATGTCCACGGCCTCATTGTCACAAGGTCTCATTGCATCAGAGACTTACGTGACCAAGTATCCTCCTTGTACCTTATTTAGTCATTGTCAGGAATACAAGATGATAGAGCTGGCCCAACGACATCAAAAAGCTACTCCATTCCCTGCTCATAAATTGGGCCCTTCTGGTCTCCTAAATATCATTTAGTAAATTTCAGCTCCCAAATCACCACATGGTGTTCTAATATAATTATTTTTATCGTTGTAAACAAGTCAAAGTGCCAGGGGAAGGCTAAGAGAATTTAAAATACACCTGTTCACTTCCCAGCACGTACCGGGGGAATTTTAGTTAGAATCAATCACTCTTGCTTGTTCGAGATAGAGAGCCCTGTTTCCATCTGCCCTCTACATTAACTGTTTGAGGTGGCAAATACCACTCAAAAACACTAGGCCCAGGCAGGGAGAAAAGAGAGGAAATTTCTACTTCATCAGTTTGGATTTAACTTAGTCCTTGGGCTTCATCTCACCTTGGCAAACTTTTCGGGAACTCTTAGAACAAGAAACATCAATTATGTTTCTATGGCTAGAGTATTTATTTGCTAGATGAGCTACTACTTGGCAATGTGTGTTGTGCTCCCTCTCTTGTAATATTATCTTTTTCATATACAGTGAATGAACTAGATGAATTTAGGCCAACAATTCTTTGGGATTGGGTCCAGTGCCCCTTTTCTGGGTTGGGCCTGACTCAGGTCAGTTCCCTGGTAGTTTAGGTTCAACACTGACATACTTATAGGTCACTGAATAGTTAAAAAGGGATTTTCTTAGCCATAACAGAAGAAGGATGGTCAACAAGGAGAGGCACTTAGCACCCTTGAAGTTGATTCAGCAGAGGGAAGCTCTTGTTTCTGAGCTGATCTACCAGCCAAACATCAATGAGTCCCTGGAGCTCCTCAAGGATGCTTTGTGCTCAGAGGAACAGGAAGTGCTATTAACACACTGAGCCTTTAGGCCCCTGATCCAATACCTTTAAGGACCAATTTGCTTTCGGGTAGAGAGGTCAGACTATTATGCTCTCTCCACAACCCCTTTCAATTTAGCAAATAGTTGTCTACCATCTACTATGGCCAATGCACAACGCTAGGTATAAACTGCAGGGACTACAAAGATGTATAAAACAGTTCTTGCCCTCAAGAAATTTCTATTTGAGTAGGGGGAGTTAATACAACCCAACTGTAATTCAAGACAAAATATACAGTGTCCCTTCTTATACAGGGTGTTGCAAAACTCTTAGTACAGTTTTAAGAATTACTTTAGCTGGAATGTAAGTATGTATACACAAGGAAGCAGTGAGAGATAAGTCTGAGAAGGTAGACAAAGGACAGAATACTTTAAACAGGCTTTAATGCCTGGCTAAGAAGCTTCTACTCCATCCTGTGGGCAATGAGAAGAAGGCAAAGGTTTCTGAGCAGGGGAATGGCATGAACAGAATTGGTCTATTAATGATTACTATGGAACGATGTGGACTAGACCCTGGACAAAGCTGTGGAGGTAGAGAGACAGTCAAGTCATAGTAGGGCCAAGATGGGAAGCAATGAGGAGCTGAACCAGTATTGTGGCAGTGGGGATGACAAGTAAGGGAACAATGGAAAAGATCCTGTGGGAGGAAAATCTATAAGCTTTCGTGACTGAAGGAAGGTGAGCAATGAAGGAAAGGTAGTGGCTAAAGATGATCCTGAAATTTTGAGTAAGGGTGACAAACAGAATGTTGGTGATCTTTGCTGAGCTAGGAAAGCAGGAGGAAGAAGTGCTCTGGGAAATGGAGACACTGATGATCTCTTTGGGTTTAGAAATGCTGAGTTTGCATTCCTACTGCTGGTATAATGCTAACGCATACGACAACCACCCAGTAAATGTTTCTCTATGATAGGTATTATGACGTGCTGGCTAGGTTTTGACACACTTCTTCCTGTATATGTCTACAGTTGTACATAGCACAATTATTTTAAAGTGTAACTTAAATAAATACGTTGAATTGATATCTAATTTTCTAGATCGCCTATCATCTGATATTTGTCTTCCCAAGACACTTCCTCCATCCTCTGAGTAATTCCCAGTTGCTAGACTATGTCTAGTTTTAAGCAGCTGTTTTTCATGGGAAATGAAAATCAACCTTCCTGAACTCCTTTGGTATTAAAAATACCAGAATAATACTACAATCCATGTTTGGGGTCGGTCTTATAGATGAGTTCTTTTCTTTTAATAAGGCAGAAACCATGACATTTGAACCATTTGACTATTTCTCTATAAATATAGAGTAATTTAATGCTTTGTTAGTGTTCAGTCATTTCAGTTGTGTCCAACTTTTCATGACCTTTTGTGGGGTTTTCTTGGCAAAGATAATTGATTTATTTCCTTCTCCGGTTCACTTTACAGATGAGGAAACTGAGGCAAAGAAGGTTAACTGACCTGCCCAGGGTCACACAGCTAGTGAGTATCTGAGGCCAGATTTAAACTCAGGAAGAGGAGTTTTTCTGATTACAGGCCTGGTACTCTGTCCACTGTGTTACCAAGCTACCCTGACTTAATGCTTTAATAATCTTTTAAAATCAATGAAGGATCGTATAATTTGGTCAGAAGGATCCTCACAAGATCATCTGGTTCAATCCTTTCATTTCACATATTACAGGATCAAAGATCTAGAATTGAAAGAAGCATTAGTGGTTATAGTCCAAGGCCATCATTTTTCAGATGAGGAAATTGTGGCCCAGAATAGTTCAGTGATTTACCCAAGGTCACATAGGTACTAAGTGGCAGAGCTGGAATTTAAACTTAGTTTTCTGTGACTTAAAGTTGGGGGCTCCAGGGTACATATCATCACCACTGTATCACACTGCCTCCCTAAAATGAGGACCAGAGAGAGTCACACAAATAGTAGTAGTAGTAGTAGTAGTAGTGGTGGTGGTGGTGGTGGTGGTGGTGGTGGTGGTGGTGGTGATGGAGGAGGAGGAAGAGGAGGAGGGGAAGGAGGAGAAAGAAGAAGAAGAAGAAGAAGAAGAAGAAGAAGAAGAAGAAGAAGAAGAAGAAGAAGAAGAAGCGGAGATGGTATAAAATACAAACAAAAAACTATCATAAGTTGGATCTACATGAGACTGAAACTCCCATTTGAAAGGTGAAAAAAATGGTAAACCCAATTACATGATAACAGGTAGGAAAAATTAACAACAACAAAGCCCAAGTAATTTAGTAGCTTTTCATTAGACTTTTTAAACAACTCAATTCGATTAAACTAGTTTGTATGTAGACAGATGTAGACAGCTTCAGCTTCTTGTATTGCATGTAGACAGCTAAGCTTAGATTTATCTCAAGGATACTCTTAGTCAAATAAAAAAGAGTTGAATCAATGGTTCATTCTGAGCTAATGTATTCTGCAGTATGTTCTACAGGGGGCATAGTATCCTACTAGCATTTATGTATTTCAGAGACAATTTAAAATTATCATAAACCATAAAGTAAAAAAAAAGTCTTTGCTTTCTTTGTTGATTACTATTCACTTGAGAGTCTTTCCTCCCTCAAGTCACTCATTTAATTCTTCGTTGCGATTAATGGAAGTTACACATGAATGCAACCCCTCCTCCACTCATCTCCCCCAGGTGTCAAGACTCCCACTAGCACACAGAGGATTCATACACTTAATTCTCATTAGCATTAACAGGAATTTTACATGTAAATCCCCATGCTCAAATGCACTCGCTTCATGGTTTCTAATTTCTAAAAAAGAACTGATAAACAAGACAGATACCCACCCAAAAGCTTAAGTTCCCACGTCATTTTGGTCGGGTTGAGTGGCAGAGGAGTGGAAGGTGGGTTTTCTTTCACTGGTCAGTCACAATGGAAATGTATGCACACATCTCCGGGCAATCATTCTTTTTTCTTTTGAATTGAGCAGAGCTCCTGACACGGGGAAAGTTGAATGCCTTCCTTTTATGAGAACACGTTTTACATTAGCCTTGCCTATTACCACTCGCCCACAGCAAACAACAATTTATGTCAGTGGAGTAGGAAGAAGAATACTAACTTGATTTAGGTTATTATTTCCACAGCTCCTCTGGCAAGGGTGAGCTGGCATAAGAGTTTTCTGAGCTGGTACGTTTTTAGTCCTCAAATCTCATGAAATAGTTGTCAGGTGGAGGGGGGGGAGTGTCTCTAGAGCTGCTCCCTCCAAAACCTGTCCAAGGAAAGGGGCTTAGCCTCCTCTTCCTCATGTTTTCTCAGCAGTAGCCACTTGTGCCCTGGGAGCTATGTGAATCAGTTCCCAACACAGCCTAGATTAGTGGCCATCACTGTCACCTAGCACCCTGACTAGCTCATTTCCAAGGTGGGAGGAACCCTCAGACACTTTCATAGACCTGGAGGGGCTTCCCCCACATTGCTCTGCTCCCATATTTCCCCTGCCCATGTAGTGCAGGTAGAGGATGGGAGAAGGGATATAAAGAGAGGGAAACAAGGAATAAATTCATAAAATATTGCTTTCAAGTCCAGCCTGAATTTAGCTAACCAACTGGCTGAATAGTACTAACTTAGATGTAAATGGCAGGAGAGAATGCGAGTGTGATTAATGGGAATATAGGTGACTCCTCTCTATTCACATAGATACCAGCCTGGTCCAGATCTTTATCACCTCTTAACTAGCCTATTACAGTAGTCTCCTACGTGGCCTCCCCACATCTAGCCTCTCCCCTCTCCAATTCATTCTCCACAAAGCTATCGAATTGCTATTTTTAAAGCACAGGTCTGATTATGCGACTCCTCTGTTCATGAAATTGCAATGGCTCCCTACTGTCTTAGGATAAAATATCAATTCATCTGACATTAAAAACCCTTCAAAATCTTCATCCAGCCTACCTTTCTTGATAGCTTTGTTGACCACGGATCACACATGCAATCCCCCTTATATACTCCAGCCAATGTGGCCAGCTTTTTGTTTTCCATACATGCCATTCTATCTCTCCATTCTGTGCCTTTGTACAGGCTGTTCTCCATGCCTGGAAGGTTCTCTTACCTGTTCAAATGCCAATTCTCTGAAGTCTTTCTTAAATTTTCCATTATTAATTAGAGCCCCCCCCATCACTATGAATATGTTTTATATCTACTGTATTTTATTTATCTGTAGAATGTAAGGATGAAAACTGTCTCACTTTTGCATTTGCACAGTGCCTGGCTCATTTAAAAAAAACCAAACCTACAAATTTTGTTGACATGAGAAACTCTTGATAAGGAAACCCCTTCTACCAATGCAAATGGAACCTCCTGGGAACCTTACAGTCTTTGCCTGGGGCACTGAGAAATTGAGTGACTTGCCTAGGGTCACGAAGCCATTATTTATCAAAGGTGGGATTTGAACCCAGGTCTTCTTGATTCCATTGCCAACTCTCCATACACTAGACCACACTGTTTGGGCCTTAGGTGGCTTGTTGATTCATTGATCAATTACTTTCTTATGGATCTGTAGTAGAGATGAAAAAAAAAACCCTGGATTTAAAGTCAGAAGACATGGGTTCAAATTCTGATGCTGCCAAACCATCTTTGTGACTTTGGGCCAGTCACTTGACCTCTTAGGGTCCTAGTTTTATCTAAGAAGGGGAATATAGTAGATAATCTTTAAGGTCCTTTCCTACTCTAAATCCGTGATCCTCTCAGCATATTTTTAAGGCAGAAGAATCATCAGAGCTCCATATTATATAGTTAAGGGTTGGTACAGGGCCAAGATTCTGAAAACATTTTTTTTGAATTGTAGCAATTTTAGAAGACAGCAATTTTATGTGAGGTCTTAACATAGTAACAGAACACTTGTCACAGTGGGTCAGCCACATGGTGCATTCAGTCCAGTGGTTCGCTTTTGACAAAAGACCAAAAGACCACTTATGGGGAGGAATAGGAAAAGGAAAAGGAAAAGGTCTAGAAGAAAAGAAATGGGAGTGGAAAGACTTCCAAAAAAGAAGAAGGTAGTTGTTAAGGGAAGATGAGCAGCTCATAAGACGAAATAAGAAGTTGGTTAGATGAGGGGAAAAGAAGGTGAGTTGTGGTTGTGGTGTCCGTTAGGCGAGGCAAACAACTCCACAGCTGCATCTGACTCAGCAGTTCTGCCATTCTCTAGTAAGAGTCACAAAGGAATAAGATCTCCCTTCCAACAGGAATTTGATTCAATTCCACAAATATTTATTTAGTGTCTTCTATGTGCTAGGCAACAATGACTTGTAGAGAGTGCATGTAGGTATTTCTGTCACAGCCACGATGGCCAAGTGACTACAAGTACCTACTAAGGAATGACCCTACTTTCCAGGCTATCTGGAAGTACAAAATGTCCGTTAAAATAAAACAGAAGGAAGGCTTTAATGAAGTGGAAAGGAGCAGGAAGGATCTGGAAAAAGTAAGGGAGAATTCTAACTTGTGTTAAGAGGTTGGAGGGTGGTGGGATGTCACCCAGAGGAAAAAAAAAGAATTAGCCACTGAACACTTGGTACTACATAACGGGTATGGGCTTCCTCCTAAAGAGGAGGGAGAGGCCTCCTTTGCCAAAGAAGTGGCTATTAATGTTCCAAGGAAAGATGATGTGGAAAAAGCAGATGCTGCCAGAATGCTGAGGGCATATTAGTGAGGGTCATGGAAGCAGCTGTGGTCGATGACAGCCTAGGGAGGGGCATTAACCTCAGAATAATACCCGACAAGTTTTTCTTTGCACCAACTTCCATGGCACATGTTAATTAGCTTCAAATATCTGAAGGGCTGTCATGGCATTAGACTTGTACTGCTTAACCCTAGAGAGAGAATTAGGAGCAGCATGTAGGAAGCTGCAGAAGGGAATTTTCACTTCCTATAATATAGGAAGAACTTCCAAATGTTTAGAGCTACCTTTAAGCAAAGACTTAATGACCACCTGTCAGGGACGTTGTAAAGGGGACTCGTGGTCAGCCTGAAGTTGGTCTCAGAGGGGCCTTCCAAACATGAAATTCTCTGTAAACCCTTCTTGAATCTGTTTGTATTTTCAGACTATAAATCTTCCTTATCCCAGTAGTGTTCAATCCCATTTCAGATATAACAGACATCAATCTCTAATTTACAGTCTGCACAGAGTTTTAATCATGTCTTCTCAGTAAAGAAAAGCAAAGCCATAAGATAGATGATCACTCCAGACACTGTCAGGTGTTCTGCCCCATGCCCACCCCTCCAACATCTGTCTGGCTGGACTGCATCCCTCTTCAGATAGACAAGGCTCCCAGGTGGAGTTGGTTTGGGAAGTTGCTTTCTTATATTTGGAGGCTCTGGTTGCTGCAGCAGTCTAGGTTATCTCTAAAGCACATCCACTTCCTCACTCAGAAGGCTTCACTCTATGATGCTTATCTAGCTGAGCTACCATTTTTGTAATTTTAGAATCAGTTACCAGTCCAACTTCATGGTGTATATCTGCTAGAATATCTTAGTCTTTTTCTGTTATGAAATGATGGGAAGATATTCAAGCAGCCTTTCTGTTTACTTAAAGGAAATCATCCCGGGTCACTGCCAAATTCCAGATAATAGAATTCCAAATTTAACCTTACAGGAAATCAAAAGATTGTCCTTTTAGATTCTATGGCTGCTGTTCATGCTAGAAAAACTCTTCAAATTTGCTTCCTCCATTATGGATTTTCATGATTAAAGATTGCATTTCAGGTGCAGAAAAATGACTTGGTATTGGCTCTTGGCCTGCTGAGGTCAGATGAGAGGCTAGCTGACTAAGTCTCTCCAGCAAAAAGACTTATCATTACCAGGAATGACAATACATATGCCTGTGAACATGATTAATTTTGGGGAGAATCCTTCACTAACCTACTATCCCGATAATCCATTGAACAGCTCTGGTTTTGGAACCTAACACAAGCTATCACTGAAAAAGATTCAGGCCCCTGAGGATCAGTAAAAAGTATAGTGCAAAACAACCTCATTACAAAAATTCTTCTGCAGCTTGCTCCCACCCAAAAGGCCATCTTCTGTGCTAATGCAGAATTAGGCAATATTGTTTTAAACAAACCAGTTTCCAGGGTGCTCATTCAGCACATATACATTCTCTCCCATAATTGACCAACTTTGGGGAAAATGGCTTTTGCTTCATCAACATCAGCTAACCTTTACTACTCTGCAATTTTCTCATGTATTCCATGCCATAATGGTTGTAAGCTATCCATTAGAAACACAACACTCACTATTCTTGATTTAAACCTGTTTACTTTTGTTATTGTTAAAACTAAAAAAGTAACCCTTTGAAGTATATGTATGTTTATTTCTTCAAATGCTAATGTTTCAGTATTTTACATTAAAGACTTTGATTTTTATTCATTTGTAAAAGCAGACTCATTGTGAGAATTCTTCCCTCTACTTCCCCTGTCGATGTTTCAGCATCTACCCTTATGAAAGCTATCACTTTTTAAGTGTTGACTCATTTGAAATGTCCTAAAATATTAAGGCACATAAGGCTAGAAAGAGATTTTTTCTTTCTTGAGACATTGTAATCACGGTATGATGCAAATGACAAAAAAAGACCAACTCTAACTACCTGGTATTTATGAAGAATGACCTATTGTTAGAAAGAAGCAAGTGGTTATCCCTTGGTGGAAAGTGGAAAGTTAAAGCTACTTTGGTAACTTAAGACAACAACTTAGGTTGTTGTTCCAATGAAAAAGGAAGTGTAACAAGTTTAATGCTCCAGAGAATTCAGCAGATTTTTACATTGGTACCATGGATCTTCTAAAAAACAAAATGTGAGAGTCAGGGTCGGGATTTATACATCCAGCGTTGGAAAGTAGGCCACGTTGGGTGGCTCAAGTCCCGAGAGCCTTGGTTTTGCTCACATATATATATAATAAAGGCAGGAAAGGGGAACCAAGGATTGAGGGGGATTGCCAAGTTTCCATACCGCATCACTTGGTTCCTGGTCACTGTTGTTCTTGCCTCTCTCTTGCTTCATTTATATGTGAGACCCAAAAGGTCTTGGGGAATTTGAGAAAAAAATGACATTGCATGACACTCATACAGCCCTTTGCAGTTTGTAGAAAAGGCAGAATCTGAAATGATTCTTTTTTTGAGTGTGGGTGTGGGTACAGTTTGGCAATTAAGAATCAAATGAAAGTTATAAAGACTTTATGACCCTAAATGTGACAGAGGTTTGGAACAAGGGTTTAGGTCCTGTTAATGGAAGGTAGCAGTTTTAAAGACAAATTAAATGCTATAATTAGTTGACTGAGAGCTCCTTGAGGGCAGGGATGATGGTCTTTTGCCTTTCTTTCTATCTCCAGAGCTTAGCACAGGACCTGGCACATAATGGGTGTTTTATAAATGTTTACTGATGCATCGACTGGCCATTCTGTATGCTAAAATGACCTCAGCATTGGAAGCTAATAGTTTGGGAGCTAATAAAACCACTCTGCTTTAAGAGAGAAGACTTCCTGAGTTTTCCTTAAAAGAGAGATGGCAGAGCCTGCTCCTCAGATGGGCAAGAGGCAGCACTTCAGCTAAGGGTTCTAGCTGAGAACCAAGTGGTTGTGGCAGGGGATGAGAGGCAGGAAGAAGAAGAAATATGCAAAGTCCAGAGAAAAAGGTGGGGAACTGCAGAGACATGACCAGATGTGACATCAAGAAGGAAAAACACCCAGTATGGTGGGGAATAGGCCCAGTGAGAGCTGCGGGATGATGTCACTGGAAGACATCAATGACCCTTTAGCGCTGGGGTTGTGAATTTGTTCCTCCATGCATACGTCCTGGTCATATGTGTTATTTATATGTACCCTGGTCACATGTGTTCTATGTGTATGCCCCTCTGTGCATATTTCATAGCATGTCCATTCTTACCACCAATTGGGAAGTCCCACACGACTGTGGAAGAATGTGGCCTGCATTTATCAGGGAACGTTCTATTGCTACATTTCTCACTGTTATTAAAGGTCTTTATTTTAAACTATGTTGTCTGGTTGGCTAGGAAAAGTAAATACATAAGTGAGGGCTTGTGAGCTATGGTTTTGGGTGGTACCTAAAGAGTACCTTGAATCTAGGGCAACTTTTCTGAGGTGTCTGTATGCAAGTAGTGCATGCCCATGGACAGCAAACAAGTGCTGAATTGTGAGGGCTCATCCAGAATCTTGATTTTAGATACTCTAGTATTGCAGGGATTCCTTGTGGACTTTATTTTTAGGTCATGACTGAAGAGCAGAGTTTTCTAATGTAGAGTTGTTGTGTTTTTTAAGGTGGTCAGAACAATGCTTTAAAATAATTATTGAATGGACATGTGCTTAGATATATGACCGAAGCTAAAATCTGCAGCATTTCTATATAAAAGCTGCAATGCTGATGCAGAATGATGGACACAGAACCCACAGAGGATTCTTGGTACAGAGGCACAAGAATATTGAAGATGCTCTTCCAGATGATATGAGAAATTTTGGGAGATGAATTTCCCAGTGCATATAAGAAGTCAGACAAGATACTATCTGTTACATAAATTGTCTGAACCAGTGGTGCATTCCAACACCCTGGAGAAAGAGTCTGGGACTTGGAGCAGCTAAAGATGCCAAAAAGTTCCTGTACTTCCCAGTTCCCAGCTTTCGCTTAAGCTAGGGGTTCTTAACCCAGAATCCATGAGATTTTTTTACTATTATTTTGATAAATATACTTCAATATAGTTTACTTTGTAGTTGTGTATTTTATCTTATACATTGAAAATAGAATTCTGAGGGAGCCCATGATACACAATAAGGTAAGAACTCTTACCCTCAGCTAAGACATTTCTCAAAGGAGCACTTGCATCCATCTGGGAAGAACTATTCTGGGCCTGAAAAAGCACATCATGCCATGGAAATACAACATAATAGCCAGAGAATGATGGGAAAAATAGGCTGAGGAAAAACTTGAAGGCCTCAGCATTTCTCCTCATATGTGTTTTGAAGTCAATGGACCTTGAGGTCAGTCATAGCACTGGAATGTTTCTTAGTTCTTTTCTTCCCTATTAGAGCCCATCATTCCATATGGGAAACCACAAAGGCAAAGTGACCCATATTTCCAGTGCATTCTAGATATATATGTATATATACATATATGTATAGGTGTATGACATATACATGTAAACACACATACACACAAGTGACAAACAGTTTAAGGTCAAGTATCACTACCTACAAAGTTTTAGTTAAAGGATGCTTTACAAGACTATAACTTGGGGAGATATTGTTCTCAATTTTTTACTTAATGTTAAGTAATCATTCAGTAATTATCACATTGTGTCAGATGGCTACAGTTTTTGATTTTTGAGTGTAGTCAAACAGCTCAAGATATCCTCCAAGAAGAGGTGTCACTGATTAGAAAGGAGAGGAAGGCACAGCTATACAGCAAAGTAAAAATAGGATATAGTATTAACTAGTCAAAATCAATGTTTGCTGATTACTTGAACAATGAAAGAGAGGGAGGAAAGCGTAGTAGAAAAAGCCAAGGACCTGGAATTGAGATTCAGTTACTACCTGTGTATCCTTGGGAAGGATACATACATCTCTTCATATCAGTTTCCTAACTTGCAAAAAGATGGCTTTGGACCCGACCAGCAAGATACCTTCTATCTCCAAATCCTACAAACCTAGTCCATAGATGAATAGGGTAGGAAAGAAAAACACTGGAGGAGAGTACTACAGCATTGCAATCTAATGGGATCCACTAGATGGCAGAAATTGGCTTAGAAAACCCCAAAGCTTCCAGGGCAAGGGGCAATTTTTGAACCACACACATGGGGTTTAGGGTGGACTATCGGACATGTGTTTCATGAGACTGCTGATTCCTTTGATGATTCAGTGACCTACTTCTTATGGCAGATAGGCTAGGACTCTTGAGTACAAACACCTTCCTTTTGTAAGAGGAATGATCTGACTGTCTGGTTCCCCCTGCCACCGGGATGCAAGCACTTCTCTCTGCCTGTCATGCGGTCAAAAGCATATAATTAGAAGCAAAGAATTGAAAACCACCATACCTAAGGTGACACCAAAATCCCACAGGCTCCTTCTTAAGGCTGAAAGGGACCTCCAGAGCCGTCTATTCCAAGCTCTTTATTTTACTGATTAGAAAACTGAGGCCCAGGGAGTCAAGTGATCTGCCCAAAGTCCCAGAAGCAGTGACTGGCAGAGCCAGAATTCAAAGTCACCTCCTCCAACTCCACAGTCAGTCCTCTTTCTACTGAACCCTGCTGCCTAGTACCTTCTATTATAATTGTGTTGATGAGGGAGCATGAGTCCATCTGGGATGTCTATTGAGTATAGCTGAGAATGAGTGTTCCACCAATAAGTATTTTTTAAACAAGAATTCAAATGTCTCATCTGTCTTCTCCAGGTGATCATATACAAATCCAACAATCTTGCCTTGGGTCTTTTCCTGATAATGAACACACAATTTCTTTGCCATGCTTCTAAGCTTAACAGCTGCCCATTGAGTATTTGAGATATTTGTCCAATCTTCCTCATCTTGGATTTAACCAGGTAATACTGTATAATGTCTTTTAAGTTTGCTTTAGAAACAAATGTGATGGCTATCTGTGTTTATTTCCAGAAAATTATGTCTCATAGAAATGTATATATATATATATATATATATATATATATATACATATACATATACATATATATATATACACATACATAGACAAGTGAGTGCATATATACATGTATGTATTTAGTGAAAGAAGGGAACCTAGAACTCATTGATTTAACTACTTCAATTTAATGGATGAGAACTTTGGGACAGGAACAGGGGTTTAAGCATCTGAAGGACTGTTATACAGAGGAGAGATAAAGTTTGTTCTATTAGACCACACATGACCAAGACCCAGAGCAAAGGGTAGAAGTTGCAAGAGAGACATGTTTAGATTTAACAGAAAGAAAAATGTCCTACCAATCAAAGCTGTACAAAATTGGAATGAGTTTCATGGCTACATTAGCCTCTAAAGTAACCTAACAGGGCAGGAAGAGATGTGGTATGCCTGATAACTAGGGAGAGCCTTGTCACTTGACAAACCAACCCAAACTGGCATCAATAAAAAGTTAATCAAGTGATGCTTTTTTCAGTGAAAGGCATTATGTTTACAAATTTAAGACAGCGTCGATTCTTAACCAAAATGTAGAGAACTAGATTGTTCATTCCCAAGTTTCATGAATGAAGAATCACAGAGTTGGAAGAAATCTCAGAGACTGTCTAGTCCAAGGGATACCTGAGCAGGAATCGGCTGCCTGGTATAGCCAACAAATGGTCAGATAGTCTCTGCTTAAATGCTGCCAGGGAGGGGGAGCCCTACCACTGCTCAAGACAGTGCATACTGGATGCCTCATTTTGGAATAAAAACAACCTTTGCCTGGATCTCTCTTTATTCATTTTTATTGGATCTAGGACCAAAGTGATGACTAAACAACATGGCATTAAAGAAAGTATGTGTATGCATACATGACTATATTTATATGTATGTACATATACAAATACATACATAGCTTGGAAGTGTTAAGACCCCACATGGAAAAAAATGTGTTGAACTCAGAGCAAGGAGATCTGGGTCTAAATTCCTCCTCTAATATTTACTAGCAGGGTGACTATGGGCAACTTCTTTGAACCTTAGTTTCCTTACCTGTTAAATGGGGATAATAATACCAGTAAGACCCACTTAAGTCAAATTCCAAGGTATCTTCTCTTAGCCCTCGCCCCCTTGTCCTATAGCCAATTGCACCTAGTCAAAACCTAATCTTGGACAACTTGCTTTTATTCATGTGCAGTTGAATAGAACTGGAAAATAATTATGAAGCTGTCCTGACTGGGGCCACTACACATTTATGCTACATAATCTCAACTGATCTCTCATTGCAGCAAGGCAATCTTTTTACACTTCCCTAATTGATTCATCATCCTTTAATCACAGTGGCTCTCCCAAACATTTTCATCTGTCCTCAGTCCTCCCAAGGCACTCCCTTCCCCTACTGTGCCTCTCAGCTGAGAACCATGCCTCATATTTCATGGAAAAATTGAAACCATTCAGCAAGAGCTCCTTTCGCCTTTCCTCTTCTTGCATCACTTAAACAGCTTCCATCATTATCTCCTCCTTCAACCCTGTCTCAAAGGAAGAGGCAGCCCTTCTCCTAGCCAAGGCAAACCTCTGGCCATGTACCTTTGATCCCATATTCTCTCATCTTTCTACCAATTGTCCCCTTGGTCATTCTCATACTCTCTAATATTGACTTTCTCCCTTTCTATGCTGGCTTCTTCCCTGCTGCCTACAAGCATACACACATACTTCCATCATCTGCAAATTACCCTTACTTGGTCCAATTATCCCCAATCGTTTTCATCCTGTACTTTCTGTCCCCTCCTTGAGAAAGCTATCTACATGAGGTGCCTCTATTTCCTAGCCTCTCATTTCTAACTCCTCTTTAATCTGGCTTCTGCCTTAATCATCTGCCTTAATAATCTTTCCAAAGTTATCAACGATCACTTAATTCACAAATCTAAATGGCCTTTTCTTGGATCTTATCCTTCTTGACCTCTCTGCAACTTTGGACACTGGTGATCAGCCTCCCCTCCTGGATCCTCTCTCCTCCCTAAGTTTTTTGTGACATTGCTCTCTCCTGGATCTCACTCTTCTTCAGTCTCCTTTACTGGATCCTATTACAGTTCATGCTCATTAACAGTGACTATTCCTCCAGGATCTGTCGTGGGCCTTCTTCCCTTTTCTCTTTATTTGACCTCACTTGCAGATGTCATCAGAAACCATGGGTTCAACTTTCACCTGTATACAGATGATTTCTAGATCTTTTTATCCAGCCTTAATCTCTCATCAACTGCTGCTTAGACATTGTGAATTGAATATCCCATGGGCACCTCAAATTGAACATGTTTAAAGCAGAACTCATCTTTTCCCACAAAGCGTCCCCACTTCCCATCTTTCCTATTACTGTCCATGGTACCATCATCCTCCCACTCATCCTGGCTCACAATCTGGATGTCATTCTTGACTTTACACACTCACTGCACATCCAGTCTATTGTCCAATCTTTGACCTTCATAATATCTCTTGTATTTGACCCTTTCTATTTACTCACAGAGTTGCCACCTTTGTACAGGTCCTCACCACCTGTCTCCTGGACAGACACAATATGCTTCTCTTTGGTTTCCCTGACTTAAGTCTCTCCCCACTCTGATCTATCCTCCACTTAGCCGCTAAAGGTTTTTTTCCCCCCTAAAATGCAAGTTTGACCATGGCACTGATTTTTCTCTCACTCAATAAAGTCCCATGGCTCCAAATTATTTCTAGGATAAAGTCCTCTGTATGACATTTAAAGTCTTTCGCCACCTTCCCATCTTTCCAATTTTCTAACACTTTCTCCTATTTTGTGCCTTCTATGATCCAGTTACTGGCTTTTCCTCACACATAATACCCTCTCTCCTGCTTCTGTGCATTTCTATTCATTGTCTTCTCATACCTGGAATGCTCTCCCTCCTCACCTCTGATTCCTAGCTTCCTTCAAGACTCAGCTCTAAGCCATCTTCCCTATTCCTGCCCCCCCCCCCAATCCTTGCCCTTTAAGATTCCTTCCATTTACACTGCACAGATCTTGTATGTACTTGGCTCTTTGCATGGCTTCTGTCTCTGCTTTAGAATGTGAGCTCCTTGAGGGCAGGGACCTTTTCCCACCTTTCTTGTATTCCAAGGACTTAGCAGTTGACTAATTAATGCTTGTTGACTGACTGAATCTCAAAGGGTTATTACAAGAAATCCAATAATAGCATGTTCCAGGTAAGATTTCTCAAAGGTTTTCTACTCAGTTCATGACTTGGATAGTAACAGAAATTGTTTAATTCGATAGTTTCTCCTCTCTATCACCGACCTCAATTTCAGAAAGAAAGCATTTGTTTTCTTTTCAAAAGGACTATCATTCCTTTCCCCTTTTCAGTTAATTAGAAGAAAGCCATACAACCCCTGACTTTCTAGCTGGCTCTCTTACATTTCTATGCTTAATGTTATGTGCTCAGCTATTTGGTACTTTTGGATACTGAAAATGATTTGCTTTGGTGGTGGCATTCTGCTTTCAAAAAGACAGAACCGATGTGTTTCCTTATGTTTTCTACCTAATCTTTTTTCATTTCACATGTTCATTTTCACACATTCTTTCTAGAGTTACCAGAGCTCATCCTAATGATAATCCCTGGCTTCTAGTATAATGAGAAAAAGTTTGTGAAAATCTTTACAACTGGCACATCCTTTTTTTACCTGGAGTCCCAGAACCTAGCACAATGACTGCTATGGAGGAGATAATACATATCTCTATACATATGAATATGCCAAGTGTGCTGTTTATATAACATGATATATCTGGATGAAAACTTTCAAAATTCAATTAAAATTCAAGACATTCTGCCTCCATAATGTTGACCATCCAAATACCTGAAAACGTATAGATAACGAACTGAATGTATCTGTTTTTCTGTTTTCAGCTGTTGTAGAAACAAAGCAACAACAACAACAAATCTAGGGGGCAGAGTAAAGCAGCTGGAAAAGTTCACATGAAAACATCTAGATTACGCCTTTGCTATCAGGCATAAATGTGTGAACTATTCAGGAGAAATGGTTATCTTGCTGAAGAAGTCCTGGCATGGAAACAATACCTTTTCTTAGGAGTCTAGTCAGTATTTTTTAAATACCACAATGATCAATGTTCCTCCTTATACTGAAACAAAATTCTGCTGCTTTATGAGCCCATTTCCTGTCTTTGATCATCTTTACAATTGTTCAGTATGTTGTTTCAAAAGGCATTCCTACACTTGAACATAAGCATCAATTCATAAAGGGTTTTGGAATTGTGAAGGGGAAGGGATTAGATGCAGGGTAAGGATATGGAAGGGCTTTAAAAGAAGCTGGAGGAAAGGACAGTACATCAGAGCTGAAGGAAAAAGTGTTGAAGATGAAGAGAAGGACTGGACCAGAAAAGGAAGAAGAGAAAAAGGTGAAGGACCTGAAGAGGAAAAGAAAAATCAGGAATGGAAGTGAAGGATAGATTGGAGAAAAGAGAGACTTGAGAAAGAGAGGCCAATGAGATCGTTATTACAATAGTCCTTGGGAAGGATGATGAGAGCTTGACCTTGGGTAAAAGTTGTGTGACAGAGAGAAGGGTACATACACAAGAGATGTAGTTGGACCTGTGAGGTTGTAACAGCTCATGAGAGAGGTTAGGGCTAGATGAATAGGTCTAGGAATCATCTACACAGAGATGAAAATTGACCCCACGGGGAGCTGACGAGATTACCAATAGAAATAATAAAGAGTTAAAAGAGAAAAGTGTATGGGATAGAACCTTGGGGGACACCCACGGTGGGTGGGCATGACAAAGAGGAAGATCCAATCAAAGATAACTGTGGAGTAGATGGATGGGGGACAGAAGAGTCATAAAAACTCATCAAGGAGAGAGTGATCAACAGAATCAAATGCTGCAGAGAGATTAAGAAAGATGAGAACTGAGTGCTTTATTCCATACATATGCATCGTACTTGACATATAGGAAGCACTTTATAAATGCTTTTCCCTCAGGCATTCACTAAGTCACTCAGTTAGAAGCCTAACCAGTTATTCCTTAGGCTATTATTTGTGGTTTGAATTCTTGATTTCTAATTTGACCTTCTCTTATCCCTACTGAGATTCATCAAATCCACTTGTTTACTCTTGATTACTCCATTGGGACATTTTCTTCTGTTCTTTGAGAATATGAGCAAGAGAAGGGCAGCAGAATCATGTCTTTTAGATCCATAGTATGACTACCTGAGAACCCTTGGTTGGGGTTGGGGTTGGGGTGGTCTAAGTCTATGTCTGTGACTTATGTCATTAAAAAGTCCATGAAAGGACCTAAGACATCTGAGTGTTGATAGTTACTCCTGGTAACCTTACAAATGTTTCTGTGCTTACTTACTTTGATACTCTTTTGTACATGTTCTTAATTAGAGGAAGCAGGGTATGGAAAGACCAACAAATCATTTGAAGGGCATTGTTCAAGAGTAGATATCCAAGGATATCAGGTTAGAGATAGACATATCCTACTAAGAGAATTTAATTAATATGCATTTTTTTTTCTCCAGCTAGTACAAGTAAGAGGTTTTCATTATTTTCCTTGGATAGTTAGGAGAGTAATTAAATAAACAAAAAACCAGATAGTGAATTAGCTTTTAAAATGCTCAAATTGTTGTATTAAACCCACTGAACCTGGTGACTGTCAGTTTTAATCATGGCAATATCAGCCCAATCAGGTTTTCAAATTACACCAATGTTGACAAATGCCTATCATTAAATAAGCCTTCAGGATTGATAAATTTATCCTGTATTTTGTACTTGGTGCAATCTGGCTGAAGTGGAGCTTTAAGTCACAAATAGGTACAGTGTGAATTGCTTACCCTTAGAAATCTCTCTCTCTCTCTCTCTCTCTCTCTCTCTCTCTCTCTCTCTCTCTCAAAGAGCCTCTTCATGCAGATTAAATTAAATTTACTACAGCAATAATCTTGACAGGCCACGTGGTATCATGGCATTAACCCTTATAGCATCCTGTGGGGGATGAGGGAAGAGACGGAGAATCTACCCTAGACTGAAATTAAGGACATTTTATCTTCTTGTTGAAGAGTGAATTTAGTGTTTTCCATTTATTAATGGTTGTCCTGTTTTATTCAGCTTGTTAAAATGGAAGCTAAGGAAACATAAGTTCAAAAGGCAGTGAGTTTTGCTGCTGTATACATTCCATTGAAACAACCTTTTTTAAAAGCAGAAATGAAAAAAAATAAAGCCCAGAAGGTCCTGTAAAATGCAGCCCATGTGATATTTTCCAGCCCTAATCCAACAATGAAGGTACCTCCAGGCAGAAATGGGCTGTAGTAGTGGGGAGTTAGTGGCATTGTCTTTCCTTGCACCCTCTTTGGCCCACTGGACCAGCTAGGCCGGGAGTTTGGGGATCTCATTCTACTTACTATTTCCTTCGGCACTCGCTAGCTTGGTCAATGCGGAATTCAGGCAAACTGATGAATCCTTCGGCTTTTTCGTCCTACCAGAAAAGAAAAGAGAATGTTGAAGAAACATTCTGAACAGAGAGAGCTGGGCCTAAAAAGGAAGGAGAATACCAGTTTTATCACCTGACTCCTGAGCCAGGTCACAAGTGTGGTAATGAACATATTCTCCTTGACTGTTTATTCAAGAATGCAGCAGTTTACTTAGCATGTACTGGAAACAGCTTTCTGTAAAGTGAATGAACCGTGCATTCATTAAGCCAGTGAGAACAACAATCTCTTCTCTGTTAATGATAACACACAGTTGCTTCAAAATATGCAAATAACTTTCAACATCTTCTGGGGCATTCGAAGCAGAGATTAACAAACAATACATCAGTAAAGACCAGCAGCGACATTACCACTCTGAGCAACGCACAAACACATTTCTAAACCATGTTAAATTGGCCAGTACAAAACAACATCTATACACACTAATCATTTTTTATCTCCAAAGTGCTTTACAAATCTTTACCAATTAATTGGCTTATTGTTGCTGGGCAGTAGATAAGTCGTGTTCTCATGTCAGAGGTGAAAAGTGTGAAGCAGAAAACTTAAGTGAGCTGCACCATGGATGTTTGTGGGGGACGGCAGAGACTGGGACAGAGTCCCTTTGTGTCGTGCTGACATGACTGTGTCTTGAAACTTGCTATGAATGACACAAGCCTACTATATTCCAATAGTCTATAGAGCTATAGAGCCAATAGAGTCTATAGAGGGGAGCCTGGGCTCTGCAAATCCCTTACATTGTGCTGTGTGGCATCTATGAAGTCATTCAGCCTGAGTTTCCATTTCTTCAGGGGTATAAAAGTCAGCATTCTGGGACAGTGAAAAGAAGGCTGAACTTGGACTTAGAGGATCTGAGTTCAGATCTGTAACTTACTGCCTGTGTGACCCAGGGTGAGTTACTTAACCACTTTCAGCCTCAGTTTCCTCATCTGTAAAATAAAAGGCTTGGAGTGGATCAAATTCTAATGCTCCTTCCAATGCTAATAAATCCTATGACTGAAAGCTTGTTTCCAGACTAAACATTCCCAGTTCTTTTGACTGTTCCTTACATGAATTTTTTTCCATTTCATTGTCTCTCATATAAATGAGGTACCTCTTCAAATGCATCAATCTCCTAGAACTGGAACAATCACTTGAAATGTGGCCCAATCAGGGCAGAATCCAGTGGAATGACTAGGTTAATGTGGACATTAGACTTCTCTTTATGTAGCCAAAGTAACTACATTAAATTCTTTTTGGGAGTCACATGACAGTGTCGACTTACATAGTGTATCCAGTCCATTGAAATCCTCACCCCTTTTTCACATGAACTGCTATTAAGGCATGCTTCCCCCCAATCCCTTTTCTGTACCTTTGCAGCTGATTTTTTAAAAAAAACCAGAATGTAGAATAGTATGTTCATTTCTGCGAAATTTTACATTTCTTTTAGATAATCATAATGATCTTTTGGGATCCTGATTTTATATTCTGGTATATAAGCTATCCTCCTCACTTCTGTGACTTCTGTAATTCACAAAATGGGTAAGTATTTCTTTATCCAAGTCACTGATAAAAATGGGAAATAGTCAAGGCACCAGAGTGGACAGAATGCTGGGCTTGGAATTGAGAGACTCATCTCGCTGAGTTCATCTGGCCTCAGATACTTACTAGCTTTGTGGCCCTAGGCAAGTCACATCACCCTGTTTACCTCAGTTTCCTCATCTATAAAAATGAGTAGGAGAAGGAAATGGTGAACAGCTCCAGTATCTTTGCCAAGAAAATCTCTAATGGGGTCACAAAGAGTTGTACACACTTGAAACGACTGAACAACAATGACAGAAAACCATGGGCCACACTACTCTCCAGGGTAGTCATTTATCACTGTTGTTGTTGTTGGCACCTAACTGAACTAATCTTTCTCTGTGCTGTCCACAAGGATGTTATAAAGATCCTGTAGAATGCCTTGCTAAAATCCAGATACATGATGCTTACAGCATAATCTAGCAGTTTGTTAAAAAGGAAATAAGGCTAAGTTTGGCATGACTTGTTGTTAATGAACCCTTGCCAACTCAAATAATCACAGTTTTCCTTACTGAGCATTCACAAAGAATTCATTTAATAAAGTGTCCTAGAACTTTTTGGGAACTGGCATCAAGGTCTATGGTTCGGACAATCTACCTTTATCTCCCTATTGGACAACTGGGATATATTTGGCTGTCAGCAGGGTTTTTTTGTACTTTTGTTCTCCAAAGTTCCTAAGAGATCACTGATCTTTTCATTCTCTTCTTCAGAGCCTTTCAATCCCTGCTTGTCTAATTTTTCTGAATCAGGGAAATAAAGCTCATAGTTAGGAATGAATTCATGTATCTTCTCATCTGTCGGCTTCGGAGCTGCCCCTTTGGTCCTGAAGATCATTCTCCTTCATGGCAAAGACAGAAGCAGAACCGGAGCTGGAGGGCTACTCTTCTGAATCACTATCTGCTGGGGTTATGCTCACTCTCCTTCTTTCTTAATTCTTCTCTTAGCTTGGAGCAGAACTTGAAGCCATCTTCATTCTTAGTGCTTTTCCCAGGCATTGTCACTGCAGTACTTAGCTGGGTGCCCAGCATAGAGTATGTGCTTAATAAATACATGCTGCTCTCTTGTCTTCCTGACATTCTTACAAGCCATCCATGACACTCTTCTGTATTTAGAAAGATCATGGGAGTTTTGAGGTGGAAAGAACTTAAAGTCCATTCCCTTTATTTTACAGAGGAGGAAACTGAGGCTCAGACACAGCAAGGACTTTCTCAAGGTCACAAAGACAACGACCCAGGTCCTCTGACTCCAAATCTAGAGCTTCTTTTACAACATCACATATTTATCCTTGGATATGAGACCCTTCTTCCATATTTGTATTTGATTTTTTTTGGTGTGGGGATTAGTTTGGCCCTGTGATTTCATCAGTTATTGGATCTTTTGGGGTCAGGCTATACTATCAATAAGATGAAGAGGCAATGGAGAAAAGTAATTTTTTTCTATTTACTGTAGGTATAAAAACCAGAGAGTAGTATTTCTTTATAATGGGCAATGTTCAAGTGCTTTCGACTCTAGGATATAAACTTTCCCATTTGCACACCCTCTTTAACACTATCAGTGTCTGTGAATTATCTTCTAGGAAGAGCTGTGCCCTCATTGGTTTGTCTTCTACTATTAGATCCTGTTAGCAAACTGTTGTTTATGAATTTGTCAGAAATGCCCTTCTTTAATTGAGCCAAGGCTTCTCTGGGCCAGAAGGATTTGAAAGAGATTCTTTCCCGCTTGATATACTTACGTCTGGGTTGGTGTACCAGTAGAGGGACGATTCCTTTAGAATGAACCAGTATTTTCTCCATTTCTGGGTGAAGTAGCCTTTGCCATCATTCTTCTTCCACAGCCAGCCTTCACAGTCTCCATGGCCCAAGTCTTTGCAAGAGATGCGTCTTCGGCTTCCACTGTTCCAAGAACTCCCTGTGGGGTGAAGGAAGATAAGGTAGGAATGAATTCCTCCACAGTCAGCTTGCTGCCCAGGATAGGGACATAAAAGGAGAAAGCCAGCTAAACAAAAAGAAGACTACTCTGGTCTTTTAATCACTGCTGGGGTTGTCATTTAGCCAATGATATCTGACAAAGAATTCCTTTCCATGTAAACAGTGCTAATCTTCACCACTGCCAACAAGAATCTACCCACAAACAGAAAGATTCCTTATTTCACTACTACTATGGAACAACCTTGGAAAGAACAGGAGATTAGCAACTACATTCAAGGATGTGTTCCAAAAACGTTTTGTGTGCCCTTAAAAAAAAATCAACACAGGTTTGGACATTTGGCGGCTATAAGGTGGTCCAAAATGTTTTTTTTTTTACCTAAAAATAGATTTAGTGGTTTTTTTTCCTCTTCTTTCACCTAGGCTGGTTTGTGGCTGGAGTGAATGACTGTTGTGACAAACCCCACTAGGACAGTTCTTTGCAAAGGGAAGCTATGACTATATAAATACAGTATTTAACGCTGAACCCTGCCAGACTGCTCTGCTGGGCTCCATCACTAACTCAGAGCCAACTGACTCACCAGGTTCATCCACCAAAACATATTTTAGTTGGAGTTATTGTCACGTGTCAGCTAAAGATCTTGACCAAAGTCTTTGGGGCAGTAGATGCATTCACAGGTACAAAGCCTATAAACTATAAGTGTTCCTTTGGAATTTAACTCCAACCACAGTAGAAGAAAACCCAATAATGCCTGCATCGAATCTACTCTCAGCTCTCCAGGGGCCAAAAGAAGCTGGGACTCTGGTTGGCAGCTGAATCTGACCCTTTGTTTTCTTAAATTCTAAACATCTTACTTAATAACCAGAAAATTTCAGTATCTCTTCTATGAATTGAATTCTTCCCTGGTGCCCATATCACTTTTCCTGCAAAGCTGGAGGCAAATTTAATTACAGTATTAGACATTTTCATTGGAAAAATCCAGTTGATGTGGTTACATTAATTCTAATTGTCTTACAGCTGTGCAGCACTGTTAGAACTTTGTAGCACATTACCTTGCTTTTTTTGAACCCTTACTCCAGGGTCCAGCTCATAACAACTGTGCTAACTGCCACAAAGACCACAGCACCCAGGGCAGCATTCAGACCCTAGGGGCCTTCCCTGCTTGTGCCTTCAGAGGCAGGATCAAGCCCACTACTGGGCCAACCCTGCATGTTCCTGATGAAGCCTTTAGGCAGATGGCTGCAGGGGCTCCTTTACAAAGTAGCAGCAGCAACACTTTCCCCAGTCCTTGACTACTTCTAAGCAATCTCTTCTGTCCTTTAGTCTTAAGAGTGGCTTGGTTTGTTTTTGTGAAAGAGCTGGCATGTCTCTTGGTTTGGTCATTGTTTCAATGGGCTAAGAGAACACTACTCCATCTTTTTGGATGGTTTTCTTTGGGGGGGGGGGTGTGCTGCCCAGAGAGCAGTTGGCTTTTTAAATTATTACCTTAATACTTTGGCCAATGCTGGTGAGCCACAGACAAATGAGGACTATATAAATGACCTAATCCAGTGGAGTCAAAACTCAAATAGAAATGGGCCACTCAACCATCCATAAGGATTCCTGCAGGCTGCATACTGATTTAGCTTTTACAATGTAATGGCATCTAGGTTTGAATATATATTTTAAAAATTTTGTTAAATATTTCCCAAGTACGTTTGAATCTGGTTTGGACTGCATTTGGGAGTATTGCAGGGTGCATGTGACCCAGCAGCTGGGTGCTTAACACCTCTGATATAATCCCTCCCATTCATTTTTGACAGGAGAAAACTTAGGCCCAGAAAACCAACAAGTGACCCACTTGAAGTTGCATGATGAGTTAGTGGCCAAGCTGAGATCAGAAACCAAGTCTTTTGGCTCTCAGTCTGTTATGTCTTGCTGCTCACATCCTTTATCCACTAAGTGCTAGTTGGGCTGCTTGGATCCCAGGACACCAGAATCTGGGATTGGGTTGCCTTCCCTGGATTTTAGGTCTCAATATGGATGATGAGGCTTGAGATAAATTATTAAAATATGACTATTAAATGGGAAATTAATGATGGGAAGAAATTTTCCTAATTTGAGAAAATTAGTCAGAAAACATGACCCCTTTTACATGTTGAACATGGTCCTATCTTTGTAGAAGGAAAAAAATGAGAAGAGATTTTTAAAAAATTTTGAATAACAAAGAGTAATTTCTATAATTTACCTCTGGACCATTTCTTGGTTTTTTCTCTCAAGGAAGTATAGTAGAAAGACTATTAGAAAAAGAGAAAATGTGAATTAGTAACAGTTCATGCTTCATACAATAGTAATCATACTTATTAAACTATCATACTGTATGTGTTTATAACCATGGTTTTGTTCGTCTCTGTCATTTCAAGAAAGAGAAAAAAAAAAAGAATTTTGAATGGCAGTAGATTTTTAAAGGCGTATTCAAAGAGTAACAAGCTAATTGTATACAGAAAGAAAGAATCTGCTTTATTGGCTCACATCAGACACTTGAATGCCTGAAGGTTGTATTTTACTGATAATGAGCTAATATTTGTATCTGTAAAGCACTGCCTAAGAGATTTCAGCAAAAACTTTTCAACAGAGCCCACGCACATTCTTCTAATCTAAGATGGGATACTAAGGCGAAAAAGCAAAGATTCCTCTAGGTTCTTTCCAGTCCATTTGTTTTTCTTATGTTAACCTCTTCCCATTGCCTTATTGTGTTTCTCCAATAAACAGTGTTATTAGCAAAAGAACACCATTTTACATTTGAATAGCACTTTATACAAAGTGCTTTACATATTTTCAAATCACTCTCTCATTTATCTTCACAATGGCCCTGGGTAGAAGGACCAGATGATGAGGATTATCTCCATTTCACAGATGAGAAAACTGAGGCCCAAGTTCACACAGTAAGTTAGTGGCAGGAGATGGAGGACTAGACATTTCCTCCAATCTTCATGACCTCTCAAGTCTACTTCCAAATAAGAATTATGTACAAAAGGCAAAGCAATTGAAACTATCTCCAGTCTAAGACACTATATACCCTAAAGAGAAAACACAGAAGGGAATAGAATAATGTATTCTGAAGAGCAAAGGAGCTCAAAATGCAACCCCAAGTGATTCTGCAAATCTGAGCCTAATCATTGGTGAAAAAAGATAGGCATCCAAGAAAAAAGAGGCATTTGAAGCATTCCTATAAAAATCGGACTGAGTAGATTATTTGCTTTGCCAACAGAAACACCAGAAAGGTAAGCTAAACTAACAACCATGAAAGGTCCAGGTGATCCCTTTCCTTCCTGTCTTCTCCAGCAGGCTGTCCCCTCCATCAACCCTACTCTCTCATTTACCTTCAATTTCTCACTGTCTAATGGCTCACTCCCAGCTACCTATAAACATGTCCGTGTCTACCCCATCCTCAAAAAAATCTCGTTTGATCTGTCCATTCCTGCTATCATCCCATTTCCTTTCTCTCTTTTGTGGTTGAACCCTTTGAGAAGACAGTTTATAACTGAAGACTTCACTTTCTTTCCTCTCACTTCTTAAGTCTACAATCTGTCTTCCAGCTTCATTAGTGAACTGAAACTGACTGCCTTTTCCAAAGTTACCAGTGGTCTATTAATTGCCAAGTCCAATGGTTTTTTCTTAGTCTTCATCTTTCTTGACCTCCCTGCAGTCTTTGACTCTGTTGATTACCCTCTTCTCTCTAGGTTTTCATGACAGTAATCTTTCCTGGTTCTTCTCCTACCTGTCTGAACACTCCTTGGTATCTTTTGCTGATTCATTATCCAGGTCACACTTGTTAGCCGTGGGTGTCCCCAGGATTCTGTCCTGGGCCATCTTCTATCTATATACTATTCTACTTAGCCATCTCAGAAATTCTCATGTATTCAATGATCATTTCTCTGCTGATGATTTTCAGATCTACTTAGCCTGCTCTAACCTCTCTGCTGACTTCCAATCTCACATCTCCAACTGCCTTTTAGATATCTTGAACTGACTGTTTTGTAGACATCTTAAACTCAACATGACCAAGACTGAACTCATTATCTTTGCTCCCAAGCTTTCTCCCTTGCAAACTCGCATATCGCTGATGCGGGTACCACCCTCCTCCCAGCCACCTACACTCACAACCTGGGTGCCATCCTTGACTCCTCATTCCTCAACACTCATGTCCAGTCTGTTGCCAAGGCCTGTCAATTTTACATCTGCACCATCTCTCCTATGCACCTCCTTCTTTCCCCTGATTTTGCCACCACCCTGGTAAAGACTCTCATCACCTCATGCCTAGACTATTGCCCTAGTCTACTCATTGGTCTCCTTGTCTCAAATCTCTACACATTCCAGTCCAGCCTCTACTTGGCTGTCAAATTGACCTTCCTAAAGCGCAAGTATACCTTGTATACTTGGGGGGTTACATCTTATTCCTCTCTACATATTCTGGGATACAGTGAGTCTGGCTTCCTCGTTGTTCATCTCTATCTCATGGGCTCCCTGACTTCCTTTAGATCTCAGCTAAAATTCTACCTTCTCTAAGAAGTGTTTCACAATCCCCCTTAATTCTCGTGCCTTTTCTCTATTGCTTATCTTCAATTTATCCTGTAAATATCTTGTCCATATATAATTGTCTACATGTTGTCTTCACCATTAGACTGTGAGCTCCTTGAGGGCAGGGATTTTCTTTTGTCTTTCTTCGTATCTACAATGTTTTGCACAGTTCCTAGCACTGTAGTAGGCACTTGGTAAATGCTCATTGACAAAATAACAACAGAGGGATGGACCATTAAGAATTTTCTTTTTAAAAGCCCTCAAGGAGAAATGTGTAAACGTAACTTAAATGGAAAAACTGGTGGTAGAGAACAGACTTGAAAAAGCATCTACTAAACATCACCACACTTGACATACAGGTGAATCAACATTTTATGTTGAACTAAACAGCAGAATGGGAGGGCACATAAAAGTGGAGAAGAAGGAAGATCAAAGGGAACATGTGATATACCCTAATGAAGGCGATGGTAAACCAGAAAGGGAAAATAATTCCTGCAGTCTCTCAAATAGGAGGGAGCTTGGGGGAGAAAGGGGGTGTGGCAAAGAGGGGAGTGAATAAAACAAGGGGAAAGAAAGAGGGAAATGAAATCTCAATTCGGTGGTGGTGGGGGTCCAGCTGAAGAAAACTCCCATGGGAGAAGGGAGACATTGTATAACAGGAGATCAGGACCTTGCCATGAACATAATCTACAGGGATATGGTGCTTGGAGAGATCACAGCCTCTGAGAGAGTTGTGCCTCCATGGACAGCATCCTGACTCAGGAGAAGAGCAATCAGAACTTTTAGGGATAAATGACATCCAGAAAGGTGGGAAGGTATAGACCTAGAAAGGAAATTTCATGGGAGATGGGGGAAAAAACGATCATGGGGAAGGCAGGGGCTTGTAATAAGCTACCCAATTAGGGACACAGAAACATTTCTCCCATGGGGCACTGTTTCACTGCTTCTATCCCCCCCCCCCCTTTCTCTCTCTCTCTCTCTCTCTCTCTCTCTGTCTCTGTCTCTCTCTCTCCAGGAATTGCTGTTTCTAAAAGTAAGGCAAAAGTGGAGAGGGGGAAGGGGACAAGATATACAAAGCAATAGCACTGAAATTCAAAGAGGTGCCTTAGAAATTTAAAATTTTAAATTCTTGTAGAATATAGAGACAAAAAAAGGAAAGAACCATAGAATAAGAGCTTAGAATAGGTAGAAAAGGACCAATGAAGAGAACGAGGGAAAGAAATCCTTGGTCTACCTGGCCAACTTGCAGTTTCTAAAAGATAATTCTCTCTCTCTCTCTCTCTCTCTCTCTCTCTCTCTCTCTCTCTCACACACACACACACACACACACACACACACAGACACACACACACTGGAGCTGAGTCCTGAAGAAACCTAAGGAGCAAGTGGAGCCTAAGAAGCAGAGGTAAGGAGGCAGAGCATTCCAGGCATATGGTGTGAAGCCTTTCTTTGTTTTCCTAGTAGGCACTTAATAAATGCTTGTTGACTGATTGACTGACCTTCACTTCAAGACTGGCCCTACCTTCATTTATCATTCAAGAAGGTATTTGGCATATCCTGGCCAGCTTTCCTAGTCTATAATCTGACTTTAGAAAAGCAATGAATTAGCCATGTTACTCCTTGACCTGGTTTCCTTGAGTAATTAGGGGTTAGTATCTATTGATATATTTAGTCATGTTTCCAGAAAATGGGAGATTATTCTATGTGTATACATAATACCTTAGATATAGAATTGACAGTCACTTTCCTATCAATATTTCTTTAGTGATAACCCAAAAACCTTTGAAGAAATGATTGAAATCTATATTATTGAACTGGCTGCTTCCTGGCAAATGTTTGCTAGCGGCTAATTTACCGCTTTCTGTTCATGGTTAGGCCACCTGCTCTTGCATCAATCAGTCTATACTCAGGGAATAGAAGCCCATTCTAATATTATCCTCAAACCGTTAAGAAGCTAAATCTGCTGCTAAAACATATGTGTGTGTATTTATACACAAGCAGACATGCATCATACTCCGAAGTAAAAAAGAAATGATTTTTGGATTATCTGACTCATGTTCCCCTTCCTCTACTAACATGGATAAACAAATGTGACTTTTTGTCAGGCCAGCTGTTCAGAGACATCCCGATGAAAAAATTTTGTTTTAGGCCAAGAGTGGAAAATACTGAAAAGAGAATGGTTTCTTGGATTAAACATTCTTCTAGCCTGCCCTGAAATTTGAGACCAAAATGCCAGGAAAGCTAGTTCATTTTTGTTCAGTCATTTCAGTTGTGTCCGACTCTTCACACCCGCATTGGGGATTTTCTTGGCAAAGATACTGGAGCGGTTTGCCATTTCCTTCTCCAAATCATTTTACAGATAAGGAAACTGAGGCAAACAGGTTAAGTGATTTGCCCAGAGTCACAGCTAGTAAGTGCCTAAGGTCGGATTTGAACTCAGATCTTTCTTACTCCAGGTGGAGCACTCTATTTGCTGGGTCATCTACTAAGCTAGTCCACAGGGAAACATTGTAAAGGAAGAGACAAAATAAACAAAATGGCATTGGTGTGACTGAGAACAGAGAACACATATGGGAAATCCCAGTGGATGGCACTACTGTCAGCCTCTGGCTAAGACACAAGTTCAAACTTTGAGCAACTTTAAGTAGGTATATAAAAGCAGTGAGAAATAGGAACCAAAGTGGGGGAGAAGCCCAGCAGACTTCCCCCAGAGTCTCTTATTATTTTGGTTCTATCTCCCATTCTGAGTAATAATGAATTAGTCATTACAATGTACAGAAAGGAAGTGATTAGAATATTCATTATTTAATGATGAAATTGCCAGGGGAAGAGACTTGGAAAACACCAGGACTTTATGAATGTAGAGACTGATTTCTGATTGAATGTGAGGGAGACGAGACATGGAGGGCTATTGTTTCACTGTCATTTACCGTTGGTAGACATAGATGAGCACACAAAAGACAGAAACATTGAACTTGTAAAAAGCAAAAGACAAAGGCAACATTGAATTGTATTTTAGCTCCTTTCCAAATGTAGAGAGACAGCTGTGGTGGAGCGGGCTGGAGAAGCAGCCTTAGAGCCAGCAAGACCCACACTGGCCATGTGACCCTGGGCATGGCCTTTAACCTCTCACTGATGTGGGAAGCTCTCTGAAGACTCTTTATTGCAGAGAACGTGCCAACTTGTATTAGTAGAGGGACTTTGCTCAGCCTCTCTCCACATCCCTTCATTTGAAGAGGCAGGAAAGGTTGGGGGCCATGCTTGTGGCTTATTTTTACTTAAAAAGACATAGGAGACAGACCTTTTGATGCCTTATTTTAGACTTTTAAAAATGTATTTGTCCCCTAATGTGGGGCTATGCCTAGTGATTTTAGCTGACTTGGGCACCGTTTTAATGTGATTGCAATGAGGGAAGGTTAGCTTCATTCTGTTCCCACCTAGGCTGGTCCTCTTGCAAACTGTCCCATTGCTCAGAAAAATGACCAGTTGAAATACAATGGGTAGAATAGTACAAATCTCCCAAAAACCCAATTTAAAGTAAATGCTTAATTGATATAGGTCAATGGCATAATTTTACATATATATATGTATGCATGCAAGTATTTATCTATCATCTATCTATCTGTCTGTCTGTCTCTCTGTCTATCGATCTATCTACCTACCTATCACATGGCACCTCGAATGTTATCCCCAGACTGTACACCTATACATGAATTGTTAGGGTAATAAGTTCTTGAAGATGACCTTAACATTTTTTAAACTATAATTGGAAAAGGGGATAAGTAAACATTGCAAAAGGATCTTTAGGGCTCTACTGACTTTCTCTTCCTCTTTCTCATTGCTCATTCTTCTTACTTGCAAAAGTTCTATGAACTCTACTTCATTCCCTATCTCTGCTATTCAGATTCTTGCTGCTATTGCTTTGTACTAAGTTTCTACTTCATTTCCTACCATTCTTTTTCTATACCCATACTTGGAAAAGTTCTTCTCCCCCTTGAATACTCCTCCAAAATACCTCATCTCCCCTAGATACATACCTCTTGAGGACCACTTTGTAGCTAGAATGAGTTGTGATACTGTTGTATGAAAGCGTTCTTAAAATGTTCCTAACAACACACACTATTTCCACTTAAGTACATAGAGACCATATACTTTTTTGGTGTTCTATGATCAATCACTGTTTTTATAAAACAAACTTAACAGATGGGATGTGGCTCAAACAATTTCATCAGAATCCAAGGGTAAAAATCAATTAATCAAATCTGTGATGATGGGCAGGGCAATTAGACAAGGCACAGAGGATAGCATGAGGCACTCTTTCTCTCTCTCTCTCTCTCTCTACACACACACACACACACACACACACACACACACACACACACACACACACACTATTCATTCACCCCTTTCTTGAACACTGATGCTGACTGAGGTTCAGTGGTAGAAAAGGAGAAAGAAGAACCACACAGGGGAGAAAGCAAGTGGCACCAGTCATAAGTCCTAGGGATCCACAGTCATACTCAAAGATGCCAACAGTCACATAAGTCACATTGGCCTACCCCTCCAAAAGACTACGAATTTGTCAAGTCAAATATTGTTTTTATTCTAGTAAAAGGAAATAAAATGATGATAAAGAAAAGATGGCATCCTGTAGCTTCTTTTCATTGGTTCGATTTTACTGCATGTCCAGAGGTAGTCTTGCCATTTGGAGAACAAGAAGATTTCAGATATGACCAGAGAGAAAGCTGTTGTAATTAAGCTGACGCTAAATTCTGGAGCTTTAAATTTGTCTTTATGGTTCAATGAATGAGGAGGCAGAAATGTAAAGTCTCAACAGCTTATCTAGACCATCCTCCAGGCACCCAGGGAAGAATATTACTTTTTAGCGAATTCATTTCCAATCTAATTATATTAAACAATCTCCCCCCACCCACACGCTAATAATTGGGTGTCTATCACCTTTGGAGACTTTCCAGATATTATAGGCCTGCAGCTCCATCCCTTTGTATAACAATCCTATTTTCTATATCTAATTTATGGGTCATGACTGCAATCTGGCTTTCGCTTGTTGGTTGACCTAGTGAGGCCCTGGACCAAAAGAAAAATATATTACTAGCAGGATTATTTTCGCTTCTAAACTAGCTGTAGAAAAAGATATCATAGTGTCTAAGGCTAAAAGGGTTCTTAGCTATGATGCAGTTCGCTTCTTCATTTTACAGAAGAGGAAACTGAGTTTTAGAGAAAGGAAATGACTTGCTCAAGATTATAGACATAGTAAGTAGTCTAGATTTGAACTCAGATCCTCTTACTCCAAATTCCCCACTTTTTTCCCTCTGCCATGAGGTCTATCGCTTGTAATTTCATAAGATCAAATAAAGAGGCCTAGTCCATGTCTTCCCCAGAAGAAAGGTTTGATCACATGTAGAACAATTTATAAGAGGTATTTGCAAACAAGACGGAACTTCTCCAACCTCACAAAGATATAATGGATCTAAATGAGTCCTGAGCAACCAGGTAACCAACTGAATTCGTCTTCTTCCTCTGTGCCACCTAGGCACAGTAATAGCTTGAAAACATGTTACCTGAACAAGGAGGTAAACTTTAGGGCTGCCAATCTTAAAAGCTTCTTTTTTCTTTTTTCTTTTTTGACACAATAAACACATGGGGATCTCATTTGAGCACTGCATCCATTCATGTAATTAAAACATGGAATTTGTTTCAAAATATTTCCCCTGGAAGGATGCCAGAGGGGATTAATCTACACATAAAAAAATAAAATGAAAACCAGACCATTAGCTCTTTATAATACACAGCTTTATGAGATTTAATTAAAACATGATTTCATTTGTTCAGTAGGTTGAGTCTACTTTTCTCTTTATTTCGCAAAAGGAAGTATTGCAATTTAAAGGACAATTTTCATATATGCAGTGCAAATCTGAAAAGTCAGACTCTCAAGGAAAGTGTCACCTTCAAATGTTTAACCTTCAAAAGATTATCAGGAACTCCTCCCCCATAATATTGACTAAGGATTGGGAAGGAAATGACTCCAAGGGGAGTATCTGAAGACCACAAGACTTGAGGAATTGAAAGTATCATTTGGAACTGGTGCTAATGAGGATCCCAAACTAGGAGACCCAAAATGTGATGGAAGACAAAGCAGTGGACAGAAAGATCATTTTCTTGACATGGTATGATATTAGTGGGGGCAGAAGCTGGAAAGCATCTAGGAGATTGAAGGGTTTGAGTCTGGGCTCTGTCCCAGCCTGTGCCTAGGGGTGAGTGACTTAACCACTATGTGTTCCAGGGTCTTTGTCAATAAAATAGATGACAGAAACAGTACCCTGGCCTAGCTCTCACTCAGAATGGTCCTGGGGGAATTGGGGAAGCTGTTGCAGTAGCTATTCTTCTTTGCCTTATTTCCCATGGGCTTTGCTTCCCTTTGATGAGTCCCTTTCCCCCTTCCCCCACCCAGGGGCCTACTGTTTTTACTAGTTTGTCTCACTTCCCTAATCTTTCCCCCTTCATTTCATCCCTCATTTGAACCTATTGCTTTCAGGAGCTCATCTCTTTCCTTTACAGTGTGTGCTATACAATGGCTTTCCCTTGTGTTCTTCAAAAAACATCTTCTCAATAGTCACTAACTTCTTAAAAGTTACATTCAATCCGCAAAACTTTCCCTTACATTCTCACCCCAACAACACCCACCCCCCTCTGCCTGAGGTGAGGATGAAATAAAAACAAATTTCTGCACTGGCCATATAAAAAAAGTCTCAGTCTGCACTGAGTCTTTCACCTCTCTATCAGGAGGAGGGTGGTATGTTTCATCAAGAACACTCGGGAATTATGATCAGAGTTCCTAATTCTTTCGGAGTTGTTTGTCTTTACTTATCACTGTATAAATTAGTCTGCTAGTTCTGTTCACCACTCTGTATCAGTTCATACAAGTCTTCCCAGGTTTCTCTGAAACTATCCCCTTAATCATGTCTTAATGTACAATAATATTCCATCACATTTATATACCATGACTTATTCAGACATTTCCTGATCTATGAGCCAGTTTCTCACCCAGGGGAAAAAATCTAGTATCTTATCTTAAAGCATCATACGGTCACAGATTTCAAACTAGAAAGGAGGTTACTTAGTCCAGTCACTTTAATTTACTGATGAGGAAACTGAGGCTTAAAGAGATTAAGTGACCTGTCCAAGGTTTTGTGGGTAGGTAATATTAAATATTACTAGTTAGAATGGGGCAGCTAGGTGGTGTAGTGGATAGAGCCCTGGGCTTGGAACCAGGAAGACTCATCTTCCTGAGTTCAAATGTGACCTCAGGCACTTCTTAGCTGTGTGAACCTGGGCAAGTCACTTAATTCTGTTTGCCTCAGTTTCCTCATCTGTAAAATGAGCTGGAGAAGGATATTGGCAACCACTCCCATATCTTTGCCATGAAAACCCCAATATGGGGTCACAGAGAATCAGATATGACTGAAACAAGCCAGCGACAACAGCAGGTGGAAGGGACCCTAAAGGTCATCTCCTACCTTCATTTTATAGGTCAAATAGCTAATTAATGTTAGAATGAAGACTGGGGCCCAGCACTCCCAACCCCCACTGTATCATGTTGTCTGTGTCTATCAGTTCCAGATGGAATAGAGAAATAGAGGATTGTACCTAACCAAATTTATCTGGATCAGTTCAGACTCAGCTAATGGCAAACTCTGTAGCTTGAGAGGAGGCTGTCCTATAAGTGGCTCCCCTAAACTGAGACTGTGGGAAGGGAGACTGTAGGAAAAGGTGAGGACATATGAGACTACATTTCCATGCGTCTCTATGTGTGATACTCTGTGCATATGTGTGTGTGTCACACACATGCACATATACATACATACTCATATACTATATTTCCTTACAGACTGTGGAAAATGACTTCAGGAAAATGAAAGAAGTTTGATGATTGGATCATTTGAAAACATATTTAAAAAATCTCTCAACCTAGCCCTTCAAAAGAGACTACAGACAAGCTCCTTTTATGAAGGAAAGGTTAAACTGACGCTATCTTTTCCTGCCTATTTTTCACGTGTCTCCTACTTTTCCCTCTAGAAGATATTTACAAGCATAATAGCAAGCAGTACTTTTGCTAGCTTTGAGGAAAATCTAAGGGATATAATTTCTAATATCACATTTTACCTACAATATTTGTGACCATGCTACCTTAGGTTCAGCAGATTTCTTAAGTACTAATAAAGTTTTGCAAGGAGATGTCCCAAGTGACCTAGAGAGAATCTGATCCATTGGCAGGCTAATTACCTACAGCACCCAAGTTCTTTATGGCAGTTTTTCCAAAAGCTAGTTTGACAACTGATCAAATTCAGCTTGGTGATATCTTTCCACAGAAGATACTCTGGATTCCCATTAGTGGAAAAAAATCCCCAATCACGGGGATTCTTACATTAAGAACTATCTGTTTATGTGAAATGCAAATTACTTGCGGTAGCTCTATATGATCGTAAGACGGTATGGTACAGGGAAAGAAGGAACAATTTAAAAAATGTTTATGCAGCTTATCAATTAGTGGGAGTTCCTACTTAGGTGAAGAAATAACATTAAGGCTTTCCAAAATACCTTCCAGTATCTTGAAAGGCTGTCATGTAAGTGACACATGTCAACTACTTAGCACAAAGAATAATGGTAAAATAATAGGAGGGTCAATTACTGAATCAATTACTGAAATCACAGAATGTTGTAAAGCTGAGAAAAGTGTCATTCTATTCCCTTTCAGTTTTCCAAAGTGAATGACTTCTACCTCTCACTGAAAAGAAACAGACTGCAGTACTTGGAAAAGATTGTATGCCTGACTCTTGATACAAATGGTAACTAAATTTTATTAGACTCACAGAAAAAAAGAACTAGAATCTCAGAGATCACCTAGCCAGATCCTCTCATTTTTATAGGGGAGGAAACTGAGGCTCAGGGGAGGGAAATAACTTTGTTCATGAAGCCTTCCCTCCCTCATGGAGCATCCCCATCTCCTGGCAGGGATGTTGGCTCCTGCTTCTCTCTTCATATAAAGTTTTCTCAACTGTTGGTCACATTAGGGAAAAAAACAAACAAACTTGCAAAATTCTTCATACTCAAGTGCTAATGACTACCTAGAACTACCACGTGACTATTTTCCCACTGGAGAACTCTCATAGTTTACATATATTACATACATAGATTACAGATCCAATGAATCAGTGAAGACATATAAATAACTGTGGCCAAAGGACTGTACCTATGTAAGCCTCATTTGCATAATGGAGATAAGAATGTTTATACTATCAGGCTCACAAGAGAGTGAAGAAAGTAATCTATAAAGTGCTCTCTCTAAATGTATGTAAACATATATGCTATTGTTGTTATCCTATCTTTTCCACTTTTGTTTTCACCTTTCACTTCCACTAGGGCCATCCTCAATAGCTAGATAGCTTACCTAATGGGATTGGAGGGGCCCTAGAATGGCCCTGTCCATGACAATGTACCCTACTGACTTGTAACTTCGGCCTGGATTACCTATTTCCTTCTTTAGAACTCTATTTCCTTTGTTTAAGCAGTGACATTTTATTTGATGTATGAGAACAGTAACTCTTGTCCCCAGTGTGGGAAGCTCCCCGAATCCTCCTGTGTTTCTCATGTCAATATACTCTGGAGACAATCTCTAGAACAGGTGTTTAACATGGGTTCCACAACCCATGGGGAAAATCTCACAGAGTCCTTGAATCTGGATGGGAAAAATTACATCTTTATTTTCATTAACATCTAACTGAAATCTAGCATTTCCTTCGGTTATGAATATAGGCAACAAACATGATTCTGAGCAAGAGGCCATGGGTTTCAGCAGCCTGCCAAGGGGCTCCATGACACTACAATGGTTAGGAAACTCTCCTCTAGGGAGACTTTATTCTCTCCTATTTGCCTGTTCTGGTTGCTGACTGTCTGGATGCCATGGTGAGAGGTGACACGGAGGCTGCCAAAATTATTTACCTCTAACAGCTAATAAAAAGAACAAACATCCCTCAAGTCCTCCCTCTTGTACTCTCCTCTATTGGTAGTATATTTAGAGAGTTTAAAATTCAATCAGGTTTCAGAAAAAATGAAAAGTCAACTTGCTTTAGATGTAATAAGGCTAAATTTTATAGAGACCTCAAGTAAGACTCCTCAAGATGCATTCATACATTTCCATGCATTTGAGTAAAGTGAATTTTCAAACAACATTTTCAGCTTGTAATTCAATTGCTGACTTTTGAAATGATGTCTCTAAGTATTGAATGAGGTCATTCTTCCCTGGGCTTTTTGATCTAGCATACCAGGACTCTCAACTATAGGCATGAATAAATGAATAGGTTGACTTGAATGCAGTTTATAGATTGCCAAATGCATCCTAAAATGATTGATTCTAAAGCAAATATTTCTCTATAATAGTTAAGCCTTTTAAAAAGGTCGTGTAAAGATTTTCAGTAATTATGCTCCAATTAAGAAGACAAAATTGGACATTTTGCCATTTTTTTCTTTTACAGTGAATAGGCCAAAATCATTATTTAATTTATTATTTATGAAGCTTCTTGCCTTGAAAAGTTGGGAACAGAAAAAAAATCTGAGTCATATGTAGCATAATAGTTGTACCAAATTGAAATACGTTAAAGGGAAATTGGCAATGGAGGAAGAAAGAGAGTAGGCTGAAACCCATATATCCTGATGCATGACATCATTCAAGGGAAAATGATTTCTTAAGATCAGCTATGCCTCTCAGCACCTCTCAGCACTGTAATGACCAAGGGGCCATCTCAGGGTCCTCCAGCCTCCTTTTTAGCCTTACTCCCTGTAGCGTTCTCTCACCCTCTCTTTCTTCTCTGGAAACCTGTTACTAGGAAAGAATCACTGCCACTAAAGTGTACGTTACATAGTTCATAAGGCTTAGTGTGTTCCATCTCCTGGGGTATTTGTATTTTAACAGAAGACAAAGTCTTAAACTTAGCAAATCTCTTCATTGCGAAGCCCAGTGGTCCCCTTTGCAGTCCTTATTCTCACTGGCCCTTCTGCATCTTCTGACATTATTGATCCACTGTGTTCCTGAATACTGTCTCCTCTTTGACATAAGGCTCTCTCATGATGTTCCTATTTCATCACTTCTTAGTCACTTTTACTGGATTATCGCTAATACTCCAGTGTCTATCCAGGAGTATCTCTGTCCTGACAGCTCTTTTCTCTCTAAGCCATAAGTTCTCAGGCGTTCAATCCTCACCTCTAATCAGGACTCTTAAAACTATAAATAATTCAATTAATCAATAAGCATTTATTATGTACCTATTATGTGCCAGGTCCTGAGCTAGGTCCTGGAGATATAAAGACAAAATTCAAATAATCTCTGCCCTTCAGGAACCTAAATCTGTAGAGAGCACACATGACCAAAACGGAAGCACATCTCCTGGTTCCTTGTTCTTTCTTGACTATAGCTGGCATTGTTTTTCTGGTTCAAGGGAGTCATATGTCTTGAAGTTGCTTCCTTCATCTTTCTGCATCTGTCTGTGTCTGTGTTCGTAAGTGTTTATCTCTGGTGTGTCTTTCTTTGTTCCACATTGGATACATTGTCTCCTACTGGTCCTTTCTCTCTCCAATGACATGGTCAATGGAAGGTGGGAGGTGGTGGGAGAAGAGGAACAACCCCTTTCTATCTCCACCCCCTAAAAGTGATTCTCTTTCAGGGTTCTGCTTCAAATTGGAATCTGCCCCTCTTGGCTAGGCCACTCTGGCCTGACTCAGAGATGGCTTGGCTGCTATTTTATACACGTGCTCAATCACATTGCTTTCTTTCTTGACCAAAGTGATTGATTCCTCTTAAAGAGATAAATGATGCAAGGGGTGGCTAGGTGGCACAGTGAATAGAGCACCAGCTCTGGAGTCAGGAGTACCTGAGTTCAAATCTGACCTCACACACACACACACACACACACACACACATACATGCACACACACACATATATAAAACACCTTATTTGCATATTTAATAACTTAGTATATATACTGATTGACTAGGGTTAGAGTGGCACTTCACCATTACATAAATACATATAAGAAATATATAAGGGGCAGCTAGGTGGCACAGTGAATAGAGCAGTGGCCTTGGAGTCAGGAGGACCCGAGTTCAAATCTAGCCTCAGACATTTAACACGTACTAGCCATGTGACCTTGAGCAAGTCACTTAACCCCAATTGTCCCTCCAAAAAAAAGCAAAAAAAGAAATATATAAAATAAATCCAAGATAATTACTAGTAAGGAACTAGTAACTGAGAGGGAGGGAATCAGAGATGCCCTCATGTATAAGGTGTCACTTGGGCTGAGCTTTGAAGGAGACTAGGGACTCTGAGAGGGCCATGCTCTCAAAGTTGAGGAGGAAGTGCTTTCTACGTAGGGGCATCAGTTTCTACAAAGGCATGGAAATGAGACATGGAGTGTCATGTCTGAGTGGCAGCATGAAGGCTAGTTGGGTTTCACTCAGCTCTAATCTTCTGGAGTTCTAGTTCTGAATCACAAAATTACTGTTGGACATCTCTACCTGCTTGTCTGTAGCTATCTCAAGATGGGGGAGGCATTTAATAAATGGGTATTGAATTAAACTAAATTAACCCACAGGAATGACTCTACCTCTAAAGGTCCAGGGATCTGAGAGCTTAGAAGAAGATCTAACGGATGCAGAGGACCTTTTCAGCATCCCAGAAATCTGACTCTGGAGAAAATAGACTACCTGCCTTTATAAGGCTGGTACTCCTTAGGATGAAATGCAACAATATAATCACTCGAAATAAATTCTGCTTTATCATTTTTATTCAGAGCCTATAGATTGACAATTTCATGCCAACTATTAGCCAAAACCAGAAAATTTCATGTAATGTTTTGGTCCTATTTCTTTTTCACATTTTCTGTAATGTACCCTGGAAACAGCTTGCCAATTATTGTCCAAGAAGATGACTATCTTCTAGATTTTCATTATTCCCTAAGAAAGGTCACACTTTCTTAACACTCTTACTAAAACAACTTGACTGAATTAACAGCTACTGGCATTTTGTTGTTTCTTGAACAAGTGGAAAATGGGTAGCAAGTTCTACTTCAGATCCATTTCATGGGAAGAAAGTTTTTAGCTTGCACAAAAATGCAAGACAAGCCTGCCCCTGGCTCCAAGAAATCTCTGTTGAAAAGGTTTATATCAAATGACATCATTGATCCTAATCTAAATGGCTAGGAGGTCCTTCTGGGGGTGGCCCATAGCCTAATATTAGGCTATGAGGTGACAGGGGACTTTTAGTTAGCTGCCTTGTAACTAAATGAGGAGATTTTGGATGGTAACAGCAAGAAATCAGGGATTCAGCCAATCACCAAACTGGATTTGGTGGCATATCCTGAAAGTGAGTACCCCAGGGCTCTCTTGGACAAAGGCGGTACAGGATTTCCAACCCTAAAGGCCCTTCAGGGAAAATTCATTGCCACCAGCTGCTGGAGGGAATATTTGGCATCTCTAAGCAGTAACATGAAGGTCACAAGAGTGATCTGAGTTACTAAAACATAGCAACAACCAAAAGGAAACGGAGTTAACACAGAGTCTTCCGTAGGCAGGTTCGTGATAAGTACTTCACAGACTCCAAAGAAATACTTTTCAGACAAAACATCTCCTTTTCCTGAGAATCCAACAGAGCTATGTAAGTACGCGAAAGGGAATCCATTGTCTCTTGCTATCTCTTGTTCTTGTTTTTGTTTTTAAAACAAAAACCTACATTTCCCACTGGATCCTTCAGGTTCCCAGAGAGCTATCCTTTATAATCAGTATTTTTTAAAAAGAGGAAGAAAAAAAGTTAAGAAAATTAAACAAAATAAAAAATCCTCATTCATTCTCTTCTTTGGGGCCGTTTAGAATTTTCCGGCACTCATTTTGAATTGTTCTGTTGTTATTGTTTTTCTTTACACTTACATTGTTATAGTCATCTTGTATATTGTTTTCCTGATTCTGTTTACTTCACTTTGCGTTGGTTCATATAAGTCTTTCTGTCCTTTATATTGATCATATGCATAATTTCTTCTAGCATAGTAATATTTCCTTACATTCACATGCCACAATTTGTCCAGATAATCCTTAATCCATGGGCATCTAGTTTGTTTCCAGTTTTTTGCCATTACAAAAAAGTGCTGCTGTAAATATTTGGGGGTACATGTTGTCTTTCTTTTTGTCATTGACCTCAAACCTCCTTGGAGTATGTGCCTAGCAATGGAATCTCCCCGCAAAAAGGTACAGAGAACGTCTGAACAATTCACACTTCTGCCATTAATGCAATAGGGTGCCTGTCTTTTGATAACCTCTCCAATATCTGACACTGTGGTAGTGACAAG
>CM053582.1:43736496-43775777 GCA_028627135.1 Pseudochirops cupreus | reverse complement strand
GAAACCATTAACTCTATAGCTATGATAACAAGAATCTTTTAAAGGCACTACCTCCTTTTGTTCTAGTAGCCGGCTGAAACAAGACTCATCCATTTGCAAACTGGATGAGGTACTTCTCAAAGGAATTTGACCTCAAATCTGACCGCTGGTTGACTTTATGACATTTCAAGGCAAAAACCACACCTTTCTCTCCTAGCCCCCTGCAATTTCTCCCAGTGAATTATGGGCAAAACGCATGTGCAGTTGATGTGAAGGGGGCGTTTTCCTTTAAGTATTGCCCACTTTCGGGCTCCTCCCAGGCCCCTCCCTAACTCCACCTCTGTACACCTAATTAGCCTAATGAACCCATGACTGACAGTTTTGTATCTTTAAAAACTGCATCTCTACCCCCCCTGCTCTTTGCAGGCCTTTTCTAGCAGGCCATCTGCCCGCTGAAGAATGTCACACTTTGCAGGCTTTCTCTGACACCCCTCCTTGCACTTTGCAGGCTTTTTCTTGCAGGTTTCCTAGCCCCCTAACAATAAACTTTTATAACTCTGCCAAGGAAGCTGAGTCCAGTAATTCTTTTCAGACAACGAAACCTAGAAAGGATTTCAATAGAAATCCCCCCTACTTATACCTCTTCAGTAGTAGAGGGTAGCATAAGACCTTCTGTATCTTGTATGAGAAATCTAGGAAAGACTCCTTCAGAGATAACAGTCTTAGTGTTAAAACTGAAGTGGAAGTACATAGAGTGGGTTGGTTTAATATTCATAGGATAAGAGATTTGGAGCTAGAAGGGATCATAGAGACCATCAGATCCAGCTTCTTCATGATACAGATGGAGAAACTGAAATCCCTACAAGTGATATAACTTCTCCAAGGTCATATGGGTAGGAAATCCCAGAATCTGAATTCCAGAATTTTCAAGATGGAAGGGACCTCAGAGAAACAAAAATTCCTCTCCATCATACTCAATAAGTAATGGCAGAATCAGAATTAGAATCTGAATTGAGACCTGGTGCACAGGGCACATTTAGTGAGAGAATATATATATATATATATATATATGTATTTTAACATATATATCTATATCTATATCTATATATAGATATATATAGATATAGATATGTTAAATGAATGTTTTAGTATTTTTCTAGAGGAAATTGGGATCAGCAATAATAAGCACTGAAGAAATGAGAGTGATTCACGTACAGAGAAACTAAAATACTCTGGACCTTCATTATAATGCTGTCCTCAGGGCCTACTGCTATGAGGCAATCTCATAATGGGTTCCTTTTGGTACCTGGTTAATTGAATTCTTCTTAATGGGATCCAAGCTAGACTCACCTATTATAGAATCCCAGAGTGAATTTCCAAAGAATCAACCTGAACTATTCTTTCTCTGTGCAAGCCTTTTGTTGTCTGTATGTCTGGTCAAAACCCTAAGGCTTTTGTGGAAACATTCAAATTCTCCTTGTTTATACAAAATAATCTCAGTGCCTCTCATACAGAATCTCCAGTAAGTACCGGTTGGCTTTGGGGGCCAGATTCCTCTGCATTCCAGGCCTTTCTGATTTGGATTTGACCTTCACCTGTCTCCTCTTTTCCCTTCTCCCTTTCATTTGAAGTGGGTATCTCATTAATCAAGGAAAGGCACCTCTAAGAAAAAAACCCAAGAGCAACTACTAGAATTTGCAATCCAAATTCAGCCAGAGTCACCGGCAATCCTGAAATCTAGCCAGCAAAGACCTTTCCTTGGGGCACTATTACAAACTCTAATTACAACAATCTTCTAGGAAAGAGAGGCAATGTCTGCACACAGCTCTCCGCTCAAGATCTAGGGAAGGGAGACAGCACATATCTCTTCAGAAAACCTACCTTGCCCTGCTTTATCATCTCCAACTAGTTTGGTACTTATATGTCTGAGTACTTTTACAACAAACACACTCAAAATCTATGCCAGGTCAACTGCATCTTAAGGCTGGTAACTGATCTTAAGGAGGCAAGGCACTAGGGCTTCATAATTGTTGGCTTCTGAAGCATTTTGCCAAAGCATTGACCTGAAGTTTGAACCCAACAGGTCAGTGCTCATGCAAACAACCCAAACTATAAGTGACAAAATACTCAGTGCTTAGAACTCATCCTGCTCTCTCTCCTCTTCCTTCTCACTTCATGCTCCAGTTATTCCAACATTTTCATAATTTTTATATTACTGTAAATTTGATGTGTCCAAGTTCATGCAAATCACTCCCTTGTAGGGAGGAGAGGCGAGAGCAAACTACTGAATAAGTTAGGAACTTGACATGGTAGGTTCCATCAGGACAGCGTCCTATAAAACTCAGTAGTTTGAATGGCCAAGGAAAAATGCTCCAAACAGCCCCCAAATGGATCATCTTTCTCCATTATAGGAGGAAAGAAAAATATGCTGAGTTGAAGTTTGTATTAAGATTCCATTCCTTGGTATGTGGTGTGGCATTAACATTAGTCCCCTACTTTGGCTAATGGGTGGTTTTATTAGTGGAACTCACATTCAAGAAGATGTTTAAGGTTTAACGGCTGCATCTTGAGTCCCACTGAGCCTTTCCATTTCGCTTGGAGCTAAACCCTTTTCTATGTATCATCTCCCCATTTAGAAGGTGAGTTCCTTGAGAGCAGGAACTGATATGCTTTTCTGTTGACATGACCCGTGCTTAGCACATAGTATTCAATAACTGTTTTTCATTCATTCCTTCACTCATTCAGGCTAAATCTAGCTCATCTCCTGCTGGTTGGCCTTCTAGAGATGGGCTTTTATGCATATAGCTACACTAGTCCAACAAAAGTCAGTCTATCACCTGGCTTTTGCCTGAATCCAGAGCCACCTTCTTACCACAATGAAGTGAGGCTACCATGGAGAAACAACAGGAGAAGTAGTAGCCCTCAGTATATAGTGTTTCAGAGTTACAAAGCACTTTAATGAGAGTCTCTCACTTGAGCCAGTGGGAGATCTGAAGACCAGTCCTTTCCTGATTCCTCTTCCCTATTGCAAAGTCCCCATTTTGGGTGGTATTCTCTGAGGAAGCCATATGTAGGCCAATAAGAGCTAATATGATAAAAGTGTTTCAGCCTAAAATGTTTGTGATTGATAATGGATTAATCTGTCAACCCCTCCTAGCTCACTTTTGTACTGTCAACAGTGGCTTTCCATATCTAACTCCATCTTATTGAAAAAAATGGGCATTCCAGATCCTATTACAGGGCTTGGGGCAGAAGCTAATTTGTGGGCATCCAAACTTTTTGGTGCTAGATGATATCTGAGTCTATCATACACTATTTGCTCTTTTTACTTTTGCTTCAAGAATTAAGACGACATTTAGTCACAAGAGACCAATCTGAAGGTACAATTAAACAGAATGCTTTGGGACTTTTTTGTACACGAAGACACAGTGCTTGCCAAACAACCCTTTCTCAGATTAAATTGGGCATAGTGCTACCTTTGATATGCTAAGCTAAATTTGCAAGAGGAAATAGTGGGGAAAAGCACCTGGGCTTTTTTATTTGTTTTTGTAAATTGCCATGAGTTCTGAGTTCCAAGAGCCACAGGGTAACAAAGAAAGTGTCTCTTCCTTTTGTGGCATAAGCTACAGGTGTGAAGAGCTCCATGGAATAGTAGTCAGGAACCAAAGTGGTGGATGGTCACTGCTTCAGAAACGTGTGATTAGCATCAGTCTGTCATTTTGGCTATTAGCATTTGAATTTCACTGGCTGCAAAATACTAGGCAGAGAAGTAGATGTGGATTCAAGCAGTCTCTCTTCTCATAGGAATTCACAAAGGGACAAATATGCCTACATTAGCCCCGCCAGAGGATGATAAAAAAAGACACAAAAGATTGTAGTGAACTGATAGGAAACTACTTCTAGGAAGGATGAATTGTCAAAAAAAAAGATCCTGACCCATAATCAATCAACTTAAAATTAGTGTCTAAGAAGGAGAAAATGGGCCAGAATATGCTCATATGCTCAGGAGCCAACTCTGACAGAAAGCCTTTTCCATCCTCAAATTATGTTGTGCAGTCATATCTGTTTACATGCCATTGTCCAGCAACAGAATGTATGCTTTTTGAGGGCAGGAATGACTTTTTGTTGTCTTCTGATTCCCAGTGCCTAGAACAGCGGTTCTCAACCTGCGAGTTATGTTCAATTTGTAACAATGAAAATATATCCTGCATATCAGATATTTATATTACGATTCATAACAGTAGCAAAATTACAGTTACAAAGTAGCAACAAAAATAATTTTATGGTTGGGGGTCACCACAACATGAAGAACTGTATTAAAGGGTCGCAGCATTAGGAAGGTTGAGAACCACTGGCCTAGACCATTTTTTTTCGGTGGGGGCAGGCAGGATTTGACTTGTGATTTCATTAGTATACAGAACTTTTCTTTGAGAAAACTCCTTCTACCAACGCCAGACCGACATCTACCCTGCCTGGAGCACTAAGAAGATGAGTGACCAGCTCAGGGTCACACAGATGTTAAGTGTCAGAAATGTGTCAGGAACTCAGATAATCCTGATTCCCCAATTGGCATTTATTAAACCATGCTACCTAACATAGAGGAAGCACTCGATAAATTCTTATTTCTTTAATTCTCCTCACAGGAAATGGGATAGAAATGAGGGGTGACTAAAAGGCCTAGGGTTACCAAAAATATGAAAGGATTTTCCCCTTGTTCTCACAGTCTACCCACCCACCTAGAAGTCAAGGTATGTGTGGCTATGGGTGTAGGTGGAGGACATTTTACAGTATCTTTCCCCCATCACTGGGGAGAGTAATGATAGGAGGACCCTAGATATGAAGAATTGTGGGCTACCCAGGTGCCCCCTAATTTTCAAGACTCGTCTAGACTAAATGGCACTTGGCTTAGCTGGCTGATTAAATGTGTAAGTTGAAAGGGTTTTTTTTTTCTATCTTTAAAGTTTTATGATTTGGATTATGCTTTGTTAACACAGTCAGAATGTATGTCACATATTCTTCCTTGGTATGTCTATAAATTACACATTAATTCAAGATTTAACTGTAGGGAAACTTTTTATAGCATTTCTCAGGGGGCCATACTTTCAGAACAATACATGAAGAGCAAATGTAAATGGCTATTTATTACAATAAAGCCAAAGTCTATGTCTCAAGAATGTCATTTGTTCTTAGGATTTCTTTAAATGCTGTTGGAGGCATCTCACCACTAAGATAAAATACCTTCAAATACTTGTCAGCATTTCTGCCCTTGTTTTGTTCTAAATCTGACCAAAAGATTCAATTCTAATAGCTCACCATAGTCTTTCTGAGTATGACAATGAATTAATCAGTTATATGCAAAGATCTTTATTTGTTTCCAGGAGATTATGTTCCTCATTTTATTTTTCCTCTGAAGAATCATTTGAAAGATATAAGAAAATTGTTATCAGCATCTACTTCTGCACTGATACAAATATATATATATATATATATATATATATATGTATATATATATATATATATATATATATGCCTACATACACATACACATACATATATATGTATATACATATACATACACACATATGTATATGTGGTACCTCTCTCTCTTCCTCTCTGTGTGTATGGAGATATATGTATGTATCAGGGCAGCTTGGTGTCACAAGGGTTAGAGCCTTGGGCCCAGAGTCTGAAAGACCTGAGTTCAAATGTTGCCCCAACCACTTAGTCCACTTAGTAGCAGTATGACTCTGGGTAAGTCACTTCACCTCTGTTTGCCTAGCTTCCCTCATCTGAAAAATCAAGTTAATCACAGCCCCTCCCTCCCAGGGTTGTTTTAAGGATCAAATGAGATAATATTTGTAAATGACTTAGCACGGTGCCTGGCACATAGGAAGTGCCATATATAAATGCTAGCCTTTTTGGCTACCATATGACATTGGATCTTCTGTCTCTGCATCTTTGAATAAGTGGTCCCTGATGTAAAAAATGCACACTGTCCTCACCTCCACCAAAACAGAAGTGTTCCTACACAAGGCAATTCTTGACCTTATCTTTCTCTAATTTTTAGCACTCTCTCCTTGAAATTACTTGGAAGCTACTTTTAACTTACTTATTTGTGTACAGGTCATATCATTCCTTTAGAATGTCAACTCTTTGAGGGCAAGAAATCCTCCATTTTTTTTCCTTTGCATTCCAGCAGCTAACACAGGGTCTTGGTGCTTAAGAAAAGTTTACTGAATTGAACTGAATTGGTATGTCTTTGCATCAGTAGACATCTAAGTGTAGGGCTGAGAATATGGAACTCTGGGTAAGTGTCTGGGGTGGGAGGCAACACTGCAATCTTTTCCCACAAATTGATGCTACTCATGTGAATCCAGGGTTATCTCTCAATCCTTCCACCCACATGAAATTCATTGTTGGCTACTAATTCCAATAAAATCAACTGCCCTAGCCTGATCCCTAGCAATCCAAATTAGTTTAATACCTTGTAGCAGCATGTTCTTTTTGCACAATTTCTCACAAATGCTTTTAAACATCTTGCCTTAAAATCCTAGTCTTGTGCTTCATCCTGACATAAGGATGTTGGTACTCTATCAAAGGTAGAGACTTGGAGAGCTCAAGTTCAAACGTATCTTGCCAAGATGAAATGGATTGGAGTGGGCACTAAGTTTGTTTATGTGAGGATCCCTCAAACACTCAAATGGATCTGTGGCCTCATTGCAATCCCTCCGTACCTCCCCATCCTATATGACTCTTGTCCATATCCTCCCAAAAGTTTGCCCCTAGGAGTCTGCTCAATGGGGCCTTCCAATAGAACAGTCTGGCTGTCCAATTGTCTTTCCTTGAAATCACGCCATGACTAGCCTGTGTTCTCTTTCTATCCAATAATTTTTTCATGATATCTTTTTCAGTGGTCTTCATTGTAGATATATTGTAGAACGCTCACTCTCAGCACATTCAAAATTGTCCGCTCTCCTCTGCGAGATGTTCATCTTTAGCTGTTCAGGAGCAGTAGTGTTCCAGGTCTTGTTACCACGTACTAACACCAGCAGAACGTTTGTTTTGAAAAGATGGGTCTTTACTTTCATGGGAAGCTTGGGGTCAATTAAAGGGCTTTCTAATTTTCCCCAAAGCAATCCAGCCTGGCTTTCTTTTATAACTCTGGGACCAGCTTACAGTCCACCTGCATTGTCTGTTCCAGATATCCATATCAATTGACAGTGTCTACAGGGCATCCATTTAGATGCATGCTAAAATCTGGGCTATAGACATTCTTCATCCATATGACCCTTGCTTTTTTTATGAGGACCACCCCATTTAAATGTAGAGAAGGGTTTTGCCACTAAAAGGCAAGCCCCCAGGTAATGATTGTTTTTTAATCCCTGGGAGTTCATGAAACATTGAAAGATTCCACTTTGCATTGGTGGAGATTCATACCAGTGAAATGAATTCCTCAAAGGAAACTATTACAAATGGCACCATTAAAGACCAAAAGGTCAGTTAATCATTGAGCAACAAGAAACCTAAAGGATCTGCTGATTTAAACTCCTATTTACACTTTGATTGTTAAGGTGAATCTCTTGCTTGTTTTAATGGAATATGTTTTGAATTAATGAAAAGTAATTAATAAATGAAAACGAGTTTGAATTTAACATTTTGCAGGGTACTTCTCTGTCAACATTCTCAGACATGATTTCTGTAGATTTCTGCCATCGAGTTAAGCCCAAAATCATTATTCTTCACAACAGAAACATAAAGAGATTAGAACTTGCTCATCGTTTTTCTCTGCTGAAGCCATTGGCCAGAATTTGGACTTTGCACATAACACATGAATGTACTCTGTTATTTTTGCTGTTTAGTCATTTTCAGTCGTGTCCGACTTTCTGCGACCTCATGTGGGGTTTTCTTGGCAAAGATGCTGGAGCAGTTTGCCATTTCCTTCTCTAGCTCATTTTACAGATGAGGAAATTGAGGCAGAGTAAAGTGATTTGCCCAGGGCCACACAGCTAATAAGTGTCTGAGGCTGGATTTGGACTCAGGTCTTCCTGACCCCAGGCCCAATTCTACATGAAACCTCTTGTTCTTAGTGTTAGTAATGATTAAAAACTGGCAAAAGAGTGAAAAAAATTGCTGCACAAATTCTCAGAATGGCAAATACACCTGATATAATATCAATGAGAGGCTCCATGTATGTCTGGCCAAGAGAAAGTCAGACTTGGAGGGTATGTGGAAGCAGAATTGGCCCACAGAAGAATAGAACAAGACTCAAAGGGGGCCAAACTAACTCACATGTGAGAAACATAATGGAACAGCATGCAAATATGACTGCATATACTTAACTAGCCTACCTCATGAACCCCCAGTAGTCCAAGTCTTTCATTCATGATGCCATGACCTGCCGAGTCTTTTCTAGAATAGCATGGCCCGCCTAAATATACACCAGTGTCAGAGAAACTCTAACCCTCTCTGTTATAAGTTGCTTTCAATCCTCTCCTAAGGTCAATATTGAAAAACTCCTGTTGGCCTGCAGTTACTCCTTTGCTGCCATACTGATGGCCTATCCAGAGAAATTCCACTCTGACCTGGGTGATGGACACCCATGGGTGCAGAAATGTGTTTATTGTGCTTCCTGACATCTACTTTGAGAAGCACTCTGCCTCTGTCTATAAAACCTACTTTATTCCTTGATGGTTGGTTTTTATAGAATTCCTTTAAGGTAAACCAGATAGCATGGTACCTTTGCAAAATCTGAACTCAGCCCACAGGAAGGGCAGAGAATTAACAGATATACTTCTTTTCTTCAAAACATTTTTTTTTAACGCTCAGATAGCCCTTTGGTAAAGTTTTTGAGTAGATGCAATGAAACTCATATCTCTTCAACTTGATTTGTCGACATATTCAGAAAAAGAAAGACAAGGCAAGAATATTTATGCTTCAACACACAACTACATTAATAATACTAAAATACATACGCTAAGACAGACAGTTTGGGATGTTAAAGACTTAATTCAAATACTAAGATGGAACACCAGCCTTTCTAGGTGTGAATGCTTATTAATCACTTAAGTACCAGTGAAGACTTTAACCTGAGGGGAAAGACACTCTAATGGATTTCATGATTAAATGAATCAGCAGCAATGTCTACACGATATCAGACATATGGAGGAAAATCCAAAACTACAGTCAAATATTTGTAATTTCACAAAGTAGATCCAAGACAAATTGTCTATCTTGGAATGATTATCTCTGAAACTAAGCTCTCTTACAAAATTTCCAGTACATATGCAGTTGGTGCTTAATAAATCCTTTCTGGCTAACATGAATTTCAGTCCTAAGATGACAATCTCTTTTGCGGTATTACCATTTCAGTTTCTATCAAGTTGGAAGTTTGGGGTTTGAATATACACAAATAACCTTGCCAAGTGAGGGTACAACTTGAGGAAAGGGAGAGAAGAGAGCAACTGTCTCAGGCAGATCCTTGAAAGGAGTGCCAGGATAGGGAGGAAGGTACAAATGGAACTCCTGAAGCTTTGTCCCTAGGCTTCCTCTGCATTTAGCTTTCCCCTTCAATTATTCCTGGTATTCAGACAGGAAGTGGGAAAGTGGCCAGTAGCATAACTGCCTGGATCTAAGTGGTCAGAAAAGTTTCTGCTCCTCTGATGGACTACTTTGGTCAAACATGTGAAATTCGTATGTTATTTGGAGTGTAATAATAGATTGGGCACAGTTCAGACTGGGACTGAACTTCCAAATTATTTAAATTTCGTTTACCATTTATCAAGCCCTAACTTTGTACAAGACATGAAGTTAGGTTCTGGGGGTACAAAGCAAAAAACCAAAACAGATCCTGCCCTCATGACATACCTGTATACCCAATTAGTCAAGTCTACTTGAAAAGTATATTATATTGGCAGTTATAAAAGTGGATACACCATATCTCACTGATAGTGTTTTCATTTAATGTATATAGAGGCCACATTTGTGGAACATGAGCATTTATGAAAGACAGCTAAATATTGCAAAAAATCAACTGGACTAAATAGTTTTGAGGGGAGTTTTACATATAGAATCTTCCTGATTGGTCATACCTGTCTAGGTTCCCACCTATCCTTATCTTGAATACCTGCTCTTGCTCATTTTGGAACAGTCATACAGAGAAGAGGAAAACAATTTTGGCTAAAGAGTACAGCAAGGTTTAGAAAAATTAGCTTTAAATAGACACGATCAGTTAAAAGCCAAAGTTCTCTTCACAGTCAGATCACAGCAAAATGGTTATCAAAATTCTTACCCACACACAAAAAACCCTATCAAGCATCTAGAATAAGATAGAACACTATGCAAGAGATACTCCAGAATGTTTATGATTATAAATTCCAATGAACTAGGACAGCTGTTCTTAAAATGTGTTCCAGGGACCATGGGGACCCCCTGAGATCCTTTCGGGGGGGGAGGGGTCTATGAGATTAGAACTATTTTCATAATAATACTAAGATATTTTAATCTCAAATGCAGTAAAATATAATCCATATAAACAACAGTTCTTTTGGTAAGTCCTCAATAATTTTTAAGAATGTGAAAGGCTGTCTACATGCTATCGTTCTTTTCCATGTTTGGTTTTGTTTCTTCTTTCCCATTGTTCACTTCATTGACTACAACCCATCTATACAACCAGACTATTGTACAATGTGAAAGTATTTGCAGATCCTATACCTGATTGCATGCCACCATGGGGGGGAGGAGGGAGGGAGGGGAGAAAATCTGAAACTCAAGGGATTGTGGAACTGAATCTTGTAAACTAAAAGTAAATAAACAAGTCAATGAAAAAAAAAAGAAAAAAAAAGAATATGAAAGGCTTCTGAGACCAAAAGGTTTGAAAACTGCTTAACTAAACTGGAATCAGTGTGAAAGAGTCTTATAGATCCTTGTAGGATTCCATGCTGTTTTCTAAATTCAGGACATCAAGAATACTCCAACTGCAGAAAGAAATTTATATATGTATATGTGTATTTACAAAAATAATATAAAACTTTTATCCCCAAATGTTAGTGGTTCTCCCCATATTTTTAAATATATGGGCCAGAAGAAGTTTCTAGTCTCATACTTTTCATCAACTCTAGTTTCATTTATGTAAAAATCCCTATTTCAAATCAGTATTCTTTTTCCAAACCCCACCTGGCTCCCCTCCCCAGTAACATTCCAGCACCTTCAATTGTCCTGGGTAGGATTCAAGGGCAAAGAGAAAAAAACATCTTTCTACAGAAGGAGAAGTGAATATGAAACCTCATTGATTTCTCACCTCCACAACCTCCAAAGAGCACCAAGGTAACTATGTCAAAGGCTTACCTTCTTCATGGATATGCCTCCCTGACGGTCAGCAGCAGAGCTAGCATATCTATGGGAAAGAAAAAGAATTTCTTGAAGTTTAAGATAAATCAATTAACAGGCTAAAAAGTCAACACACAGATTAAGAAGAACAAGAACATGCATGGTCAAATATATGTGTGTAAATATCTCCAATGGCATTATCAATGAAATACCTTAGGATCGGAAGTGAAATCAATGAAAGAAATGATATAGCTTTGCATATGAACCTGCTTGGAAAGATTATCCCCTTTTATGTACATTTTACACAACACAAGAAATAGAAATATAAACAAGGCCACCTTCACTCTGCCGAATCACCACTGGCCAAATTTAATAAAACTTATTCCAATGTTGCAGCAAGCCACACTTAAAATAGATCGTGTAGGTGTTTCATAGAAGTTTTATTAAATTGGCCTTATACAAACTAGTGCAAATGGCTTCTAGTGATTTCCAAAGTGTCAAAATGAGTCTTACTTAACATTTATTTGAATACTCTAACCATTTGTAATTCAAAACAGAGTTCCACATTCAAGCTGAAATATACACAATGCTATCCTTAATACTTTGATCATTGGGCAACATATGCAGAGTGAATCTATAGCTATCTCTACCTATATTTCTGTATGCCCATATATTTATGTGGGAAGGGTTGCATAGGATAGGGTATAAGGATTGAACCAATGATTTCACTGATACAGGAAACTCCATGGTGACGGAATTCCTCTACAAAAGCAGGATGACTTCTCTGGAACATAGAGTCTTTGAGAGTTTCCTAGAGTGCTGAGGAGCTAAGTGACTTAATTGGCTCAGGTTATAGAGCCAGTAAGCGTCATAGGCACTCTGTCTTCATGGTTTGCTCTGTAGCCATGAGACTACAGAGGTGCTGAGTCTCAGCATGTATGTACATTTATGGATACATACATATACACGTATAATATGCCAAACTTGGTTGTGATATCTGAGAACATGAAAATTTTTGAAAAGTGTTTACCTCTAAACAGTGAGGCAGGCCAGTTTAATTGTATGTAAACAGTGACTTAGTGCCAAAAATATTGGTAAAATAATCCATGAAAACAGTATTATTTCATATTGCATTGGAATTCTTAGTTTCTGAGTTGTATACATAGGAAAAAAGGCAGTTTAAAAACAAATGACAATCAAGGAAATAAATTTTACTTCTTTGCCTCCCCTACTATACAATCAATTGACCAGACTATGTGGCTGGTCACTGAATGATCAATCAGATCTGAATCAACTTTTGTGCCTAATCTGTTGCTAGGTGCTAAGGTGTCAATATGGCAGAAAGAAAATGAGTTCACAAATGATTTAATACTCTGAAAATGATACTCCACAGGAAAACAACCAAGAAAACAAAAAAGGTCAACTGAATCAGTACATCTTGCAAAAAAATCATGTTGGGGAGGGGTGAGTTCTCAATAATTTGTGGTAAGTTCCCTATTACTTGAAGCAATCTTTCAGAAGCAGTTTGATGGCCACTTGCTAGGGAAAGTGCAGAGTAGATTCTTACTCAGGTAAAGGTTGGACTCAGTGGTCTCCGAAGTCCCATTCAACTCTGAGATGCTGTGATTCATTTGAATTAATGACTAAGTGCTATATTGTAAAGGATTAAATTTTGCAAATTACAACACAATTAAGCTTTGACCAAGGAGACTGCAACAATTAAACATCCTCTATGGAATAATGCAAAATCCACTTGCAACATCACTGGGCTGTATTCCAATGGCTATAAGAGCCTGATGGTGGTTCCTGTGAACACCCTTTACACTCATCTGCATTAGTTAAAGGGTGGTATTTATAAAGCATTTGCAGGATTCTCAGTGGATTAAAGCAGAAAATACAACCTCAGGTGCAAGGAAACTGAATCGTGATGTGGTTACAAACATGAGTTGGTGTGATATATGTGCAAGTGCTAGTCTGTGAAAAATCACAGAGCTAAAGAGAAAATCAAAACATTTTCCTACCCCAAATCATAAAGCAATCTAGAGCTACAGCTCTTTTGGTATTCCTCTGGGCCATCTAGAAATTTAGGTCCTTTTCTGGATTCAGGGAGATGTAGAAGAGTGTACAAATGCCAATGGTGCTGACTGGCTATAAGGGAAGAATTGGAAAGTCATCCCTGGACCCTCTGCCCTGGAAAATTGAGTTTTACCCTAGGAGTTGATCTCCAGAAAGTCAAGAGGTCATTATTTTGGAAATTAGTTAAACATTTAAAGCTGTACAACTAATGAAGAATTAAGACATGGAAGACAGTGATCATGGGTTTATCATTACTATATAAAAGAAGGAAATATAACAGACAACTGAAAGTCAGACTTGCAGAATTAATTGAATCTGAGGATCAATAAAAAAAGGTAATAGAAGGAGATTTTAGAACATTACTCCCTGGAAATCGTAGATTCAAAGATATAAAGCTGAAAGGAACCTGAGAGCTATTTATTTCTCATTTTACAGTTGAGAAAACCAAAGCCAAGGGAGGTAAAGTGACTTAGCCAAGGTCAGACAGGTACTGTGTTAGAGATGTGTTCTCTGACTCTTGAGTCTCTACTTTTTACACTGTACCAGGCAGCTCTTTAGGAATGTACAGCTTAAAGTACATAGGTTACCTTTAAAGTACAGTTTTAATTGGAGACAATGATAGTCTTAAGTGACCCACATGGTCCCTTCCAATCCTATAACTCTGACTGAGATTGCTTTGGGCTTACTCAATAGGAAGGACTTAATCAAATAGAGTTGAATGCACATCAGAGGTTTCAAACTCTGGGCCCACTACAAGTAGCCTGCAAAACTATTAAAGTTTAACTGAGAAATGTTTCACAAAATAAATAAAAAATATAATATAACATAGATAATGTTAATATGTGGTTTTCTAAGTCAATATGTACCTTGCAGGGATCTGTTTCTATTTGAGTTTGATACCACTGGTGCAGCCTACCTAGGAAGACCCTTTAGGGGTGACAGTGGTGCTTTGAGGGGAGGGATTAGAGACATTCTCTGTCATTAAGGGGACAGGCAGATATTTCCCTAGAGCTTTGGAAACAACTTTAGAGAGTAGGTCTCAGGCCTGCCATGGTTCTGACCTCCAGAAAGACTAGTATTATCCTAAGATATCAGTGAAGCATGTGGTTATCCAAAGGCTAGCCCAGGACTTCTGGATGCCTAGACAACCAAAAGCTACCTAGACACATAGTTAAACTAACTTATAGGTGGTCTAATTCCTAGAAGTGCCAGACTTTCAGGTTTCTTTTGGTACAATTACAAAATGTGGTGACTGTGATAATACCTGTGCCTGCACTATAATTATATGAGGCATGGCTTAATAAACTGAATCTGAGCTGTCAAAATCAATATCAAATTAGATGAAAAAATAAAAATGAGAAGGGCAGGATGAACAGTTTCAACCTGATCTATTGGAAGAGCCTCCTCGGATATGGATAAATGTACAAGCATCACGACAGATCATTAACAGATTCTAAAAAGGTTTAACCAATGGAAATCAATGGTCATGACAAAGAGGTCAAAAAAGCCTAGAAACCACTTTAGCTAGCAAACACAATCTCCTTGACAAGCAGAATGAATATGGGCAACATTAGTTTAGAATATGAACTCATTTGTAGAATCTTATAGAGAATGATGGGGAAGATCATGAATAGTATCCATCATAAAACAGTGAGAAACAAAGAACTTTCAATTTGCCAACAGCTTAGTGAAAGACCCAGTTAGGTCAGCTCATAATAATTCAACAAACATTTATTAAACTTTATTATTGTGTTAATCACTTGGACTACACACAATCCCTGCTCTCAAGGAGCTCAGGTTTTAGTGTGGGAGACAACATGCAAATATGTTTGTGTACACAAGATAAATACATTGTAAATGGGAGGTGACCTCAGAGGGAATGGGCTGGCAATGGGGAGTACTGGGAAAGAATTCTTACAGAAGGTGGGATGTGGCAGCGAGATGGTCTACCAGGAGAGCTCATCTATCAATATAAATCACTTGGCAAGACACTGGATATGGACAATTGTAAGTAAGGTGGATTTTAGTGTGTGTAAGGTGGATTTTTGTTACTCTTTCTTAGAATTCAGTTTCCCAGGATCCATGGCCATAACAATCTCAGTTTCCCAGGTTCATGACTTGTAAATATCTCCACCATGCTTCCATAGCATTATATAATGATAAATCATATAAACATTTGTGTCTAAATTATAAACATCCACTGTGACTGTGCAGCAGGCTATAGGGATGAGGTGATGTAAACTTGTGAGGCTATTGCTGGCAATATACCTTCTTTGTCTGTTGCCCTATAAAGGAGGTGGGCACTGGTCAGTGAATGGGGAATCTTTAGCATTGAATGCACAAGCTGGAATGCTGGGTGTGCCTTGATGGGCCCCGATCAAAGCTTGGGAGGAATCTGTGTTTGTCTCAGCTGGCCCCCATTGAAGTTTGAGGGGCCTTAGGGGAATGCACAAGTTGTACCTGTCTTGACTGACCCCTTGAGATGTAGGGATAGTTGCCCCCCCCCCCCCTTCTCACTGGTCCCTGGGAGAAGGGTGATCAGGGAATGCTGTAGTTTGTCATCCCATTATCAGCAACCTCTCTGAGAAGACTAGGCTATAATAAAGTAGATTATAATAAAGACTAGACTACAATAAAATATTAAAAAAATATTAATCCCTTTGAAGCTTAGTGTCTTTCCTGTCTGACCAGATCAACCTGAACCTGTGCTAGTAGCCATTCTGTGTACAAGTGTTATCTGTTTTACAACAATGAACTAGGCCTAGAGTTGAATAGGGGGAAGAAGGTGAGATATTGGGCAGCAGTTTCAGTGACTCCAGATTTCTCTCTCAAACGCAGACCCAGCTTCTCAAAAAGAACGTTCTTCATCTGGTGATCTATATGGCTACAAATAACATAATGCTACAGGCTCCAAAGAATTAACAAAAGCAATGGCGACTGGCCTGATGGGCCTACTTCTACTGCAGCACAAAACTAATAAAGAATTACATACCAGAAGTGGAGTTAAAGATATCATCAAAGAGATACAATTGGAAAAGTTAGGAGGCCAGGTAGCAAAGGTGAGGAGCAAGAGATACATAACCTATGTTTTACTTGAGTACCTACATAATGTCAAGAGATTTAGAGGAAGTCCAGGAGCCATACTCTTGCCTAAGATCATACAGGTAGAGTAAAAGGGATAGATGGACAGAGCCCTGTAGAGGATTTAGGAGAGAACATGACCAGAGCCCCAGAGGATGGGTTGTAATGTGCACTGGAGCAGGGAATCCACACAGCAATTCAGTTTAAGGTCTGCTGAAATACCAAAGGTCCCTTCTAGCTCCCAATACTGTGATTCTAAACATGTTCATTAAATTGATAGGAGGGCCCCAGGTGACCTCAGAACACCTGGGGACAGAGGGGCACTGAAAGCGAGGTGGGGATGGCCCTCATGTGAAGGAGAAGTGGAAAGGAGGTTTTAAACACCAAATTTGTCCCCATCCTTTCGCCCGGGGATAACCCTGGTGGAAAGGATAACGAGTAGGTTTTACAGGGGCCATATAAGAAATAAAACCTAGTAAAGAGTTTACAAAATACTTCTGATGGGGTGAGAAAAATTATGCAAGATTCCCCCTAGAGCTGGCGAGAGTGAAAGAGTTAAGTTTGTGAAACTGAAACAGCACATCCTTAAGACAGGTTAATAAGGCTGCAAGAATCAGCCTCAAATAGTTAGGAAAGTTGCTAACTGTAGCAGCTAAACTGATTCCTTCACATCTAAGCTTTCACCTGTGAAAATCTAGATTCAACTCAATTAGTTACAGCTATGTTTAGATGACTTTTTGCAGTGACCTGTGGGAAAGTTTCTAGCTAGAAAACAAAAATATGTCCAAATCAGTCTTCTGTGAGATAGTGAGGCATGGAAGAAAAAATAATCCCAAAGAATTAGATTTGGAATGAAAAAACTGGGGTTCAGTCCTGGGTCTATGACTTCCTGCACCTGTGTGATCTTAGGTAACCCCATTTCCTCATCTGTAAAATGAAGGGGTTGGATGACATTTCGAAGGGCCTGTCTTCCAGCTCTAACTCCTGTGACTCATGCCTTCTGCTGCTGCCAGAGGGGTTGTAACCCTGGGGAGTTAGCAGCATCTCTGTGAGTCACTTAATTCATTTAACATTCCCAGCCTGTCTCACAAGAAAGAGAGGATGATTGTCAAAATCCCAGTCACAGAGGTTGGGTTCTCTGACTAACTTTGCATTTATATTGATCTCTGGTTAATCCCTGGCCTCTTGGTGGTGAAAGAAAAATTTAGTTTACTGGAAATGTTGGGGCTATATAACAGTAAGATTATATTATAGAATTTGGATATAGTCATTGGCAGGAAAAATTGGGTGCCCCAAGATTTCTGTAAAGCCTGTTATCCCTCTCAATGTCTCCTTCTGACTCAGGTCTGTCCTGCCTTGGCTCCTCAGGGGTGTGCTAGAAAGCCAGTCTCTCTAAGGACTTTGGGCCTCAAGCTTGATCTCTTATAGACAGCCTCTGTGGTGTGGCCAACTTTCTTCAGCCTATCTCAGCATGATTCTTTTGCAACATTACTGCACTTCAAAGGACTTTTCCACACTTGGTCTAAGACATACATCCTTAACCTGGAGCTCATCAACAGATTTCAGGGCATCTATGATCTTGGATGGGGAAAAAATACATTTTATTTTCATCACTCTTTAATTGAAATTTAACTGAAATTTAGCCTTTTTTCAGTTATTTAAAAGTATGATTCTGAGAAGGAGTCTGTAGCCTGCATCAGACTGGCAGATGAGTCTATGATGCAAAATGGTTATTAACCCCTGATCTAAAGCCCATGAGATTGATTGCTTGGGCCTCTTCTTACTTTAAATAGGCTGAGGTTGAGTAAATCAAGGACCTCATCCTAATAACTCGAAAAAAGAGCAGCTCTTAGAACAATATTTAGTCTAGCTCTTACACTTAAGTAAATATTTCAGCGGGGACAATGCTCAGGGTAAAAACAGCCCTCATCAAACCTCTTGGTAAGAATCCTAGGTCAACATTGAGTATTTCTCTATTTTTGGGCTTGATGGCACTTTTCCATGCTTCACTTGGACCTACTAATTTACTAAGGTGATGCAAATATTCCACTCTTAATTCACAATTCCCATTTACCTCAAGTAGTGAATCTTAATCATCTTGCTAAAGGTCAATGTCCCCCACACTGTGCTCTTCCTATGTTCACAAACCTCCTACACTTATGTGTCTGTATCATAGAGAATCCTGTTTCCTTCTGCTCAGTCCTTTTTTCGAGTACCACACCTCCCTTTTTGACCTCTGAGTTAGCAGTTGGTATCCAAAGGCAACTGAGATTACTGAGTTGCTTCTTGGCTCCACTAGAAGCTTCATTGCCCACACGGTGGCCTCCATTTGAGGTTGTCTTGTTATTTGGGGGCACTGGTGACACAGTCACGTGTGACTTCTCCCAGATGGCAGACTAACTGCTTAAAATAGTGTTGATGTGTTTAAAATTATACGTAATGGTGCAGTAGAAAGAGCAGTGGTCCATGAGTTGAGAGACTTGGGTTTAAAGACCGGAAGAGAGAGGAGCTATGTGGCCACGAGTAAGGAATGGCTAAATACTCTGAGGCTACTTAATCATCTGTGAAATAGGGATAATGACCCTTGTATGACTCACTACCAAGTTACTCAATAATTCAGTTCAACAAACACTCATCATTCCTCTATTATATAAAGAGTAGCACTGTCCTAGGCACTGGGAACATAAAGACAACATTTGCTACAGTTCCTGTACTGGGTGGGAAGTGGGGAGAGGAAAGAGCCCAAAGAGAGATAAAATAGCAAACATGGGCAAGCAAATACTCATGAGGAAGGTATTTTGAATGCCTTAAAGGGCTATATAACTGGGGATCATTTTGATTCATAATTCAGAAAATATTTATTGAGCTCTTCCCATGTGTTCTAAGCTGGGCTAGGACTATGGGAGAAAAAAGAAGTATGTGGTTCCTGCCTTCAAGGCTACTTTGAACTGTTGAGTTTGTGCTTAAAACATGGCTATGTTCTTTTTCCATTCATTTTTGGTATATAGCCTCTATTAACAAATTCTGTTCTGGTATTGACTGAGATGCTGGTAACCACAAGCCCTTTCAGAATATGATTTATAGTGGAGAGTGCTTGATGAGTGTGAGCTTCAGGGAAAATAAATGATGAGTCAACTTGACCAATAGGTTTAAACTGCCAGTCAATTTCAAACATCAAGAAATTGGGAATTCTTCTTGGGAGGGAGAAGCTGAAGAGGTAGGCAGCACAACAAGGCTGAAAGAGGGCACAGATTCCTATCCTGATCCTGCCCCATACCTTAGGCAAGGAACTTAGCCACTCTGGCTAAACAGGAATGGTATTGTCAGGGGTGGGGAACCTACAGCCTTGAAGCCACATGTAGCCCTCTAGGTCCTCAAGTTGGGCCCTTCCTCAAGTCACAGAACAAATCCCTTTCATAAAAGGATTTGTTCTGTAAAACTTGGACTCAGTCAAAAGGCCCCACCTGAAGACCTAGAGGGCCACCCGTGGCCTTGAGGCCATAGATTCCCATCCCTGGACTAGGTGTAACCTCTTCAGGACTGAGCTTGAAAACTTAATCCTTGTAAGTTACAGTAAATAGTATGTCACTAAATGTCAATCACGTCTCCTTTCATAGATGAGAGACTTAACTCATGAATCAGGTCCTTATCTCTCTATTAACCAGACTGTTGAGAAAATGCTAGTTTCTAGTTTACCCTGTAGGCAAAAATAATGTGGACCTTTTTTCCCTTTTAGATATATGAAAATCAAACTAGTACTGAGTGAAATAAATGAGGGTACTGGGTTAGTGAGATATAAGGGTAGCAAAGGAAAAGTTGTACAGTTCCATTCTTGGTAAATCTACTATTGGTTCCAAGACAGAACTTCCTTTCCTCTGTTGCTATAGAAATTCCAATAATGTTTTTGTCACCATTGCTGTCATTTTTAAGGAAAAAACCCACATTTTTTTTTGCCATTTCAGGCAAGAGAGAAATATACCTTCAATTTAATATCTTGCTATAGGTCACTCAGGTATCATTTTAGACGCTGAAAACAGTCAAGGTCAGTCCAAAAGCATACAGTGGTATTTTGAAATGTCTTTGCTAACTTTGAAAGGTAGTGTTCTTCAGCCGTATGCCTTGTCCTTGATAAACAACTCTACTCAAATAGGTCTGCGCTTTGAGAGGAAAGAAAGATTAAGGGACCTGACAGTGTCTTTTTTTCTTTTTTCAAGGTTGTGGAAGTTTGTCTTTGGGTAAGGAAATAATCTGGTGTGGAATAGCCTAGCACCCTAGCTAGCAAAACTCTAGCAAATGCTCTTGATACTAAGATTTGGGTTTAGTCATTATTTTTGTTCATGATTCAATTATCAGGTTGACTTAAGAGTGTTAACATATATTCCAATCCTTTAATCTTGCAACTTTACCAAACACAAGGAAAAGTTCTCTTTTGCTCTCTGCATCCTCTTTCAGGTAAAATGTTGGTATTTAAAAAATAATTTTTCATTACAGCAACATGGTGAGAATGTAGTGATCTTTAATATGACTAGGTACCATCTCAAGTTATCAAGAAATGATCTTTAATTTGGTTGGATTTTTTGCATCAACCCATAGTAATAAAATTTGATACTGAATGTGATACATAGTGCAAAGGTGGGAATTGACTGAATCAATCTCCCCATCCCACAAGATGCTCCAACTCTTGATACCTTTATTGGTTGAGCACACATTTATTGACTCATATGATTAGCCAAAGGCACTAAACTAGGTGCAAAAAGGTCTCAATCAATTTTGAAGGAGAGAAAGCCATTGGATGAAATGATTCTACATAGGAAGTGTATTAGGATTGGCTGGAGATACTTCTTCACATCCTGGGTTTTTTGGATATAATAGAGAGCCAGGTTGGAACCTAGCATTCAAGTGGAAAAACAGCTTAGGAAGTTGTTCTAGCCAAACCCCTGAGAGGGAATGGCTCATGGAGGATGAAGAGATGGTGATGGTGGTGGTGCTGAGAGTGGACAGAGGGAAGAGCTTCTGTCTCCTACCTCTTCTGTCTACCTACTCCTGGCACCTGTAATCCCAGTCTCTAGAGAGGCTGAGGCTGGTAGATTGCTTGAGCTTAGGAGTTCTGAGCTGCAGTAAAGGTATCTGCACTGTATAGTACAAGTATGGTGAGCCCACGGAGCAGGAGGCCACTAGGCTGCTGCACTGGATGGCATAGGGACACCCAGTCTCAAAAATGAACAAACACTATTTGGATTGCCCTTGCAGTGGCAAGGATTTATTGGGGAAATTTCAAGTGCCATATAGCACAGGAACCCAGAGGAAGTTTGCCTGGACCCCCAAGGGTGTCACTTATGGAGAAATTTTGATGTGCTTCATGGAAAAAAGGAACACCTACAAATTTTGGTTGGATGGTCTTATGTGCTAAGCGACTCATGACAATTTTCACCCAGGACAGTTTGACTTCTCATCTGGAAGTCAAGGGGATAACTTCCAGTGAGCTAGAAATCCCTAATCCCTGAGGGAAGGGCCCCACATGCTGAGAGAGCTCTATAAGACCCTGTCAGACTTTCCGTCTGAGAAGGGAGGTTTGATTGTCTTTTCTCCTTTTTTTCTCTTCTTTACTGGTTTTGAGTTGGAAAAGCTTCTCTGCAAGCACCAAAGACAGGCAGGAATCTATTACAACTTTGTAAAATGATATTTGTTTGTTAAATTGTATCTCCATGTATTTGGAAGTATGGAAAAATATTCATTACAGAACATAGACTTTTCCTGAAACTCTTTACTACAAAGCCCTTGGAAAGGCATTCAAAATGTTAATGTAGAAGCTCAAGCAAGTCACTAGAGAGCAGTTCAGGAATCGGGACTGTGGAATTTGCCAAAACCACTCTGAGGACTCAACCAGATAGCAAAAGTTGGGGTTGGGAGCATGAGCTCCAAAGTCTGTGCTACAATAGGACAAGCTTTTAAAAACATAAAAGGAAAAACAACTCTGGATGTATCTAGTGTAGAAGGCTTGAGAACCATAGCCATCTATTCAGTTATTATATGTGACTACCAGTGTGGACCACTGGCTTGCCCTGAATCTTTACATCACATTGATGTCACACTACATCAGTTAATCTCTCAATGTGGCCATCTTTAATGTAGATTTCTGCTTTCTCTATCAGTGATATTTCTCAGTGTGTTGCCAATGGAGCAAAAATCATTCTATTGGCAAGAATTTATTAAGATCCTGTGCTTTGCTCATCTCTGTATGGTACACAAAAAGAGCAAGAAGATATTGTTGCTGGCCACTGGGAGCTTAATTTCTACTTGAACAGACAAACCCAGTACAACCCATAGTCAGATAATATTTTGGTGCTAAACTGGGGCTCTGAATAGGAGACGGGGATGGATTGACCCCACACTTCTCCCTGAAACAAAGGCCCATCTTTGTAACATACACATTCTTCTAGCAATACACTGTAGCTGCCAGTCATGGAGTAGTAATCTGCAAGGAAATAACATTGAGAATCACTCAATGAGCAATGCATAGGCACGTGATGAGTGTGAACACACTATAACATAGATAGCCCATGTGCTCCATTAATTATCTATCCAATGACAAGAGAAGTAGAGGAAGGCTCCCAGCACAAGGGGTAGAGAATCTGTGGAGGATTTGTAGTAGGACACTGATAAGAATGGCACCATACAAGGGGAGGATATAGGTAGGCTTCACTACCCCCACTGACAAGATCACATCATTTGTCAAAATACTCATGTAAACTATGAAGTAGTGACTCTTCAGTGCAATAAAGAGTCCAGGAGCCAGTTTGGGACCTAGAGTTTGGGAATTCTAGCTTCTTGTAGAAGCTAGAATCTGAGATGGACATGATTTAGATAAGTGGAGGGAGGATGATAGGCATTTGGCATGAGCAAAAGGTGTGAATTAGAAAGGAACAGAAGCAGACCTGTGTTACTGTGTTATAGGCTATTTGTTGGGGAAGAGAAAGAAACACATTTTTATAGGTAGAAAGAGACCAACCAGAGTATAGAAGGCCTTGAAAACCAGGCAAAGGAGCTTGATAGAGGGTAAACAATGATATATTTGCCTAGCAACTCTCAAAGTCCCTCACAATCCTTAAGCACTAGCAAGGAATGCAGCCAGAGTCCTTTGCTATAAAATCCTGGAATTGTGGTTTAAAATCAGGCCATGGGGTCAGTTCTCAAGTAGTGCTGGACAGAGAGCACCTGAGCCTCCCAGCTATACTTATTAATCTACTTTGGGTGCTGGCCACCATCAGGTAACCTGATCTTTGGCAGCTCTTGGGTAAGGCCATCAGGCCAGGGAGGCTTATCAGAGCTGTGTGCTGCCAAGGCTGAAGGAATTCCACTGGACCCTCTCCCCATCTTTAAAGGATGGAAACAAAGCTGTATTAAAAGCATATGAAATATGTCCTCAGACTTGCTATCAAGGAGTTTGTGTGTGTTTGCCCAATTGAAATAACAAGTTCATTTTATTCCCCAGGAAAAGAATGATCATTACCATAATTGTAATGCAAAATTGTTTCCATTACATTGTCCCATCACAGGATACACTAATTGTTTTGCATAAGTGATGTTTGTTAATTCCAAATATGCACTGAAATTCATATTATGAGAAACACACAAATTGGGTGGCAAAAAGGAATAAGGAAGAGAGACACCGTGTTGTTTAAGATGCTATAAAAATAAAAGGGCAGGAAAGAAACCCTGCTGTTAAGTTAATAAAAGAACAAAGAAATGTAGTTTAAGCATTTAAACTTGTTTCACCATGAGTAACTTTGCTCTGCCTAAGACCAAGTTTACCTGAGAAGATTCCACAGCAACTCTCACTCTCCAAATTGGTTTCTTTTTGACAGAAAATCCCTTCTTGTGTTCTGAGAAGACTGTAACTACCCCTTCTCCAAGAGCCTGAGGAGAATCCACTTGGCCAGCTAGGATTTTAGCCACAGCCCATATTTCAGCCATTTACCTACTGACACGGAATCACTTGAGTGTTTTCACTCACTAAGTGAACACACTAAGTGTTTTCTTTTTGCCTCAGCAGAACCCGGACTGAATCAGCCCACACAAAGACAAAGTGGCAGCAAATGCCCTGGCACGTGATTTTTGTGATGGACTGCCGAGGCAGCTTTGTTGCTTGGAATAAAATAGACGAGCTATGTTCTCAAATGAAAATGATTAGCTGAGTTGGAAAGAAGCTATATGATAGTAGGCCCTTGCTAGCTCTTGGACACTGACTGCTTTTTCCTGATTACAGTACTTTCAAAAAAGATGAATATCATTTTGGAAAATGGTTCTGTCATTTCCAAACACTGTTTGTAAGAAATTATTTCCATTGTATGAATTTCCTACCTCTCATCCAACACGAAGTCAATTAGAAAGGCAGTTTGAATTTATTTTCATCTTTTTTAAAGCTATTCCTTTTGCCCAAGATAAAGTTCAAGAAGACATAAAAAGTAGAGACTCTTTTCAAATTCTCTAATGCAATGCCTAGATGAAATCTTTATGTTTATACTAGGTGAAATGAAAGCTCTTTTAACTAAAAAATACAAGGCACCTCTGAGCAAACAAATTCAATTCCTCTGAGAAGGTGAACCATTCACTTCTGATGGTATAAGGGTGACTTTAGTAGTTACACAAAAAAAGCATGCACAATTTACCTGTCAGAATCTCCACGGATGTTGTCTCCGCCTCTCTGCAAAAAAGAAAGAGAAGTTCACAGTTAGTCTTCAAGCTACCAGGGAGACTGAGATGAGAAACCTTTACTTCCTGATCAATAAGAGGACATGAATGAAGACAGGAAAATGAGGTCATCAAAAAGAGCCTTGATTTTTACTCTGAGGGAATGAATACAAATACCACATTACATCAACTGAAGAATAAATGAGTTCTCAGAAGAGGGTGCTAGTCAAATTGAACTTCTGTACTTCTCAAAGAATATTAAAACGCTGAACATAATTGAACTGAAATACAGTTAGGTAAGTTCCTGATTAGAACAACCAAGTTTGATTTGAATAGTAGTAAGAGACTTTTATATACTATCTCTATTTCCATTTAGTTGGGTGGGGAACATGGAAATTCCTCAAAGGATTTAGCTTTAATGTGACACTACCCATCTTCAGATTCATACCGTAAGTGGGTTGTTGACAAGTGTGCATGAACTTTGACACAATTTAAACAATCCAGGAATATACATTTTTGTTGTTGAAAAGTAATGTTGAGCTCTTAAAACACATTTATTGGCTCAGGACTTCATAATACCACTTCCTCGGACAAAGATTGTATCTATATGACAACAAAAGATTCAGACAAAACTGGAAAAATTCACCCCATCACTAAGTATTTTGTTTCCATGAAGCCAAGGAGCTAGGCATTTGGAAACATGTAGATGACAGAAGAAAAATTTTACTTGTAATCCAAATGTTTTAGTTTCACATGGACATGGCCAAGATCAATCAGACAGTTTTATTTGTTATCTACAGACTACATTACAAGCTATACCAACTTAAAGGAAATGCATGGAAAGACAATTTTTGTAGAAAATAATCATTTCAAGAAAAAAAAAAGAAGGGGGGGACTTGACAATCTATTCTTTTAGGATGCGAATGTCAAGTTTCAAAGACTTGATGATATAAAAGCTTATGTGAAGCTAAGCAGTGATAATGTTGATCTTTCCAGAACTTCTCTGACCTATTTTTAGACACCATGAGGAACTCATGTGTGCAACAATGGAAGCCACAGTTTGTAAGACCATCTTGCATCCAGCATTTGGGATATCTGTAAAATGTAGTTGAATTCAACCTGGTAGGTGCTCTCTCTTTCCTTATTTATACAAACTCTCAGGTCTCTTATTTGGCAAAGGATAACAGTTGGAATTTCTCATAGCTAAGGGTCTTCTCCCTTTCTACATGCTAGTACCACTTGACTTGTTGAAAAAATTGTCATTTTTGTGAAGTCCAAAGCAAAAAGACTAGGAAATGCCTTAATGCTAGAAAGCTTCACTTAGCACAATATTTGATTTCCCATTCAGACAATGGACATCTTCAAAAACTTCAGAAAAGTTAGATTTTTTTTGAGACACATTTTCTGGTTGGAACCTAAGCCTATAAATTTAACAAATTCCGAATGGCAGAACTATTAGCATACCAAATCATGCTGCTTTTGGATTACTTTAGACATTTTTCATTACACATTGATTTGAAGTCAAAACCTGACAAATAGTGAATAGGAAATGTTAGTTTTAGTCTAAGAGGTTTTCCAGAGACTATATTTAAGTGTTAGAAATAATGAACCATTGGAACAATCCACACTGCATGCGGTACATCTGGCTGAAAGAAAACCTGGGGGGAAATAAGTGCTATTCCAGGTGATCTCTACATATTAATTGACTAATCATTTGTTTTGTGTACCCAGCTGGAATCCATCCCCTTTCTCCTCACTTGTCTTCCCCCCAATGCCAAAGAACATTAGCTGCTCAGGAGGGATCCAGGACAGCACTAGGTTGAGATGAAATTTTCCATTACAATGGCCCACCAAGTTATTGCTGCCAAGCACATGAATTTATATGATGAACCTATTGACTGAGTATCTACTGCAAGCCATTCTGCTGTGCGCTATGAATTGGGGTGTAACTAGTGGAGACAGTTCCTGCCTTCCAGTAGTTTATAATCTGAGTGGAGAAATAAACTATGTATGCACATAAGTAATATCTCAGGCAGTATGTACCATGAATGGGAGAGGAAATACAAAATAATGTATAGTGTAGTGGTGACAATGCCACATTTGGCATCAGAGAAACTGGATTTGAATCCCAAGTCACTTACATGCTACCTGTGTGATCTTAGGCAAGTTACTGAACTTCTCTGGGTCTCAGTTTCCTCATTTACAAAAGGATTAGCTTAGATGACCTCTTAGGTCACTTCTCATGAGTCTATGATCTTGAGTTTAGAGGTGGTCACTTATGACCTCTAAGGTCACTTCCAGTGAGTCTATGATCTTGAGTTCAGAGGCGGTCACTTTTGTCCAGAGGAATCAGGGAAGTCTTCCTGAAGGAGGTGGGATTTGAGACAGGCTTTGAATGATGGGGGGATTTTGATAGGAAGGGGTGGGAAGGAGGGAGGTCATCTAGGAAGAAGGCCTGATGACTATGATGCTTCAAATTCAAGCACTGAAAACAATCTCTCTTTTCTGTCAAGTATGTGAATACACTTGGTTTTCATGTGTATGGATTACACGTTCAGGAGTATGTCTCAGACATCTAGGATGACTCAGTAGCTACTAAGAACTTTTGGCATAGGGGGCATCTAATATGTGACCAGATAAAATATATTAAAACATACTGAAGGCATACAATGTTTAAATCAGGTGGACCTCCAATTATTGTCTAAGAACTAGTACTTCATAGTGTTTTCCCTTGAAATCTGAAATGACTTGAGAATCTTGTCCTCCGTGTAAGGTCTGCTATATATTCCATTTGCCTATAGGGAGAAATAAGGAGTCTGCATCACCAGAATTCACCAAGGGAGAAGAGCTGTGTGGGGTACCAACACAAGATTGTCTGCTTTTGCTTCCATTACTTCCTCTTGTGTCCTCAGTCATTGGTAGGCTTGGAGGAAGGAAAGTGGAGATAGGGAGAAGATAAAGGAGAGAAGGAAGGAGGGAGAAGGAGAGGGAAAGAGGCAGGGGGCAGGCGAAAGAGAGAGATTAGCTCCTTGTTAAAGCCCTTATTTTTAATCCTATTGGTTTTTTTTTTTTAATATTCCATTGCAGAGGCATTCCATTTGGCAAAACAACTTGGCAAATGAGTAACCTGATCAGTGCTTTTGTGCAATATGTGTATTTCCAAAGGTCATATTAGTCACTGAAGCAAATGATATCTTAAATTTTGTATGCCTCATTTTTTAATGGATTGATTTGAAAAGCTAAGCATTATTAGTTACTCATACAGAAATGAGCAAAGTAGTGAAGGAGCCAGTTACTGTGGGGGAATAATGAATTTCTTTGTACATTTGGATACATTTTAGAACATTCTAGTTTGGTGTCAAACTCAAATAGAAACGGATCTCTGCAGGCCACATAATGACTTATAAAGCCACAAATTAACATTATCTCTGTTGTTTGTATTTATTTGTTTTGTTAAATATTTCCCAGTTACATTTTAAACTGGTTCAGGTTTTACTCAAAAGTGTTGTGGGGTCACATGGGGCCTGTAGGCTGCATGTTTGACACTTTGTTGTCACAATTCAACATTAGGTTCTATCCCAGAACCATTTGTCAGGTACTTATGTGCACAATGTACAGTGTATCACAACATTTTCCTGATAAGAGTATAGTAATGTTTCAGCAGAAATCATGGGAAAACATTCAGATGGGAGTTCTTGCATGAATCACTTTATCACAATAGCACAAAATCAGGTTATTTTCCTTAACTTTTCGGCTATTCTCAGTGCAAAGATAGCAGAAGAAAACACTCATAACAACTGCTGGATGATTCAGAGTAAAGAGCACTGGACGGAGTCCTGGACTCTGGGCTCAGCTCTAGAACTTACTACTATGTGACCATACTGGACGAATGACTTTGTCTCTCTAGGTCTGTTGCTTCAAATGTAAGATAAGGGGAGTACTAAACAATCTCCAAGGTTCCTTCTGCCTCCAACACTCTGGGAGTCTAGAAGTACATTCAGGACTCAATACAGCCATAGAAAGAATTTTAAGGAAGCCCAACAGTTGCAGGAAATTACTGAGGAAAAGGAGCCTCTTGTCTCCACTGCATTTTCTGACCCTCTTCAGTCAAATGTTTGATTCATTTTTGGCACCTAGACTCATTCATACATAAGACAAGCTGATTACGAAGGCATCTAGCAGGAGAGCTTCAGCTAGGCATGGTATGAGAGGTCAATCTATAATATAGACTTTCCTGTTGAAATGTGAGGTACAGTAAAACCTTGATAAACTGACATGGTTCTGGAATGATTCGTTCTGGGTATGAGAAAATTCTGAAGAATGAAGAGTTTACCCTTTAAGAACTGGAACTTCAAAGTGTGATGAAACCCTTCATGCAGAGAGCAGAGCTACTGGACAGTTACTGAAATACAAGGTCCTCTTTGCTTCCTGAGAGGCAGCTAGATGGCATGGCGTATAGAGCACTGGGCTTGCAACCGGGAAGACTTCTCTTCCTGAGTTCCAATCTGGCCTCAGACACATACTAGCTGTGTGATCTGGGGAAAGTCACTTCACCCTATTTGCCTCAGTTTCCTCAACTGTAAAATGAATTAGAGAATGAAATAGAAAACCACTCTTTGTCAAGGAGCCATGGAGAGTTGGACATGACTGAAATGACTCAACAACAACAGCTTTGCTCCCTTGGAAGCCAACACTGAGCTGTGTTAGCTTGTTTCTTTTCTGGCCACCATCTTTCTCTGCTGTCAGGGTCTGCTGCACTCCAGCTCTGTTCTTGCCATTGCTGTCCCCTATTCTTGTCCCTCCCCTTGTTTCCACTTAGGTTATGCTTCCTGGGCTTTCTACTATGCTCCTTGGTTTTCCTGTGGAGCAGCTCACCTCTTATAGACATCCCCCCCAAAAGGACACTCCTTTCTCTTGTCAACAACTTATACATTCATAATACATCAGGAAGAATTTTCTGGTCTTTTGCTATTCTCAGCTCTTTTCATGACTGCTTTCTGCCATGCTCTTTCAAGGAAAGGACTGTTTTTGGTATTGGTTTTTGTAAACCCAGAGCCTAGCACAGGGCCTTGCATATAGTAGGAACTTAATAAATGACCATTGAATTGAATTGAATCTAGTCAGAGCTACTTTAACATTTTTTTTCAGATGCAGCACTTTTGGAGTCCATGAGGGTTCCATAAGGCTGGTCTCCAGATGAATAAGATTTTGCCATATGTGCCAAGGAGCAATATAGAGACTCATAATTCTTATCCACAAAGATATTATTGATGCCAGTCACAATACACATTTTGGGAGGGAGAGCCAGAATACATAGGGTACAAACAATTTTTCTCAAGTTCATTGAATGGGCAAGATTACTGACTTTTAAAATGGCATTAGGGTTCACATAACAGGCTCACTTTTCACCTCCATTTCCTTTTATTATTTTTAATGTTTTATATTGATGTTCTTTTCTTCTAAAATCACGATCATTTCCCACTGACTTCAATAGAACCTTGCCTTCTAACAAATACAGCCAAGCAAAACAATCCAACATATTGATTATGTCTGAAAATGAATGTCTCATTCAGCACTTCTTGTCCACCACCTATCTCCCAAGAGGCAGGAGGCATTTTGCACCATCAGCTTTCTAATCTCATGATTTGTTACTGCATTGATCAGAGTTCTGAAGTCTTCCACATGGTTTTCCTTTTATATGTTTTTAAGGGCACCTCACATGATAGCATCCTCTATGACTAAATAAGAAGTGATATTTATAGAAGGACCCATTAAATTAAGGTTTCTTTCTTAGACAATTAAACTCTGGAAAGGCAGAGAGACAAAGGGCAACTATACCCATTGTTTATGTACAGGAGAAAGGGGTAGTTGAGATTATGCTTGCTTGTAGAGGACAACCTTGGTCCAAGTATCTCATAAAATCTGTTTGTTGTATCAAAGACATGAAGAAGAGTACACTTTCAATTCACTCACCCCTATTGTTTTCATAAAAAAAAATTAAAACAGACATCAAGGATAAAAACAAAAACTGACATGTTTAATGATGCTTTATAAACCAACATTTGAGTGTGGCCTATTGAGTGTCTTTTTTTCTAGCTTACATATTGCCTGTGCTATCGGCATCTGTTTCTCACCTTCACTGTTGTCACTATGAAGATATTTATTTCTATTGAATTTCACCTTATTAGATTTGGCTCTGTGTTCCGGCCTGTCAAGATCTTTTTGAATCCTTATTCAGTTGTCCAGTGATGTTTCCTATCCCTTCCAGCTTTATGTCATCGGCAAATATGATAGGTATGTCATCAATGCTTTTATTCAGTTAACTGACCAAAATTTAAAACATCACAGGGCCAAGCACAGATCCCTGGAGTGCTCCACTGGAGGAAGCCTTCCATGTTGATAAGAAACTATTCATGGCTATTCAGAGTCCAGTTATTCAACCGGTTCCAAATCCATCTAATTGGACTATCTTTTAGTCCACATATATTTTTTTTCCCTCACAAATAGCTTATCAATTATTTGGCTAAAGTCAAGGCAAACCATATCCACAGCATTCCCCCAATCTACCAGTTTAGTAACCTTGTCAACAAAGGTCATTATGTTAGCCTGGAGTAGCTTGTTCTTGCTGAAGCCAAGCTGGCTTTTTGTTATCACTACTTCCTTTTTTAGATATCCCCTAACTATCATAAGCATTCCAAAAGTTTGCCATAAAACTAGTTCAGGCACACTGTTTTTTACATTGCAGACTATATTTATTTCCATTTTGTGAAGATCAGTCTGACATTTGTCACTCTTCATTTGTGGCGTAATACTCCTGCTTTGAAGCCTATGGACAGTAGCTCATAGCAGACATATCCATTGGCTATTTCAGTCCCCTATAGTATAGTTCATCTGGGCTAAGTTACATGAACTCATCAAAGGCAGTTGGAGGCTCTCTTATTTTCCTTGGGCATCAAAGATTCTCACTTTTCCAGTCCAGAGAGAAAACAGAAGCATAACTAGAATCGAGCAACTCTGCCTTCTCCTAGTTGGTGTTATCATCTCATCTCCTCTGGGTAGGGCTCCTAGCCCTTTTGGATCCTCCTCTTTTCCCCAATATGACTAAAGTTACACTTTTTGCTACATTTTGTTCCACTGCTGGCATCAGATCAGTCTGAATTTGAACACTCCTGACACTGTTCTTTTTTCCCCAGTTTAATTCAACTAGATTTTAATAAATGCCTATTATGTACAAGGCAAGATGTTTTGAGGGTACAAAGACAAAATGTAAAAAAAAAAATATCTCCACACTCAAAGAACTTGAATTCTACTTATATTGCTTTATTTTAAAGTAACAACCTTTTTGGTTTTTCTGAAGTCTTTTCCCTGTTATCTCTACACCAGGAATCCTTCCACGTTTACAAAAAAATTAAGCAAAACCTAGAAATATAGTCACCAAATTTGAACGTAGGGAGGTATGTTTCATAAGAAGCCTCTCAGGCTGAAATGAACATTATAGTTAATCAGAGTTTGACTGCCATTTAGTGTGGTTTCTGTTCGTGCTATTTTTGTCACTGTGTATATTGCTCTCTTGGTTTTGTTTACTTATCTCTTCATTAGTTCATATAAATATTTCTATGTTTCTCTGAATTCCTCATATCTATTCTTTCTTCAGGTGCAATGACATTACATTCATACATCTCAATTTATTCAGCCATTCCTCAATTGATGGACACAATACTTATTTCCAGTTTTATTTTTTTTTTGCTACCACAAAAAGTACTGCTACGAATGCTTTGGTATACATGGGACTTTTTTTTTTTCCTATTTTAGATCGCCTTGGGGATATGCATACATCAAAAGGATCACTGAGTCTGACTTTTCTCATATAATATTAAATTGTTTTCCAAATAGTTGGGCTAATCTTCACCTCCACCAACAGGGAGTATTCATTTGTCTACCTTCTTACAGCCCTTTTAGTTTTGGCTCTTTCCATCTTTCATCATATTTTCTTGGAAGAGAAAGATGAGAAATAATCAAAATAGTAAACCTATATAGGACTGTGGGAAGACAGGCACAATAATGCACTACTATTACAGCTATAAATTGACCCAGTTATTTGGAAACAAAGTTTTGCTCTGATACCTCTTCATGGTGTGTAGGTGACCCTGGGTTCTTGAAGAAGGCTAGGCATTAAGTATGACCCATGGCAACAGAGAGAGGCTGTTTTTCTGACTAGCTTAGCCACCTACAGAGAGCCATATCACCAGCGGGATGGCCACAAAGGTTGAACTTTTTAAACTATGGAAATGCATGAAACAGCAATCCTTGGTCTCGATGTGGTCTTCTGCAGTGATGGTGGCAGAAAGATGGGAGAGGGGGCAGAGCATGCTAAGAATCACATAGTTTTCAGACCATCAATAAACTTTAATTTGACCACTAGTACCCTAAACATGAGATCCTTGTCCAGTGACCAATGACAAGACATATAGGACTAAAGGAGCTGGATTGTGTCAACCTTGACATCTTTACTCTATACAAAACCAAAAGAAAAAAGTAAGTTACAGTTAAATTGAGGGATAGCTTAAAGATATTCATTAGAAAGGCAAAAAAGAAGTTGGTAGAGTGGGTTTTAACTTACGCCCAAAGATAACAAGAAGCACTATTTCATAGGATATTTGGTTATCACAAACTACAATGTTAATAAAAACTATTTACAAAAAGGCCATGACGAAAATAATTGTCGTATATTTACCAGCATCATTTGTGGAGGATGAAGAGGTAGAGACATTTTCTGAGGAGTTTGATAAGGCCTTCCAAATCAAATCAACCTGCACTCTGATATTTGCTGACTTCCATGCAAAGGTAGGAAAAGTTGAGACTAAGAAGAAACATATGGGAAAACAATTCGAGAACAAGGAATGAAAGAAGCCAAAGATGTGAAGATTATTAAGAAAAGCCTCACACCTCTATATCACAAATTCTTTCTTTGAAAAAACAACAAAGGCACTAGACATGCTGAGCATCAAGTAATTTGTTAAAGAGTAAAAATAGATTATATTTTAACACTCAGGAAAGACTTTGTTGTCATGGGAGTTATTTCTACGTCAATTGTCAGTGTATAGTTAGATAAGTGACTTTATAAAGCTAAGATCAGAATTAGTTTAAAAAAGAATTATGAGAAAAGGACATAGTATATAACTGAAAAAAACTTAACCCTGAACTACTTAAGCAAGTCCCTGACAATCAAAACTGGGAACTGGACAAAAGGAATGACCTTGACACTGAATATAACAAATCCATACAGAAGTTTAACCAAGCCTAATTAGTTGCCACAACAAGACCACCAAAAGACCACAGAAAGCACCTTAGTCAACAAATATCTGACTTCTTTGCCAAACAAAGGGAGAGAGTTGCCAAAGGCAACACTAGATTAGACTGAAAACTCATCTTTCAAGTCATATGTAGGATGGCAGATGATTACGAGCAGCAGTATCTCATAAAAGAGACAGAAGTAGTTTAAAGAAAGCTTGTCAAGATAGCCAAACAAGCAAAGACATTCAAGGATGAAAATGGAGAGACTGCAAATGAACAAAAAATGGTAAAAATCCAGAAAAATCATCATAAACTGTATTTTTTTTTACAAATTAATTTGTTTTTAGTCTTCAACATTCACTTCCATCAGTTTTAAATTTTCTTTGCCTCCCTCTCCTCCCCCTCCCCAAGACAGCATGCAACCTGACATAGGTTCTACATATTTATTCTTAGTAAATATAATTTCACATTAGTCATGTTGTATAGAAGAATTAAAATGAATGGGAGGAACTATGATAAAGAAAAAAACAAAACAAAAAAGAGAGCAAATAGTATGCTTCAATCTGCATTCAGACCCCATATTTATTTTTCTGGGTGTGAGTGGCATTTTACATCATGAGTTTGGGGGAGGTTTTTTTAGGTCCTTGCATTGCTGAGAAGAGCTAAGTCTATCAAAGTTAGTCATCACACAATGTGGCTGTTACTGTGTACAATGTTCTCCTGGTCCTGCTCACTTCACTCAGCATCAGTTCATATAAGTCTTTCCAGGTTTTTCTGAAGTCTGCCTGCTTGCCATTTCTTATAGCATAATAGTATTCCATTACATTTATATACTGCAACTTGTTCATCCATTCCCCAACTGATGGACATCCCCTCAATTTCCAGTTCTTGGTCACCACAAAAAGAGCTGCTATACATATTTTTGTACATGTGGGTCATTTTCCCATTTTTGATTTCTTTGAGATATGGCCCCAGAAGTGGTACTGCTAGGTCAAAGGGTATGCACATTTTTATAGCCCTTTAGGAATAGTTCCAGAATGATTGGATCAGTTCACAACTCCACATAAACTATTCTCTTCATCACCACCATCTTTGAATCATAACATCACTTTATTTTAAAGAGGCACACTTCCTAAGTATTACCTAAAAGAGAGTAGTAGCCATGAAAAAATTGCTTAGGACCATTCCTTAACTATTTTTGAAACAATGATCTCTGACTCCCTGTTAATCAATCAGATCAAGAAGCATTTATTAAGCACATACTGTGTGCTAGGTCCTGTGCTAAGTGCTGGGAATACAAATACAAGTACAAAGAAAGATGTTCCTTGCCTCAAGGTGCTTACATTCTAATTGGGTAAGATAATATATAAAAGAAAGCAGAAAAGAGGCATGGCAAGAAGGTACCTAGCTTGGGGCATGGTAGAGGAGGTCAGAGTACAGTCTGCAGATGACTGAGACCTAGCTGGCCTGGGCACCTTCCTTAAGTGAAGATTCTGGGAGCAGCCATCCAATCAGAGGAAGAAACTGCAGGGAGAGAAAGTACCTCCAATACCTGAATTCCAGGGCTTGAGTAAAGTTTCAGAATGAAGAGCCAGGGCATGGCAGAGGTCCAGAAAACATCCTGTTCAAACAACCCTGTTCAAAGACCATCTGATAACGAACACCAGTTGAGGCATACAACAGCATGCTCGCCAATAATATTTGCCCTTGGGATGAAGGAGATCCATTACTGAGTCCAGGTTGTGGATGGTGAGGTCTTCCAGGTGTTTCTGTTTGTCAATGACATCGTGCTGATAGCATCGAGCACATACAAATATCTATGTGGGTCTATCTATCTATAAACGTATCTATACCTGCTCTCCCCAAGTTTAGGACAAATGCCCCACTATTCTTGGATTTCCTTTCATTCTCTAGCACAAATTCTAACATGGAGTGGTCATTGCAGCATCAAGAGTCTAAGTGACTTGCCCAGGGACACACAGCCAGTATAGCCTTGGAGACAGGACTTGAAGCCAGATCTTCCTGGCTCTTAGGGCAGCTCCTTATCCATCATGCTATGTTATTTCTTATCTGGAACGTACTAGAGGAAAAACATTATGGCTAAAGCTGGCATCTTTGGAAAATTCTGACAACTCACCACATTCGTTTTAAAAGTTTCACCCTTAAAAAAAATCAAAGCAGAAGAAATGTAGCTTTGATTACGCCTATATGCAGGCTGTGTCCAGAGTCCAGTGTATTTTGGCTTTTGAATAATGGTTTTAATCACATGCAACACTAAAATCAGCAGGAATTGCAATTTAGTTGAAAGTGATCAACCCAGATTCAAGTATAAGGACCATGAAGAATATATTTTTCACATAACATGATAAACCATTACTGTGTCATAAAGTTGGAGTGGGTTAGATTGATAAAAGATATAAAAAAGATAAAATCCAAGTTGGATTTCTTCTAGAAACAGCGTGCAGATTAAATCTTATTACAACAAATAGCACTAAAATGAACATCTTTGTATTGCTAGAAGAATTTCAGAGATATGTGATACCATGAAATTTTATTATGGGATTTCATTAGTTCAGATTTCAATAATTTGGAATTTGAAATACTTTGCTGGCCTGAGGTTTACCTATGCAATGTGTGAAAAAAACATCTATGCTAAGCAAATGAGGAGTGAAAAGAAAACTGGAAGGGAAATAACCTAACCTGCTTGAGAGCCAAATTTTCAGATGTGAAGGGACTCCTTTATGTACAACTGAGTCATGATGTCTTAGAGATGAAAGGTATACTTTGAAGATTATTTGGTTCTGCCCCCTGCTTTTACAGAAGAAAAAAAACTGAGGTTGTTTTTGGAGAGATGAAATCATTTGCTCAAGTTCACACAGTGAGTCTAGGGCAGACTCTGGGACTAGAACCCAGGCCAGCTCATTCCTAGTACAGAACTCTTCCCGTTAAACCATACCTGGAAATTGAGGTGATTATTGCAAGTCATTCTCATTTATTGAGTAGAATAGGTCCCAGAAGACCTACCTGGTAATACCTTACATGCTTGAAAGTAATTAAATTGCATTTCTTTGGGAAAAAAAAAGACATTCTGTGTAACTCAGTGTTTGACAATTCAGATTGTAAGCCTGATTGTTTGCCATACCCACATACAAAGTCCCTAGAAGGTCACTGTTGTGGGATTTAATTGGTGGCCCCATTTCATCATGGTTACTGGAATGGAACTTTTTTCATCTGTGTCAAGCAAGTGACTGACAGTTTCTCCTGAGCATTTCCAGGTTCTCAAGGAAAGCTGCCCCTCTATTTGTCTCTCCCCCATGCTGTTCCTTTCAACATGGTTGCCTGCAATGTATAATTTGATAGAGACTATAATTCAGTAGTCTCTTCGAGCAATATATAACTTTTAAGGTTTTATAAAGCTCTCTTAGTCTATTCTTCAAGAAACCTGCTATTATAATGCTTTTGCTCAAGAAGATAGTTCAACTTCTGACCAGGCTGACAAAATAGAGCATATTAAAATACAAAACTTGCTAAGTATCAGCAAGGGAATAATGGAGGTAGAATTCGTTTAAGATCACTTCACCCCGACTCCAGGATGAACTTCATAGGAAGCAGGCCATTCATAAGAGATTTGTTTGAATAGTATATCTAATTTTACCCTCTCATTTTTACTTTAACAACGCCTACTCCCCAACATCAGGAGCCCAATTCCAACCCAGTCAGCTGTAATAGGTTCCATTATGAAATAAGACTCGAGTGCACAGGATTTTCATTAAAAACAGGTATTTCACCATCAAAGAGTGCTATGCAAACTTCCTGAATCTTTTCCCTTATTCAGGCACTAAGAAGAGCAATTGATTACATTACACTATTTGCTGTGTTTTGGCCTGTTAAACTGAAAGTGGGAAATTTTAGGCTTTTTCCTTATGCGAGTACAATGCAATTTGGGCACCCCTCCATTTAGAGGGATGATGGTTATATCATGCAATTAAAATTCTAGCAATAGATTATGGGAGTGATATTACTAATTGGGCCCTTTTGCAGGGTGCTCCTTGAGAACGCACATTAGAAATGCTCTTCCTTTACACCCACTTGTGTGTGCTGCCTGCAGCTGGGATGACCAGGCTGAATGATGACATTCTAGGATCATTTTAAGCTTAATATTTTTCATGTCTCCAGGCCATGCAGAAGGATGTTAAATGTTCAGCTGTCCGTGACAGCAGAAGGTAGAACCGAATATGCACAAAAGCATGGAAACGCTTGGCCTTCACTTGAGAGTACCTTGCAGAAATCAGGAAGGGCCTGATACATGACTTTGCAAGGAGTCCAGGATGCTCTAATGGTCTAATTGTGCTCCAAAGCACAAGTTATGACACACATATCGTCTTCCAGCTGCCACCTCTACCACTTGTTCCTCTTGCCAGAGCTGTTTTGTAGCTTTCTTGATCTTACCTCAGAAGAATCTGAGGGGAAAAGGATGCCTGTCCCTTTTATGCTTTCATCACTATGCAGGCCAGCTCTAAGCAAAACTGAGTGTGCAAAATGCGCCTTTGGTCCTCCTTGCCTTCCACTGTGGTGCTTTTCACTCCCATACTGTCACACTCAGGGCCCCAGTTTCTTATGCTGTCCTTTGGCTGACTAGATCTTGACAACACAGAACACTGGGCTGAATCTAATGAGGTTACATTTATTTTTTTTTAATTTTATTATAGTTTGCATCATTCATTTCCACAAGATTTTGAGTTACATATTTTCTTCCCGTCTTTCCCCCGCCCACCACCCCAAAACAGCCATCCCAGTGTGTCCACCCTCCCCCCGTCTATTCTCTCCTATGTCAC
>CM053582.1:43698578-43735996 GCA_028627135.1 Pseudochirops cupreus | reverse complement strand
AAAAAAAAAAAGAAAAACAACTTTGGAAGACTTAGGAATTCTGATGAATACAATGACAAGCCACAATCACAGAAGCCCAAAGATGAAGAACACTATCCACCTCTTCCTAGAGAGATGTGGGACTTTGAATCCACAATGAAACATATATTTTTGCTGATGGCCGGCATGGGGATTTGTTTTGCTTTTCTCTGTATATTGCTTATATGAGATTTTCTTTTTTCTTTTTATTGTTCAATATAGGGATGATGAGCTTTTTTTGATCACAGCAACTCATTTAATTGTCTACTAAGGTATGGAGAAATGGTGATCTGCATCTTCAGAAGGCATTCCTACATGTTTGAAGTGATCAGAACTTGAAATCTTGGAATATTTTGTTGTACGGGGGCTATCAACATGTTCTAAAAAGATGGCAATGGCTAGCTATGGTTTTGAAATTATTGGGGGTTTTTGAACCAGATCCTTGATTTCATTGCCATAGGGAAATCTTGGTGAGAGAATCTCCCTCTATTTATGTCTTAGAATTAGAGTTAGAGAGCTGCTTGGGAAATTGAGAGATTAAGTGACTCACCCAAGGTCATGGAGGTGGGGCTTGGGCACAAGAACTCCCTGACTTTGAAGTTGGCTCCTCCTCTCCGACATCTCACTGACTCATTTGTCTTTTGTCCTGAACGGTTTCTTTTATATTTTTAAAATTATGAATTTAACAAACAACAATGAACATTTCAATGAACAAAGAATAGAAAGAGGATTATCTATGAAACCATGACTCTCTGTTATGTGTAGCTTGCTTAAGTGCACCCCAACACTGCCCTCCTTGTCCAAGGCCCCTTTGGAACTTTCCTCTGCTCTCTTCTGTGTATTTTTTCAACATTTTGCTTTCTACACTAGACTTATTCTAGAGAGAAGTTCTTGTCTAATCTAAAGTAAATTTGTATTTAACCCATCAAATTTATTATGACACAGCTGAAAATAGACACAGATTTTTTTTTTCTCCAGTGTACATAGAGGAGTGGGTAGAGACTTCTTGTTACTTGTTACTTCTGCAAGTAGCAAACATCTTCAGTTCACTGTAAAGGCTTTTAAGTTTGCTTAAAAGCAAAAAGATAGGAGAATAATAAATAATCATTGAGCAACAAGAAGAAATAATTAAAAAAACATATTCACTTCTAATTTATGATTCTCACTGAGAAATTCACTGTAGATGGACTGATCTAAAAGGCAGATGGCCTTTAAAAATAATTTTAGTGAATTTCCTTAAAATACAGCATGGTACTAGTACAGTTCACAAAATAATATTGCTTTATTCCCAGCGTCTGACAGTATCAATCTGTTTGACAGTACCAATCCTGAGAATGGTCACCAAGTCACAGATGTTTGGCTGAGGAGCCCTTGACAATTCTCCATCCATCTTTTGCTTGAACTCTTAGTAATCAATTAATTCAAGATCAGTCAGAAAGGAACTAGCAGTTTTCTTAGATTGGTGCTGAGGATCTTCCACAGCAATCCTCCAAATCAAAATGCCCTGAGTGTTCCCTCAGAAATGAATGGATACACACACACACACACACACACACACACACACACACACACACACACTCACTTTATTTAGACATCAACTGGCAGGGGAAAATACTGTGATAAGAAAGGGAGTTTTCCCAGGTTGAAGTTCAAATATTGCACTTGAAAATAAAGAATGCTCAACTACATGATTTCTGGAGTCTTATGTATTTGGCCATCTTTAACCGTAAGCTCTCAGAAGACAAAGACCATGCTTATCTAACTCTTTGCACAGTAGTGTCAATAAACATTTTTTTGTTTGTGCTATTCTTTGAAGACTTCATAACTTACAAGTAAAGGGCTTAATGTACTGACAGCTCCTGGTGATCTCTAAACAAATTCTCCCCAAATGGCGTTCAGTGTCCATCATCTAGGAGTTAATTTACTGAACTTTGACCAGTTGCTCCCCCACCTCTATACTTAAGACCAGAAGTGTCAAACTTGCTCCCACAAAATCTAAGTGCCTCAAATCAAGTTAAAATGGAATCAGGAAATGTTTAATAAGATAAATGAAAATGTAATACAATTTGTCATTTTCTTAGTCAATATGAACTCACAGGGATCAATTTCTGTTTGAGTTTGATGACCCTGCTCAAGAACATGGTAAGGACCAAGATAGGAGAATTCCAAGGAGAGGATACAAACTATGAAGCACAGGATCAATTTCAAAAAATCTTCAGGCTGGCACTTAGAACTCTTTCTGTAAATTGGCCTGGACTTCCTGTACAAATATTTGTCCAATTACTCCAATAAATACCTTCTAGCTAGGGTCAGATGGTCTACTTCCTGCCTTCCTGCCTCTATCCCCTCTTCTGTAACCAACTCTACCTCTTCCTCAAGGCCCAATCCATCTATAAAGTCCTATGGAAGTACTCTGATCCCCATTCATTTCTCCAAACACTAACTCTTTTTGCATTCATTATCTTAACAGCACAATCAATACCTTATTATATAGTCCTTTGTTCCCAACTTTTCATGTACACACAAAGAAAGGCAAACAAATTGAAAAGTCCCCATTCTTAAGGAACACATAGACTAATGGGGAAGAAAACATGCAGCTATGTACAAGGAAAATATATATAGGACAAATTGGCGATAACCCAACAGTGGGAAGGCACTAGCTTAATGCTAAGGAGAGACATGAGGTTGGGAAACCTATCAGAAGGATATTGCAGTCGTTCAGCTATGAGGAGATGAGGGTCTGCACCAGGGTAGGAGTAGTGTAAGAGAAGACAAGGGAGCTTGTAGGGGAGATGTTGTGATGGTAGAATTGATAGAACTTGGCAACCCATTGGATATGGAGGTGACAGAGAGTCAGGAGCTGATTAGGTAGAAAGCAGGCATCAATGAATGACTCACTGATTGACATTCATCAAAAATGTCTTTTTTTCTCACCCAACCCTTTTAATGATTTCTCATTATCTCCGTTTGCACACTTGGATGAAAGGATCTTTATGTCTCCCTCTGGAGAAGGAAATGGCAAACCATTCCAGTATCTTTGCCAAGAAAAGCCCAAATGGAATCATGAAGAATCGGACATGACTAAAACCACTGAACAACAAAATGTCTCCCTCATTGTTCCTATCCACCCAGAGTCAGAATTGGGCTTTGTTATAGGGAAAACATAGGCTCTTAGATATTTCAGGATGTATTTTACCCTGACATAATGGGCATGTGTGCTGAAGACAGTTAGTGTGGGGTTGAAATGGAAGTCAGAGAAAGAAAGAACAGAGACTGTTTTTAGAAGAGGAGGTCTTTAGGGGATATAGAAGATCCTGAAGCTGATGAAGTTATAGGTAAAGGAAGAGACAAGATGCTCTCTGTTGTCAAAAGGAGAATCAAATGCACCAATATTGAGATCTCAAGTTGTAAAGGTGGCATCCATTTGACCTATAGATTCACAGCAGGCATATGTACACAATAAATACATTTTTCTTTGTGAATAATTGATACAATCCACATTCCTATTCACTTATGAAAAAACCTTTCCATGAAATCAATGGCAAAACAAAACTAAAGGCTGGGGCTTGAGGGAATAAGCCAGAAAGTCTTCTCTGATTCAATGGAAGTAAAATCCTGAATTTTCCCAGCCTAAAACTCCAGCTTCCTTTACTGATCACCTCCAAAACATGCACTTGAGTGCTTTGCTTGTAACACTCATGGCTCCTTCTCAGCTTCCTTCACTGGTTCATCACCCTTTCCCTACCTTGTAAGTGTGACTCTCCATCAGGATTTTGTCAATGTACCTCTTCTCTTCTCTGTCTACACTCTCGCTTGATGCTCTCATCTATTCCCTTTATCAGTACTGCAGATGGCTTACTTCCAAATGTTTACCTCCAGCCCCAATTTGTCTCCCATGATCCATTCCTACTATCATCTTTCCAGTTCGACTCAATACATTCCAAAGAGAATTTGCCATCTTTCCTACCATCACTTAAGCACAAACCCTTAGACTCCTCTTCCACTTTTTGTTTTCCCTCACCTCTTGCATTCAGTCAGTTGCCAAGCAATAGAAATGCTCAACCATACCATCTCTCCCATCTGTGCTATCTAATCCCCTGGTTCCGGCCCTCATAACTTGGACAACTGTAATAGCCTTCTAATTTGTCCCTTGGCATATGATTTTCCCCTTCTTCTGGTCATCATAAGTCTTCCTAAAGCACAGGGGTGACCGAATGGTTCCCCCACTTTGCTCAAAAACCTCCAGGGGTTCCTAGAGATTGTGCTAATAGGATAAGATACAAACTCTTTAGGCTGGCATTCAAGGACTTCTGCAAGCCAGTTCCAATAAATCATTTTACATTTATTTCATATTTCCCTTCAAGCACTCTTGCCCCCATGTATCTCCCAACCTATCTTTAGTGTTGTTGATATATCGTAAAGCATTAGCTCCTACATGGAAGGGGATGTTACTTACTCACTCTGTGTAGTACCTAATTGTCTATTTAGCAAATATGTTTAAATAATGACAATGCAATTCCTTAAGACTTAAGATTCTGATGGCTCTCAAAAAAAGCAGGTGTGTAATTTCATTTATATGTGATTTTTAAAAAGTGTCTACCATCCAGGATCAAATAGAAAATCCTGTTTGCTTTTTAAAGCCCTTTACATTCTGGCCTCTTCCCACTTTTACAGTCTTCTTACACACTACTCTCCTCCACAAATCCTGTGATCCAGTGATACTGTTCCCCTTGCTGTTCTTCACATATGATGAAATTCCATTGCCCAGATCCAGGCATTTTCGCTTTTCATCTTCCACACCTGGAATGTTCTCCCTTCTCATTTCTGCCTCCTGGTTTCCTACAAATATCCACCAAAAATGCCGCCTCCTGCAAGAAGCCTTGCCCAGTCCTCCTTGATCTTTGTCTTCCACCTGAAATGATTTCCAATTTATACTAGATAAACCTTGTTTGTATATCGTTGTGTGAACGTGGTCTTCCCCATTAGACTGTGAGCTCCTTGAAGGCAGGGACTGTTTTTGCATTTTTTTGTATCCCTAGAACTCAGCATAGTATCTGGCATGTAGTAAGCACTTAATAAGTGCTTGTTAACTTGACTAACAATGACATTTTGGAAACGGCACGTATGAGATTAAAGGGGAATGTCTTAAACACCATAAGTCATGGTGAAAAATGAAACAACTGTATGCACTTGTTATGGACTGAATATATTACATTAACCAGAAAAGGGAAATATCTAGGAAATATGTCATCTTTGACACTGCTTTATCTTGAGTCTATTATTTTAAAATATTTCCACATGTTAAAGAACCATAGATCATCTAAAGAATTTAGTAGAGATACTTCTAGGGCAGTTAGGAGGCACAGTGAATAGAGAGAAGGGCATGGAGTGGGGACAACTCCTCTTCCTGAGTTCAAATCTGGTCTCAGACACTTACTAGCTGTGTGACCCTGGGCAAGTCACTTCACTCTGTTTGTCTCAGTTTCCTCATCTGTAAATTGAGCTGGAGAAGGAATGGCAAACCACTCTCATATCTTTGCCAAGAAAACCCCAAATAGGGTCATGAAGAGTTGGACATGACTGAAAAATGACTGAACAACAAAAAGGTACTTCCGCAAAGTTTTTTCACTACACGACTATTCATTAATCTGTTCTCATTCTTACCATTTAATATTTGAACAAAGTTGTTCAGAAATCCTTTAATTGACCATCACATTTAAAGCAAGTGAAATAAACAATGTACATGACACAAAAGTTCTTTGTTTTCCTTAACACTGTCAGCAAAAGAACACTTAATTTTGAAAAAAAAATGCCATATGATTGCATGAAGTTTTGATATTTTAAACTACCGAAAAATAGTAAACCTCAATTGAGGGTGTGAAATCAAAATGTCTTGAAAAAATGGAGATTTATATTTTACATTATTCTCTATCTGTAACCTCCTTACTCTGCATCCTGCCTCTAGCCTCTCTGTATTCACAACCCAATCAATCCTCTACAAGACTCATCTTCTAAAAGTACCACTTCACCATGGTACTGCTATGCTAAAGAACCAACAACAGGTCTCCATTGTAAAGTGGATGGATCTCAAATTCCATATCCTCACAACTGAGGTCCTCCCCAAGCAGTGATTCTCTAAACTGGAGCAGCCCAACCAAGATCCTTGCTATAACATACCTGATAAGTGGCCAGCAAGTCTTTTTTTTTTTTAATACCCTCAGTTAGAGGGTGCTTATAAACAGTAAGAGTAGACTATGCCATTTTTGGAGATATCAATATATCTATATATGTGCATATGTAAATGTATACAGAGACCCATATTTGCCTTCTTGCAGTTTTGATATAGATTTCCTAGCTCTGCCCTGTGGCTCTCCAAATAGGTCTAGGAACCATCATGTCTCCACCAAGTCTTTTCTTCTAAAGACTAACTAATCCTTGAGGATTTCCTTTAGTTGAGTCTCACTAGACATGATCTCAAATATCTTCACTGCCAGACAGATGTTGCTGTTATCTGGACACTCCTCCCTTAGTGCTGTTGATCCCCAAATGTGGCACTGATATGCTCATGTGGAACTTATCTACTCTGAATGTGGTCTGATCGGGGCACAGCCCAGTGGGGCTATGACCTCCTCGCTCTGGGAATTTATACCTCTCAGTGCAGTTCCTCATGGCACTAGCTTTTTTGACTGCCACATCACACTGTTCATACACTAAAACCTTCCAATGTATTCCTTATAAACCACTGTTTAGCCATGCCATCCTCACCTTGAACTTGAGTGAAGTTGGAGTCGATTTTTTTTACCTGACTTTACATTTATGCCTGTTCAACTTCATTTATTAGATTATGTCCAGTGTTTTAGGGGTAAAAGAAAGGAATAAACATTCATTTGCTGCCTACTATGTGCCAGTACTTTTTTCTACATATACCTCACTTGCTCCTCACAACAAGCCTTTGAGGTATGTAGTTATTATTCCTATTTCACAGCTGAGAAGGGGGGACAAACAGAGGTTAAGTGACTTGTGCAGGGTCATGCAGCTAAGTCTGAGGCTGGATTTGAACTCAAGTCTTCCTGACTCCAGTCTTAGTACTCAATCCATTGTGTCACCACCTGCCTATAGTCCATGAGGAGTTTTTGGAATGCTGATTTTGATACCAGTGGGTTGGTTAGCACTTTTGGGGGTACTGGATCATCTTCAAGGTGATAACCATACTTTCATTCGAGTCAGTGGAAAATATTAAAACAGAACAGGACCAAGAACAGTCCTTGAGGCTCTACTGGAGACCTTCCAAGTTGTCACAGAAACATCAGTAATTCTCCTTGGGTGTGCCCTGGTCTAAATTCACCTAAATGAGCTATTTATCTATGTCATACCTCCCCATTTCTTCCAGAAAAATAACACAAGATTTTGCCAAATGCTTTGCTAAGTCTAAGTAACAATAATTGTAGCATTTTCTTCAATGTCAGATGCCGGGGGGGGACAAGGTTCAGATAAGCTATGATGTTCATGAGTTTCAAAAGAACATGTCCAAGGGGAGAGGTCATTATTGATGGTGGGGAATGGAACAAGTGAGGTTTCCTGGAGGAGAATATGTCTGAATCTAACTTTAAAGGATAGGTGGGAATTCAACAGGAAAAGATAAGCAAAAGGGTAATCCAGGCACACTGAACAGCCTGAGAGAAAGCATGGAGGTGTGAGAATTCAGGGGGTGGTTAAATGACAGAAAGTAAAACCATGTAGGACGAAGAATATTGTATTGGATGAGATAGGGGAGAAGCCCCACTGTGAGGGGTTGAGGAAAGAAGCGGTTGTGAGGAAATGAGGAAAATGACTTAATTTTAGAGGTGAGAAAACAGAAGCACAGGAAGATTAAATGATTTTCCTTAGGTCACACAACTAGTTCATGGGGGAGGGGGATAGTCTAGAATCTAGAACCTAAAACCATGACTAGCATGCAGATTATCTGACTCAGGTATTCTTTTCACTATGTTGTACACTCAACTCCCTTAGAGGACCAACTCTTCTCAAACACTACAGTATCCACTCAGCACTAGATTGAAGGAGGGTGCTTAGTCTATATTTTGTTGCTTATTGCTTGAACAATTTAAAATTTTCAGTGCCCTCTAATTTATACCGGGCTAGTCAACAGGGTCTTCGATAAATACCCAAACGCATCAGATTGGAGGCACCTGAATTAAAGACTACCTAGGATAACTGAGTCATCATATGGTTATTTTGCTGTGACATTGACCAAAAATAATAAAGACCCAAAGCACTGTTTTTTCAGAACTTTGGCCCATAGAGGATGGAGAGCTTCTCTGAGAGTCAGGAGTGGAAGGGATAAACAATCTGAGTTCAAGTGCCACCTTTGACAAATACAGGCTGTATGGGACTTTGAACAAATCAATCACCTTCTCAATGTCCCAGGCAACTCTCTAAGACTATAACCTGCAGGCTAGGAGCCGCTACATTTATAAAATGGCAGTTGTATGTATGTGGGAAAGTACTGTTTCACTAAGAAAGGTTTCAGGTAAATAAGTTTTCATTTTTGTGCATGCACAGCTTTGGCAATACATGAATCTAAAACCTTCCTTTATTAAAAGTTTCCCAGCAGTAAAAGAGATAAAAAGGGAGGAAGATGTTATAGCCAGTGGCTTGCAGTATTTCTCTAGAAAACTGTAATGAAGCCACCCTCCTTTCTTTAGAAATAATAATCCTACAGTCTCTTTCTATATAATGTAATAGAAGTATCTTGGGCCAGAGGAAGGCCTCGAGATGACTTTTGGTGCCATTTTCTTTTCTGCATCCTTGTATCCCCTCTTCAGTCCAGGCATCCAGAGCCCTGGTGCCACTCAAAGCCCCACAGTGGGTATACCATCTAAGTCTACCTCACGCTACAAAATTATCTCTCCCTCTTCAATCTAAACTCCTCATTACTTACGTACAGCAGACTTAGTTAGGTATCCAGAAGAAATGATGTTAGCAAGATTTTGGGGAAATTCTAATCTGCTCCCACAGAGTCAACTACTGTTTATTTGTAGGTGACTTGCAAGGTTATATCTGTAAATTAACCCTTTCTCTTGTGTCCCAGATCCACATTTTCCACTGTTTATTAGACATATCCACCTGTACTACTGGCATCCTAGGATCAGTGTATCTTCAGTGAAACTCACCATGTAATTATAGAATCTTAGAGCAAGAAAGGATGTCAGATGGCATCTTGTCCCTCACTCATTTTGGCCCTCCCCCCATTTCCCAGCCTTTTCTGCCTGACTTTGCCATTTCTTAGTCTGAAAATTCTCAGATTTTTATTTCTCCTTCTCTTTGGCCTCCTGATACTCAATCTCCAAGTCCTGCCCATTCTACCTATCTTTCAATCAAACCCCTTCTTCATACCTATTTCCTGCATTCTCATTTGAGCCCTCACTATTTCTCACTGCCCTTCCAAAAGGGCTCCCCATTTCTAGTGCTTCCTGTATCATTCATATTATAGAACACAAAGTAAATCTTCCTAAAGCTCAGCTTTGCTCATGTCTCTACTCTGCTCAAAAACATTCAGTGGTTCTCCACTGACTATTAATTTGAATGAAAACTTCCTTAGTCTTGAAGGCTCTCCATAGGCTGCCTTCCAGCTCTGTTTCCAGACTTACACCACACCATAGCCTTTCATAAATACCAGACTTGCACCTTTCTGAACTCATTTTGCCCTTTCTTGTCATTGAGGAATTATTAAGTATTATTGACTAATGACAAGTTATCATATTCTATCTCTTTTGAAATGAATCAAAAAACCCTGTCCTAAATAGTACAAATCTCATTCCATGCTTGTGTCTCTCTCCCTGTCATCCTGACTTGCTATCTATGTGGTCAGCCCGTCCAGAAGGGAATAAAAGAGATAAAGCAGGGGGAAGAACAGCTTTCAGGGAGCCAGATTTGAGAAATGAGTGATTTTTTGCTCACTCTCCTTGCATTGGAATAAAATGAATGAAAGAGTTCATCCCTATCAAGATATTAATAGGAAAAAAAAAGATATACAGAGTATGATGTCACTCTATGCAGCTGGAGTATAAGGAGAGTCTCTTCTCCCCTGTAGAAATGGGACATTTGTACCATATCTCCATGCTGGCTAAACAACAAATAAATCATAGATTCCAGCAGTCAAGTAACTGATACATAAGCCTATGGACAATAGCATCCTACTCTCCAAAGGAGCTTTCCCAGAGGGTAAATTTCATCTAACATGATGTTCACGTCAATCTGTTCTGCTACACTGAGGACAGGTATCAGGCTAACACTTCTTTCTGTTGTTTATTGTAAATGGTCTGTCAAGGCTGTCACATGGCAGGGTTGGCCCACAGAAAAACTGAGAGAGGTGAAGTTTATTATTAATAAGAGTAGCTAGAATGTAAACAGCACTTTAAGGTTTACAAAGAGTGTAAACATGTCACCTTATTTGATCCTGTCAACAATCCTGGGAAGTAGGTGCTATTATCTCCATTTGCAGATGAAGAAACTGAGGTTGAGAAAGGTTAAGTGATTTGCCCAAGTCCCATGCTTGCTACACTGAGCAACTTCCCTGCTAAACCTGTCAGCTGACCTTTTCTATGAAACCTTTTCCCAGAGAGATTTCCATTTTAAACCATACATTTTACTGAGGAAGTAAAGCCTCTACTCCCCATTAGAGATGTTTCTGTCTTGGCAAACAGGTGGGAGAAGCACTTGAAGTGGCGACGGGGTGTGTACACATATGGTGATAGTTTCACCTCTGAGGTCATATACCATATGGGTGACTGCTTAGAGCACTTCTGTATATGGTCATCCCAAATCTTTACAATGACATGTAAGGAAATTTGTAAAATTAGTCTGGCTTTGAGTTTTGTCTCTACTGTTTGCTAAGTCAATGATCTTGAAGTTTCTTGGCCTAAATGCCACCATCTATCGAGTGGAGGTTGGTCTAAAGAATCTTTAAAATCCCTTTCATTTTGAGATCCCATTGTGGGCTATGCATTTGGCTTTTGTTGGAGATGATCAGCATATACTTCAGACTGAGGGGCAGAGAGGCCATTCTCATTCAGGGAGGTTCTTTGGCCCCCTCTCATCCAGGTTTTTGAAATCAAGCCCAGAGTGGGAATACAGCTCTCAGAGAATCCCCTGGCCATTCCCCACTTGCTTTAAGCATCATAGAAAACATTTTTCTTTCCCTTTGTTAGACCTACCTATTGGAATCTCATGGGGCCCAGAAGCTTGAGGCAATAGCGTTTGTCCCACTTTGTTTCTTTGCTTGTCGTATAGACAAGTGAAAAGCAGGGTATGTTTTTTATCTGTGTTTGTTTGTTTTTAAGGTTCCCATAGAAACCATAAGCCTCAAGTTAGGCAGTTTTGAGTTTGACTCAAACTAAGATTCAACAATGATACTCAAAACCTATTTTGTTCACAAAATAATAGAGTCACTATGTGGCAATTCCTTCTAACTAGGTGATCTGAAAAGAACATTTAATTCTTGTCTAAAACTGAAGACATTTACCCAAGGCTCAATATCATTCATATTCTCTCTGTATCCTCAGTGCCTAGCATAATGCCATGCATAGAGCAGGTACTAAATAAATGCCTGTTATGAATGAATGAATGAATCTCAGGGTGAGCTCAAGCAATCATAGCAGAGGGCTACAGAGCATTTCATTTCTCTGGTTGTTCCAGGTATGTCAGTCTTTTCCCCCTCCCCAGGATGGGGATTGTAGAACCTATGGTTTCTCCTCCTTCTGTGGCCATCAGCAAATGGTGCCCCTCAGCCCGGAAGTAGGAAACCGTCCTTCTCTCCACCCTGCCTCGGGACTCCAGCTTATTTCTACACTCTTCCTCAATGGGCTTCTGTCTGGGTGATCTTGGGAAAAGGACAACCCTAGTGGCTCAGTTTCCTCATGAGTAAAATTGTGATAACACTTGCTCTGCCCACCCCATGGGTTATTGCGAGGCTCAAGTGAGCACTAAGAAAGTGTTTGAAGAGCACAAAGTATAATGTCAATGCCATCTAGGTATACTCCCATTCTTCTTTGTTTTATTATACCCACACAACAAAGGCTAAGAACCATGATTTCTTTGTCTCGCTGACCCACAATTGTCCCATCCCCAAATGAAAGCATCCTCACTTCAAATTGCCCAGTTATTTAGTCAAGACCTCTCTTTTGCCTTCATCACCCTCTACCTCGCTTTATTCTTACGTATGTGCACAATGAAAGCATTCTCCCACTACTTCCACTAGACTATAACCTCCTTGAGGGCAGAGACTATAATTTTTCCAATTCTCTATCCTTCCAGGGCTAGCACAGCATTTACACATAATAGGTCCATTAAGAAATGTTTGGTGAATTTGTTGACTCAATTATTACATGATTCAGTTCACCATTAGTAGAATATAGATTCCTGCAATAGAAAAACTATGCTTCTCAAAAATTAAATACTGCTAAATTCCAAACAAATGTCAAATTAAATTTCCTTCAGAGAGATGGAGCAAGATCAATATACAGTCACCTTATGACAAAAGAAAAACTCATCTAACATTAGGTAACAAATGCCAGAACAGCCAATAGTTGTCTGGGAATGAATTTTTCCCCCTGGAAACTTAGAGCTTCACTGATGTTTTTGAGATGAGACAAAAAATTTCTCTAGCATGAGCAAATCAAGTAAGTTAAAAACCAAACAAACCCTTCTACTATACTATATTACATTACCCACAGTATCTTCAAATGAATCCTATATATTCTACTGGTGACTTGGGCCTTAAAAACTGGAGGGGACATATCTTTGTAGCAATTTGCTGTGGAAACATTTTCATTAAGAAGAGTTCATGTTTCTAGCAATTGATGGCTCCACTAACAAGCCTCACAGAAACCACTAAGGGTAATTGTGTTCATGGCAAACCTATTCACCTACAAATTTCATTTCTTTGAAACCTTCCCTCTTGAGGTTTTCCTTTTCCTTATCATTAAGAGAAAGGAAGACAAAGACTAGGCTCTAATCAGAATTGCTTCTTGCATTTTCAGTGGGCCTTGGCTCTATGGTTCCGACTATTGCTAATAAGAGGAAGCTTTAACATGAGGGTTCTCCAGCTTCCTAGATAGATGGAACCCCTCATTTGGGGGAGAAGAAACTCAAGTCAAGACAGGGCTAGAGAGTTGCCCAGTGTAAGAGTAAATAACAGAGTTAAGATTTTAATCTAGGTCCTCTGTCTCTAAATCAAACACTTCCTAAGGCTGCCATCATTTCCACCTCTTAGAACACGTCTGATGGCTGGGACACTGTTCCAAGAAATCTTTTGGGCTACAGCAAAAGATCCACAGCATTCAAGAATAAGGAAATGATAGTCATACCGTATGCTGCCCTGGTCAGACTACACCCAGAATAGTGTGATCAGTTCTGCTCATCATCTACTGTGTACATTTTCTAATTTTTCACCATCCTTATCCCTTGACAATCCAACTTGGCACCGGTGCCAAAGAAGTAGACAATTGTGAACAAAACCTTTTATATCACTCCTACTAGTGGGGCCTGGGAAAATCCTGAGAGTTCACAAACAACCTTTCTAAAACCACTCCATGTGTAGGTGCTATGAGAAGATTCCATGTGACTAGGACCATATACCCTTGAGCCAAGAAGACTACTCTTCAGGTCCAGAGTTTGATCAAGGAACCCTCTCCCAATCCCTTTCAAGACAATGAAAATTCTCTTATAGTTCACAGAAGCAAGTAATATGATGCCTACACTGACACTTCTAGGAGAACCTGCCATAGGGAGGCCCTAGCACAGATTGGATATATGGTAATGTCACCATTAGAGTGGTCCTTAGAGCCTCCTGAGTTTAGGTGGCTTAATCTGGAAACAAACTCAATCATGGAAAAAAAATGCAGTAATTTGAAAGTTGGCAAATCCTGGCTGGAACAACATATAGCACAAGTAAGGGCATCCTATCTCTGATCTCTCTCTCATCCCAGAAGGTTATGTGGTGATAGGACATGAATAGTAGTTTCTCTTTGTACAAACTCATTAAGTTTCTCAATACTTTCCACCACCCATAACAAATCTTAAATTATATTGTTTGATTTCAATGTAAAAAATACAATATACATGCATAGATTGTGTATTCTCCTTCCACAGTGATGCAAAGAAACCCAATTATATTTAGTCAGTTTCTCCTTTAAATAAATCAGTGCCAAATTTAGTGAGGAGGTATGATATAGAGGAACAGGGACATGGAGTCAGTTATCTGAGTCTGAATTGTGGCTCTGCTTTTTCTTGCTTGTGTGACCTTGGGAAAGCTTCTGCGTCTCAGTTTCCCAGACTATCTACGACATGAGGGGTGGGGCCCATGATCGTGAAGGTCCCTTTTCAGTTCCAAATCTATGATGATATGTTTTTATTCATTGAATGTCTACAGCATACTGTGAAGCATTAGGCACCATGGGGAAATGAGAAGTATAAAGACCTTTGCCCCTGGCTCTCAAGAAGCTCCTGAATCAACTGGGGAGTCAAAACCGAGTCAAATGACACAATGGGAACAATGAAATGCTAATCTGAGCATAAGAGGAAGAGGAAGGTCAAAGAAGGCTAGAATAACAGTAATGGAAGGTTTCCAGGAGAAGGTAGGGCATGAGCTGGGTTCCTAAAGGATGACAAGGGTTTAGGGAGGTGAGGACAATGTGAATGAAGGAATGGGAATGTGTATCATGTGTGGACCACTGAGGCTGAAGGCCTGGCCGCAATAAAGACCTGCCAAGGTGGGATACTAGAGAAAGAAGTGGAAAGGGCAGGGGTGGGGGGCCAAGACTGTGGAGGGCTTTGCAAGGTGCTAGATAGGGCAGAACTCAGTTACTTTTGTGCTGTGAGGGCCCTGAAGTTTCCTGAGTAGTGAATGCAGTGCTTTTTTCTAGTTGCAAAGAGGTCTTTGGGCACAGCCGGTAGCTCAGTTTCTGTTAGTGAAAGCAGAAGAAAGAGATGAAGTCTGCGTTTTCCCCTTTAGTTCTTTCATTTCCCATTTTCAGCTCTCTCACCATGTGCCATTACACTTCATTCCATTTGTCAAGTTGACTTCTGGCAGCTGCACTTAGAGCTTTGGATCTTCTATTCCATTCATCTACAAAACCTTTTCTGCTAAAGGGCACATATTATGGGCTCTGCTGGGTCAGCAAATGCTGTGAGATACTGACTAGCCCAACTCATCAGAACACTGAGACCCACACCCACAAAGCAATAATGGTAATGAAGGAATGAGGCACTGCTCTTGTACTTGTAGAACTCTCTCCTAGGGCAGACCAGTCTTGTTTCACATAAAAAACGTGCATCTGTGTGTTCTGAGATGTGCTCAAAAGTCAAGACCATCTTCCTCTGGATGTGGATCCCAGGTAAGAATGTGGGAAGCATTTCCAGTTGGGAGTTAGCCTGAGTTTTTGAGTCATTAAATATAAAAAAGATTACTCCATGACTGCTGCAAAGTTAACAGTATGCTCTTTCATGAAGGCTCCTCTCATCATATCTGGAGGGAGCTACAGGAGCCCCAGTGCGAAAACCAAGGTCACCTCCCAAATCATCAGTACTAAAGTGGGGACAGAAAGGTTAAAGAGAGCCTAGCCATTATTCAGAGAACAGAGACATTTTAGAAATGATTTAGAAATTTAGACATTTAGAAATGATTTGCTCACCTCAAATTCCTCCTGGCTGGGCCTTTTCTCCTCAGCCAGTGTGTCTGTTGCTTCTTTGTCCCCCCTGCTGTCATGCCTCCCCTGTGCCCTTGGCTGCCAAAGGAGTATTCACTGTTCTGCTACATGGGTGGTGTGTTTTTCTACCACACTCTGGAGACAAGCCACATTGACTGCAACACTTCCTGCCTCACTTGAATATCACCAGTGTGGTCTTAAAATCTACCTTCATTTAGGTGGAAAGAGAAAAAAAAACCTAACCAAAGTGGGGCCAGGGTGGGGGGCGGGGAACCTACTCAGCATATCTCACTAATGTGCTGTTTACATATTCATCATGTCTTAGTGAAGTGACTAGTCAAATGGCTAAAATGATCAGCTCTAATATGAACAGATGTCTTGGTTTGCCTGAGACAGTCATGGTTTATAACACTATGTACTGACTAGGCCTCAGGTATTCCTGGAAATATTATGGTCCCATGCCAGCACTAGGTCCCTTGTGGCCAAATGCAAAATGCTGCCAGTCCCTTTGTGAATCATCACATCTGTGAAAACCTACGGATACAGTAATTTACCTGGTTATCTATCGAGTTTACCAGTGTGTTAATATATTAGAGTTGAGAATCTTTCCCCAAGAAGAGAGCTGACATTCTGGGGTCCAAGTTACTTTGTGGTAGTGGAAACTGTTGGAGCTGAGGGGATATCTAGGGTCTCAACCTTCCACTGGCCTCCTGCCCTCTCCCCACACCTCCCTGCTCCCAACACTGTCCAGGACCTGAGTTCATCCAGGAACTAGTAAGAAGGGAGAGGATCTGGCTCTTCTCTTTTTCCTTCTCCCTTCGTGTTGCCTACATTTGATCTTGTCACTTCGTCTGGCAGTGAGCGGGGAGAAATATGGTTAATTTAGTAAAAAAAATTGTGGTTACGTAGCCATAAACAAAGTGAATCTATGCCTCCTTCCATACCTGTAGTAGAGATAACTGAACGGAAGGAAACATGTGATTACTAGAAATGCACAAAGAAGAACCTTTAGCAGTTTACTCAGGATCAGCATCTGTGTGCAGTGTCTGGAGTAAAAGGCCTGAAGTTTACTACTTGTCTTAGCCCCTATAAGTCCACAGGAAGCCTACTGATCAGGGTCCATTTTGGGGCTACTCTGGGCACTGTGTGCTAACGTGGCATCTAACACCAAGAGGGAGGGAAACATGGCTAAAAAAATGAAATTGTTTCACATCACAGAGGTAGAACTATAATCATCAGAGAAATGGGAATAAAGGGGCTAAAGGAGGAGAAGAAACGGGGAGGGGTGAGACTTAGGCACCATATAGCATCATACAAGGTTTTGATGTTAAACCTTTTGACAGTGCCAAGAAATTTGGGGGCACAACCTTTCTTTTTTGGGTCTCTGACTGGTCAGGGGCTCTAGGGCCCCAGAAGTAGTTACGGGAATTTCTTCCCCAGGTTATGGCTTTGAGGGGGTGTGAGAGACAGGATAGAAATAGGGCTAGTGATGATGGTGGGAAATTCTGCTGTTGCTGGGGTTTTCAAGGAGTGTCCTGACTTACTTCTAGTGGGGTTTAAAAAGAGCAGTTGGTCAATGTGGTAGAAGTTGTTTACCACGTGTGTGAGGCAATAGACAGGATGGGGAGCCTGGAGCCAAGGATATACGAGTTCAGATCTGGTTTCTCGGATACTTTCTAGCTGTGTGACACTTGGCAAGGCATGTAGCCTCTCTTTGCCTCAGTTTCCTCAGCTATAAAATGGAGATAATAATAGCACCTACCTCCCAGGGTTGTTGTGAGGATCCAATGAAATATTTGTAAAGTGCTATCCAAATGTTAGCTATTGGTAGTATTAACTGATTCCCCCAGAGTGCCTTGCTGCTCCAGCATTATTCCTTAAACCTTCCAATTGAATCCAAATATTGTGAAGACCTTGCTTCCAAAGAGATGACTCTTTCCTTTAGAGACACTTAGGTTAGTTTCAGTAGAGACCTCTTTTGGAATCAAGGCGCCTAGCCAATACTGTAACTGTCAAAATGGCCCCTGTCTACTACAGACACCTCCAGCTCTACCATCCCATCAATTATAAAACCTTGGAGATCACAGAGCTGTTTAAAGCAGGATGTGGGCTCCTTGAGGGCAAGGGAGCTTTTCCTTTTTGACCCTGGTTCTCCAGCTCCTGGGACAATGCCTGCCACATAATAGGCACATCATAAATATTTCCTGGAGATTTCTCTCCAGTAATGCACTTGTATATTGTTGTACTCATTTGACTACATGGAAAACATTCATAATCTAGTGGGGGCCATGGAAGTTCTGTATTTATAAACTGTACTCTAACTATGGAAAGTATGAAAGGAAAGGAATCTTCTTGGGATCCGAATTTTCTAGCCCTAGTTTCTGATTTCACTATTTCACAGAGCTCTGATTTCATCTCTATTGATACTTGGTTTACTGATGCAGATTTTATGAGTTTTTATGGCTAAACAAGTCATGTTGTGCTGGCCAACCAGTGACTCTCATCCTGAGTCTGACTCTAACCTCTCTGCACCTGCCTAAGCTGTCCTTGATGTTGTCTACCCACTGACAGAAGCAGACACTACTTCCTGACGCTAATTCAGAACACTTTTATGATGACCTGGTGGTGATTTTGCCAGTGACCAGACTGAAGTTTAACTGACCTATGGAACAGAGCTCAGAGTAAACAAGTCATGTGAACTTGGCTACCTTCCAATCATCCTAGTATCTCCATTACCATCTACTTCTGTCATTTTTCTAACTGTCTAGGTCTCTTTTGGTTCTGGAAGTGCCAAGGATGTGATAAGGTGACAGGTATGGTAACAAATGGGTTGTATCTGACAAAGTTCACTTTCACATGAGATGGGAACTGGCTAATGAGCCCAGTCTTTAGAAGCACGCACAGATCGCTTCTGAAGCATTTCTCATGTGTACTTTGGAGCATGCCTAGATGGTCTGTGCCTGGTTCCAATCTGCTAAGTACACAGTGAAGAGGAGACTCTGCTTAGCTCTGGCTTTGTTGCTAGACCTGGGAGGGAGGGCACTGAAAAGGCACAACCACAAGGGAGAGGGGGAGCTGGTCCTGCTCTTGGAGAGTGACCCCAGAGCACTTGCTGTACTCATTAATTGTTTGGAACCTGGAAAATGATTTCCCAGAGAAATACTGTTAGAAATGGTGGCTAGGTTCCCAGGACAACCCACAGAAACCTATTCAACTCATAAGATGCCTGAAATACTGTACATTTGCAATGAAAAAGAACAGAAAACAAGACTGGTAATAGTAGTAATTAGATGACATAGAAAAATAATTTAATAAGAAAGTGTTTTAGTGGTGCTTGAGGGAAAAGGAGTTTAATGAGAAGAGGAGGAGATAGATGGAAATTACTGTCAAGGTTCTGAAGGGGCATCATGGATACTTCTGAAGGCTTTATTAAATCTAATTTCACCTTTGAACCTGTGGCTTGCCTTTTCCTTCAGACACATGAAGCATTTTTATATTAATGAATCATAGAATTCACTCCCTCCTTTCCTCTGTCTCACAGAATCCGTCTTCCTCCAAGTTAGAGACCTTCCTGAGCCCTTGTGGTTCCCCTTCCTCTCCCACCCACCTTCTAGTCATATGCTTTCTCTTGATTCGCAGTCTATTGGCTTACACAGGGACTTTGTCATTTTCTCCATTAGAATGGAAGCTCCTTCTAAATGGGAACTGTCTAATAATTAGAAAAATTATCCTTTTAATGAAAGGATTTGTTCTATAAAATTTGGATTCTGTCAAAGGCTACACTTAAGGATCTAGAAGGTCAAATGTGATCTCAAGGCCACAGGTTCCCCACCTCTGCCACTCATTGTACTAGTAGCCGAGAGCCTAGCCCTGTATCTAGCACATAGGAGGCATTTAACAAATTCTTGTTGACTGATTGTTTTGAGCTCCCAAATGCATGACAAGAAGAAAAGGAGAAGAAGAGAGACTATATACTTCTTGTAGGCAATAAGATGTGGTAAAATTGTAAAGCAATTTAGTGATTTTACTGATTTGTAAGCCACATGGGATAAAGTGTTTTGCAACTTAGTGCCATACTTAAATCATCATAAAATGCTAACCACAAACTGGGATGACTGGTTTTCATGGTTCTTCCACTTTGAATCTATCTTTGAGCAATGCACGATGATGCCTCAGTTCAACATGCATCTGTTTCCAGCAAGATGCTCTGTTTTTCTCGTTATCCTATTTCTGGCTTTGGTTATCTACACCCCATTTCTCACTGTGGTTATAAGGCAAACAGTAATTTTCCAAATATCCAACGGTGAAGTGCCAAAAGAATGAGGGGCATCGAGGGGAAACAACTTAGCTAGAATATAGCTTTCTAGTGAAAATATCTTTTGAAACTCTCATTGACAAAAAAAGACTAAATGGGACAGATTTTCTTAAACTTTTCATCTAGAATATGTTACCTCATTGACTCAAGTAAGTCATAGATTCCCTACAGTGCTCTTGTACTTGGGAGTGCAACATCAGGTGTTTCAGAAATGCCAGCTCTCTTCCCTTGTCTCTCCTGGAAGTGATGTCACTAACTCTGGGCTATTTGTAAAGGCAGATGAAGGAGTCTGGCACCAAGGCAGATGTATGGTTCTAAAAAATCTGACAGGGGAGAGCTCATTGACACCAGTTCTCATCTACATTGAGAGCTTGAAAGTGTGTTACTAGAGAACTACCCTGCTTTAGTCCGAAGGCTTGATGACAAGTTGGCCTTTGGGCTGAATAGGGTTCCTATTCCATCTCCAGGGATTATGGCTTTCAAGGGCTGTAGTGCTCGGCCTAGAAAGCTGCAGGGGTGGGGTGGCAGGGTCAGTGGTGGTCTCAACTCAGGCTTTGATATATCGTCAGGAACAATAAAAATTTCTTTTCTCCCTCAGAACAGCAGGCCCTCTGCAAGCAGGAGGGACCTTTTGGAACTGCCAGACAGGTATTCATTCAGTCACATTCTATTCATGGAGATCTATGACGAACTCATCTCACAAAGAGATTCCAACTGGGCAAAGTTCACTCCATCCTCGTGAAGACAATTTGGCAGCCTTATTTTTTTGTGACAAAAAGGCTAGCAGTAGGTCGGAGATTATGAAAATACTATAGCTATTGTGAATAAAGAGAATCAAATAGGAATCTAAAGGGACAACTGTGTAGAGAATTTTTAGGTATAGATAGTCTTGGCAAAGAAATTTTATACTGCAAAAAGCTTTAGTGAGTTACCTGAGCCCAAGACTATAAACCAATTCTCATACCTCTTCTCCAACCCTCATCTAATTCATCCTTAAACCTACTGCCAGAATAATCTTATGTGCACATTAATCAAATCATGCTCCTCTTCTATTCCAAAAGCTTCAATGGTAGCCAATAATGGTAAGAGTACAGGCTCTGAGGGAGAGGCCCTGCTTCACATCCTACTTCTGACACCTGTCTTACTACCTGTGTGATCCTGGAAAGATCACTGAATCTCTTGGGATCACTTTCCTCATCTATAAAACAAAAGTTTCCTGTGTCTGTGGTCTCCAAAAGAGGGAGGGAATGTTATCATCCCTATTGGAGGGGGGATGTCATCTATGACCCCATAGGGTAAGTACATAATCAACCAGTTCAAGTATGGGAAGAAAGTAGGTCACACTCCCCCCATGCTATAATTACTAAAGCCCTACCCCTGCCATACCTTCACTTAACTCTCACCATTTTAGCAGTGTCCTTCCTGTCACTTTTGGGAAAATTCTCAGCCTCCCTTTTTTGTGAAGCCAGGTGTCTGCTCCTTAACACAGTTAGAAACTAATCTGAATGATACCTAGTACTTCAGAGGTGCCATTGGGAAAATTTGGCTCCCAATACCTACTCTTCATATCGGACCTTATAGGTCTATCGGGAACCTTTCAGAGAATAGGCTCCACTCTGCTCCAGGGCACTGAGCCAACAAGCATTTTAAAGCAATTTCTATGATTGAAGCATTGTGCCAAGTCTAGGGATACACAGAAAGGCAAAAAGCAAACTAGCAAAAAATGCCAGTCTCTACTCACAAGGAGCTTGTATCTTGTGATTTTACTAAAACACTGGTCTGCCCATCTCACATCCCTCTTGCCCACTCCTAACCCACACACTCTAGGAACTCCAGTGGCTCCCTGTTAACTCAAGGATCAAAAATTATTTCACTTTTATATCATCTTTTCAAAATTTATATTTTTGTGGAGTTTTTATAATACATTGTTAATATAATAGTACACATATAGTTTATAAATAACTAAATACATACGCATTGCAGATTTTGCTCAAAGATTTTTTTTCCACCAAGAAAAGTATAATATATAAAAAAATTGAGATCCCAAGGCTCTAGATTCCTGGTCCTGTTGCTTCCTGAATAAAGTCTATCGTGATCTTTTATTCCCCCTGCCCCAATCTTTTTAGCCTTTCTTCATAATGTCCACCCCCATATATTCCTTGATCCTACAAACTGTTCTCCTCTCTGTCCCTTGTACTTTTCAGCCTCTACTGCTCTGCTCACATGGACCCTGTACCTGGAATGCCCTTGCTCCTCCTCTTGGCCTGCTGAATTCTTACTTATCCCTTCAGTCCTACTCAAAAGCCACATATGTGTACCATGAAATGGGAGTAGAAGAAACCAATGTCAAGCTCTATATCTGGGTAACTCTCTAATAAGCTTTTCCTGAACACTATGTTCACGATGATTCTCCACTTTGGGCCTCACAGAACTCTGACATATTTCTATAATATTGTGTTACAGCCCTGTTTGCTGGCTGGCCTCCATACCTGGAATGTACACCCACCTTACTTCTACCTTTGGAATCCCCAGTTTTCTTGGAGACTAAGCTCAAGAGCCAGCTTTTACATGAAGCATTTTTGGGTATCTCCCCTCAATTACCTTGTACACATTTCGTATATCCCTAAATCTGTATATGCTTATCTTTTCCAGTAGAATGTAGGTTCTTTGAGGGCAGGGGCTTTTTTGCTTTTGATTTCCAACACCTAGCAAAGGCCTGATTTCTGCTTATTCTTTTGCTAGACTATAAGGTCTATGAGGGCAGGGACTACATCTTATTTAAACTTCCCATTTCCCTTAGTTCCTAGCACAGTGCTCTGCATGTGTTAGGCACTTCATAAATATTGATTGACTGGCTGATGGAATGGAGAATTCAAAATTCCCAGAATATGAGACTCTTGCATTGCACCCTGGAAATGGCTTTCATGAAAACAGGAACAAAGTATGGTCCTGAGTAGCAGTGACCTGAGGAAAAGAAAAGCTGATGAACTGCATGTAAATGTGTTTAATTAAGAAGCTATTAGTCAGCAAATTGTTTTGATTACAGATTATCTAGAGGAAGTGGGTGCTATATTTAGCAGTCCCAAAGTTCAGTGTAACAAGGCTTCATTTCACTGGAATATTAAACAGAAATATTTTGCTGCTCACATATTTTTGTATGGATATACAGGGAAGGAATGGCACAGTGAAGTGTACAGTGTTGAAACTCTGAACTCAGTTCAAATGAAAATGCTACGTTATTTGGCCCACGACTACCAACATTCCTTTGGGAATCCCCATATTGAGCCATTCTCAGACCCACAGGTATCTAGCATTTTCCTCTAATCAAGGTACTTTTTTTAAAGGGCACTTTTGGTGAGTTTGTTTGTGAAGCAATGCCAGAGATGCTAACCCTGTGGTGGATAAAACATATAATGTCTGACTACAATGAATTCTCCCCAGATTTTCCTACACATGGTATACCAACTGCTTGGAATTGTTATATAACACTGTCTTTTCAAACCTGTGGTGTTATAGGACTGCTTTATACAAAGATGTTATCTTTTCCTTCTGTGTCATTACTGAATCATTCTCATTTAAAAAAAATCTACCACAAGTCAGAAATGGCCATCTGCTTGGGTGATCAAAATGTGATTCTGCCTGTGTGCTACTACAATCTCTCTGTCTCTCTCTCTGTCTCTCTCTCTCTCTTTCTCTCCCTCTCTCTCTCTCTCTCTCTCTCTGCAAACCAAACAACCAACCAGGACCCTTAGACAAGTCTCATTTTAACCTAACAGACCTTTAACTTTATTAATGTTGACTATCAATATTGCATACTCTGGTGTGTCTTCCTCCTTGGGAGAATTGTAACACACTTTAGGTTTGCTTATGGAATGACACTGAGCTTCTGGCATCATAATTCTAATACCAATACCCATGAAATCTACTATTAATCTTTAAAAGATCAATTTCAATAAGTTGTGTTCTTACTCTATGCTTGGAGAGACCATACTGAAACAGTTGAAGGCTGAGGCAATAATTATCCACATGCTTCCTGATAAGAATGCAGGACTGTTATTTATCAGGTAAATGAGCTATCCAAGTATATTTTATCTCATTTTAAACAGAGGCATATTACCTAAGTATTACCTCAGAGAAAGCAGTGGCCATTCTTAGGACCCTTCCTTGATTAGCTTGCTGCCTGGCCCATTCTTACATGGTCAGATCAGTTGTTGTTTGAAGCCAACTTCTCTAGTTTTTTAGGATTTGGTTTTGAAGGCTGGGAGATAAACCAATCAATCAATCAATATTTATTTTGTACTTCCTATGTTCCAGGAATTGTGCTTGGTGCTCAGGATGTAAATAAAAAGGATGAAGCAATTCCAACTCACAAGGAGTTTACATGTCAGTGAAGGAGACAACAATCATATCCATCTATGTATAGACATATAATATATATACACATACATACACATATATACATATGTACATATATATCATAAATATAAAGGGAGTAAATGTATACAGAGTAAACAGAAGGTAGTTTGGAAGGGAAGGAACTACACTTGGGGGATCAGGAAAGTCTTCATGTGGAAGGTAGCACTTGACCTCTTAAAGGGAGAGAGGTGCCTATGAAATGGAGGTGAGGAGTGAGTAAATTCCAAACATGATGGGTGGCCAGGGTAAAGACACAGAGATGATGGACAGTCATATATAAGGAACAGAGAAAAGGCCAGTTTAGTTGGATCACAGGGTTCAAGAAAGGGAACATTCAATGAGGCTGGAAATATATATTGTACCAGGTAGTACAGGACCATAAAAGCTAAACAGAGGAGTTTATATTTTTTCCTAGAGGCCACAGGAAGCCACTGGGGTTGACTGAGTATGGGAGTGACATGGTCAGATCTGGACTTGAAGAAAATCTGGGAAACAGTGTGTAGGATGAACTGGAGTGGGGGAGAGATTTGAGACAGGGAGACTAATTAGGAGGTTGCTTCAATCATCTAGGCCAGAAGTGATAGAGGTCTGAACTAAGGTGGCAGCTATGGAGGTTGAGAGAAGGGTTCAGATGTGAGAGATGTGAAGGTCGAAATAGCAAGATGGGGTAACTGGATACGTAGGGTGAGAGAGAGTGATGAGTTGAGGATAATGCCTATGTTATAGCCCTGGGAGACTGGAAGGATGGTGGTGCCTTCAACAGAAATAAAAAAGTTTGAAAGAGGGGAAGATTTGAGGGAAAAGACGTGCCTTGTTGAACATGCCATATTAAAGATTTCTTCAAGATGTCCACTTTGAGATTTGGATAGGAACATAGACAAGATATCATAAGTCAGGCAAACAAGATCACTGTAAGGTGAAATACAAAGGAGGCAATCCCTCGTCATTCATCAATGAAGCTATTTCTTAGTTTAGTAGACATTCTATCCTCTGTTGCAAAGATCTGTATAAAAAGGATATCTCTGATAAATACTTATACACATTTCTATTACGGAGATATGACTAAAATGTTGGAATGTTGCTATGTATTAGGGGCAGAGTAGTTAACTGGTTGGATACCCCCCTGAGAGTCAACTTTGCAGGAATGTATTTTTTTGGGAAATCTTCACTGGAAAAATCTGATTGTGGGTATTATTTCTTACCAAGGGAGAACAATATTGGGACAGTTGTTTCATTTAAAACTAAATAATGTATTTTGTGATAAATGTTTTATATACTCTCTGGAGAAATATACATCTTCTGTATTATTGTTCTGGACTATAATTCACAGATTTGACATAATAGCTACATTCTTTTTAACTAATAAACTGCAATTTACTAGAGTCATAACATTATTAAGTTAGAAATATCAGAGCTATGAAATAGCACATTTCTAAAAAATATTTTCACAATTCTGAAAAGGTCATTTGTAAAAAAACAACAAAAAACAATCCTGAAAGAAATAGCTTAATATTGATACTTTCATTAGAACCTGAGGAGGTAGCTTATATTATTTTTATGAACTCTAAGTGACCAATATTATCTCTAGTTTATAAGAAGAGGGAATCATAAAACCATAATATGTAATTATGACTTTTTTTGGGGGGGATATAGTCCCTTGGGAAAATCACAAATTCATTCTATTAAACTAAAAGCGATAAAGAGGCACCAATTTCCGAGTTTCACTTTGGTTATGAGAATTTGTGCCTCATTCTAAATGTACAGTTACATTCAATTACACGTTCCAGTGGAAAACAAAGTAATTATTTCAAGTTGCATATTTATGCACAGAGACGAACGCTACCGTCCAAATTAAATGTCTTTTGTTTACCATGGTTGATGAAGTGTAACAAGGCTAAATTCAATGCATATCAACTTAATTATGTCTCAGAGGTAACACTTTGGTAAAGTTTCATCAGAAAGAATATTACTTTGTACCATCAAAAATAGTTCATCAAATGTTGAACAATCTCAGCTTGTGCATGCAATTCACAATGCTAGAGGAAAAACACTTGCTAAAGCGTTTTGATACTTTTCAAGTGAAATAACTGACTAACTGTAAGTCGTAAGGCACAGGAAGTCAAGATTTCAGATTCTACTTTTTCAAATACCATACTTTCATACTAACTTCAATTTGATTTACTTCTATGGAAGAACCTAATTCCTAACAAAACAGCAAGGTAATTTCAAATAGTCTCCTTTACACAAATTGGATTTAGAGAGATGATTGCTTATCAATTACTTGATCCATGCTATTTTGAGGGCTCATTTCGGCCTATTGTACACAGAGGAAAAGGGACATCATTAGGATATGTATAGAATAGGCACCCTAGCATTTATTGCACATGTATGTATGTGGGGGGAGTAGAGGTGAAATGGATTATAGAGTTAAGAAATATCCATGCCCTATATTTGATAACAGGAAGTTTGTGCCAGTATGATGCACATGGTCTTTGATGGGGTTCAGAGGAGTAGGTTACAATGTAATTATGCCCATTCTTTTGCCCACCAGCTCCTCAAGGTAGAAAGTTTCAAGGTAAAACCGTGTGTGGGTAAAGAATCAGGCTTAAGAGAAAGGGAATACAAGACCATTCCTTTCTTCTTCCTGGCCTGCATTTTTAACTAAGGAAAGCAAGGTTATTTTTCAAACTTGTTCTTTGACCTAATAGGGACAGGAAATGGATATGCTTCTGGACTTACCTGAGACACTGCCATAGCCCGGCCCTCAGGCATAGTAAAATTCAAGACATCAGGCTGCCTGGAGTCCATTCGTGGCCCAGCAGCAGAGGACAGCATCGGTGGGTGGATGGGATAGTTAGAGCTGCTTAAATGTTTGCTCTTTTTCTTAGACTTTCGGCTTGAATCCTTCTTTTCTTTATGCTTTGAAGATTCATCTCTGTACGCCAACATCCTGTCATCACCCAGGTATTGCATCATTGAACTCTCAGATTCTGGGGCTAGGAGGAAAAAAGAATGTGAATATCAGATTAGGCGGAGGGATGAAAAATCTCACTTTAATGCTTACACTTGACTATACTTCTCTGCAAGCAAAAAGCCTCATTTCCTTCAACAGTTTCTTGTGAGTGCTGCTATATGACATTTCAAATGGAGACCACAACCCACAGTTTTCTGCTCAAGTGCTTGTCATATTGAATATATTTACTAAGATTTATGAGAAATGAAATACAAGCATTATCTCAGCTTTTTACAGTCCTTTGAACCAGAATGCTTACTTTCCAGAAGGGAACTCGTATTAAATCAGAATCCATTGGCATAATGTGGCCAATGCAAAAGCTGTTGTTTTGTACAGCCTGATTGCTGCAGAAGTGCAGTACCTTATCTCTTTGCCTCTAGAAATACCAGCAATTTACTGTATCTTGAAATTTAATGTCTGCAGATTTAAAAAAAAATCCATGTTGGGAATGGAGAAATGCCTTGATTTTAGTGTATGTAATCCAGAAAGTCCTATACTTTATTAGTATGAAATTTTTAAGTTGGAATCACTTTATGTAGCTACTTTATACTAGGTGGTTCATGCTTCTGGAAAAATTCAAGTATTCAAAACTCAAGAAAAAAAAACCTTACAGTAAAAGGAAATATTTAACAATCTTTCTATTCAGAAAAAGTCAGATAATGAAATGAAAATTAGTATAACTTGGTCTAACAGCAAGTTCCTAACACAACAACTTCCTGGCTCCTGCTTGAGCCATAAAATCACACTTGGGAATGATTCCAAGATGGCTGGTGGCAACAGTCTCCAATTAAAAGCTAATAGAAATAGATTTCTTTGGGGGGGGGGGCAGTACATAAAAACGTGACTATTTAAATCTCCATTAAATTCACCACTTAGTACATTATTTCTAGGCCAATTAACAGCATGAATTAATATGCATTGAATACTTAACAACCAATCTCTGAAGCACCAATAAGAAAACTACCTGGTTCACTCTTGCCAAACACATATCGTGGTCTAGCTCAGCAGATGGGGGGTGGGGGAAGCCAAAGCTTGGCTCCTCTGCTTCCACTGCTGTGCTTATTTCTAAGGATATGATTTATGTGTGTGGGAGTGACCTGAGTTTGCCGCTATGGGCAAGCCACTTCATTCCTGAGATTATCAGTTTCCTACTACTTAAAATGGAAAGAGGAGGATTAAGTCTTGTCCAGTTCCAAATCCTAAACTCCTAAGTACTTGGAGCTGCTTTACTACATTCGAAGTATTCGGTAAAGAGCATATCATGTAGAACATAGGAAAACTAGATGTGTTGTGTTGTTATGCTTTCTAACAATCTCTTAGGAACAACTCTCACCATTTTCCACCTCAAGTCAAGTATTGACAGAGGCTGATCCAGACTCTTTAAGTTCAACCATCTTCCAAGGTATACATCATATGCTTTGCTCAAATGTTTATCCTCCTCCAAGACTAGTCTCTGTTTTAGTTACATGATATCAGCAAGGCAGCTGATTTAATCTGACTACTTGGCAGGCTCTCCTATGTTCAGGATGGCAGGGAAACAGTACAATAGCTGGTAACAGTCAGAGAGGAAAGAGACTGGGAGGTAGCATATGCAGCAAGGGTGTTCTGGATGCCAAATGGCACTGATGAGATCACATCTCCATTTTGGAACTATTGCTATACTGGGGCCATGCTCCCTAAAAATGATTCCTATTCCAGGAGGAGCATCTTATGGAGTGAGACTTTACATTAGGAAGTTGGTATCTTTCTTGGAACCAAAAGTGAGCAGCACTACCCAAATACAGTGACATGCAAGGTCCAAAGCAAAGTCTTGGCATAAATAGGTATGCATGGTACTTTAAGTTTGTCCTGCGGCATGAGTTAGAGCCACATCCTGGGCTTTCAAATGCCCCTCTTCACAAGATTACATAGAAAACCCTGATTTACAAATTTCAATGAACATTTTTTTTTCAGAGAAAAGATGAAAGAGAACATTGATCCTTACTGATTCAGGCTCCTTCCTTCCATGAAGAAGTGTGCGTCTGAATGGAAGAAGTATGCTTTGCCAATATCCTCAGCTTTCATTGCCACCAAAATACAATTACCATTTCCCTAACTGCTCTGTTGAAAGTCTTCAGACTTTCTAGATGCTGGTCCAGAATTGCCACCTTCTATTCTTGCATGTCCTGCTCTTAGCATTGGCCATTCTTTAAATTGCATACCTTCCCCTTCTGAGATTATTTGTAATTTGTCCTATATATAGCTCACTTCTTCCTAGTTGTTTGCATTCTCTCTTCCCCATTAGACTGAGCTCCTTAAGAGGAGGGACTATCTTTTGTCCTTTGTATCTCTAGCACTAAGCACAGTGCCTGACACATTAAGAAATGTGAATGATTTATTGATTAATCCTGGAATGTGTCTGTGTTATTTACTTTATTTCATTAGCTCATTTACTCATAGGTCTTATCTTTCTAAATCTTTCTGTGATTCTTTGGAGTCTAGGTCTCTTACTTATCTATTTTAGAGGAGGAGACCTTAAATTGAGTACATCATTACAAATTGAGCTCCTAATGCTGCTAACCACAACAGAATGATGGTTTCTATATTGAACTCCAGCTGCATAGTCCGATACTGGCTTTTGTTGGTAACACCTGGTGGTGCATTTAATTGATCACCATTCTCCCTAATTCATCCATTACTGTGAGGTTAAGGGCATGTATATTCAAAGTGACTTATTTTCTCTGAGTATCACTGGCAAAATCAGAATGAAAACTTCTTGAGCACAGGGACTGCCTCTTTTTGATTTATCTCTCCTGTTTCTAGGTTAATGCCTTCCACTTGGCAAGCATTTGGATATTCCTGGAACACCTACCCTCCTTACCTCACAGAGTGGTTGAAGATCAAAGGAAATAACATGTGAAGGTGCTTTGTAAAATATAAAAGGCCCAGTGCCCCCAAGCTTTCTGACTCTGAGGTAGGAACTGGGTGAGAGGGACTGGCTGTAAGGGAATCAGAGGCTCCAGAGCCAAAAAGGACCTTAAAGATGACTGATGGTGATTAGGCCTATTTGTAGATTTCTTACATTTCAAGTATACATGTGTTCCTGGGTCCTTGCCCTGAATGTGGCTCTTCCACATTCTCTTTCTCTTTTGGCTATGCTCACCATGTAACAAACTAAAAGTAAATGTGATAAAAAGATCAGGCACAATTGAGCGGACTTCATGTAAAGAGCCTTTGCTCCACACAGCTGAATTTACATCCTTTCCAAAATTCAGAGGAGGGATTATATATACTATATAGTATATATACTGCACCTTGTTGGGGCCCCAGCTGGAGGCCTGTGTCCAGTTCTAGCCAGTACATTTTAAGTATTTGATAAACTGAAAAGCGTCCAGAAGAAGATGACTAGGAGCATGACAGGTCTTGAGGTCATCCTGTATGAGGACCATTTGAAGGAAGTGAGATCTGTTTAACTTGGACAAAAGAAGACTTTGGGGAGTCAGGGAACTATGAGAGCTGTCTTCAAGTATATTAGGGACCATTATGTGCAAGGAGGATTTGATTTGTTTTGTTTGGTCCCATAGGTCAGAACCAGAAGCAGTTGGATGAAATTGCAGAAAGACAAATTTGGGCTCAATGTAAGGGACAACTTTGTCAGAGTTGAAACTGTCCAAAATTGGAATGAGCTGCTTTGGGAGCTATGAGGTTCTTCCCTTATCAGCCATATTATACAGAGGATTCCTGTTCAGGGATGGGTTGGACACTATGGACTCTGAGGTTCTAAACAAATAATAACTCTTTTTAAAGTTATATTGAGAATGGTAATCAAAATATGACATGAACAGTTCATTTTAGCTAGTTCAGTGTAATGCCTTACTAAAACAATGTACTTTGGTCATTTTCTAATAAATATTAATAGGTAGAATGATATATGATTTGTTATGTTTGCTTCTATTAACATTTTAATAAATGATTTGATGAACGATGTGAAGAAAGTGAATTTGTGAAGAAAGAATTCGAGATTATCAGAGTTGGATAAAGCAGTGCTCTGCTCTGACCATGGTCAGAGATCATGCTCCCACCTGAGTAAACTACTGTGACTCTCAATGACCTTTAGGACAAAATAGAAATCCTTTATTTTTTCCAGTCTTTTTACATGTTACTCTCCTCACAGTCTGGAATCCAGTCATTCTGGCCAACACACTGTTCTGCACACATGACTATTCCACCTCTGACAGCCAGACCTTTGCACTGGCAGTCTTCCATACTAGGAATGCATCCTCTTAACTCTGATTCAGCTGAAGCCCCATCTTCTTTAAGAAGCCTTTCCTGATCCTCCCCAGCTGCTGACGTCACCCCTCCCAAAAGATCCATGTTAGTTTTCCATTTTGGATGTATCAGGTATTTCATTATACATGTTCATATTGTTCAAATCATTAGAACTTAAGCTCCTTGAGGACAAGAACTGTTTCACTTTTGTCTTTGTACTCCCAGTACTTAGTCAGTTAACAAGCATTAGTAAGTAAGCATTTACCATGTGCCTCGCACTGTGCTAAAGAAGTGGGAATACAAAAGAAGCAAAAACATAGTCTCTGCCCTCAAACTTACTCAATGCATATTAATTGATTGATTCAACTCAGAGGACAGCTAGGCCAAACTGTACCTAAACAAGAATTTCTTCTACCATGTAACATACAAGGGGTGATAACAAACTTTGCTTGAAGACATCTAGTGAGGTAATCACATTGCATAGAACAAACTGAGAACCCTCAGAAATCAGCCTAGGCAAAGCAAAACATTATATTCATTATATTGCCCCTAGGATAAAAGAAACCTATAACAGAATGTGGTTGATTCTATCTCTATCTTCTGCTGGGTGGGGAGAGAGTATGAAAAAGCAGCAGCCAAAAGGGAGATCATATTCTGAAACAGGCCATTTTGGAGGAGACAGGTCAGATCTGGGAGGATAGAAAGGAGCAAGTACCCACTAGTCCTTCTACCCTGAACAGCTCTAACTGCTGATTACAAGAGGAATGCGGTACAGTAGAAAGAACATGCTCTCTGGAATCAGGAAAACTAGATTCAAATCCTGTCCCTGATACTAATAACCAGTTTAACTATGGAGAAGTCACTTGGTCTCCCTGGGTCTCTGTTTCCTCCCCTATAATACGAGGGATTGGAACTAGGTGGCCTGTGAGATACCTTCTAGTTCTATGATCCTATGAAAACAGAGAAAGGAAACATGGTATTTTTTTTCAGGCTAGTTGTCTAATTCGTTTGTATCTATAGGCATGTGGTAAGCTGTTTATAAACAGGATGGAATCAGTCAACAATAATCAATGAATCAATCAACAATCGTGTTGATAGAACCTTGTGCTAGGCACCTTGCTAGATGCTAGGGAAAGGAAGAAAAAAGTGAAACAGTCCCTGACCTCAAGGAGTTTCCATTCTAACCCAGGAACTCTCTACATCCAGATACATACACATACATATGCAAAATAAATTCAAGGTAAAGGGTGGCACTAGCAGCTAAAGGGTTCAGGAAAGGGCACGTGAAGAAGATGGATGATCTTCCAAGAAAACTTAAGCTTCAAAGAAGTGGAGGTGAGGAGAACATATTATTGTGCAAAGAGATAGGGATGGGAAATTCAATGTCACGTATAAGGAACATGCAGAAGTCCAGTATGTCTGGAGAGTAGTCTGTGAAGAGAAGGAATAAATAATATTCTTTGACAGAATGGTTGGAGCCAGGCTGTGAAAGGCTTTAAATGTCAAACAGAGGGATTTGTAACTGATCCTATTGGTACTAAGTGAGCCATGGGAGTTTATTGAGTAAGGGAGGGACATGATCAGACCCAGACCTGTGCTCTAGGAATACCACTTTAGAATCTTTGTGGCAGATAGTTTGGAGAAAAGAGAGGCTAGAGGCACAGACTAAAGGGATTACAGCCGACAAATGATTCCAATAGTCTTTTCCCAAAAAGGAATGACCTATAAGAAACACAAATCTGGGCATTTTCCACTGCTTTCAGTCTAATGAATTTCATTAAAATATTAGCAGCCAGGCTTTTGCCTTTATAAAGGAAACACACATTACATCCTTTAGGTTTCATTCTTATCACTTTAAGCAAGTCTTAAGCCTACAGTATATACATAACTGTGGCACACCAAGTGCTGAAAGTTTCAGGAAGGCTAAACCCAGCCAAGAAACTAAGACCTAGGGGGAATGCACACGAAATCGAGCTTACTTGGATCTTACTGATTTTTCTAGAAATCCCCATGGGCTACACAAGGGCTAACTGTATCACTCCGGTCAGATTTATTCTGTAATCAGGTAGTTAGTATTTTTCATAATTAAATGACAAAGAGGAGGGGAAACAGGAAAGCCAAATATCTTTGATGCTGCTTTCATGAAAAAAAGAAATGTGCCCTTATCTAAATCCTCTGAGATTAATTATCAGATAACTGGGGAGTGGGTGTGGGGAAGAACCTAACATTTCCTTCCTACTACTTGCTGACAGGGCCTTGATTTTTAGCCAACTCAAAGTACCAGGGAAGTGTGTAACAGCCTGACTGTACCTGAAGAGTTGGAGTAGCCTGATGCCTGAGGTGCTGGGGAACTCAAGACAATTTTCCACCCAGTTTGGATCCCATTCCACACTTCTGATTGGGTGAAGAGCACCAGGCAGCACCTTCCCTAGCCCCTTCCAATCTCTATTTCCTCTTGGTTAATGTTTGTGGGTGTTTGTTGAAGTGTGTGTGTGGGGTGGTAATAGGCCCCAAGGTCATAGCTGATGTCTCTGAGGAGGGAATGTGATGGTAGGGTCGGGTTTAGGACACTAAGAAAGAAAGCCACTTCCTGTTCTTGAAGTTTTGCATCCCTAAGATTGCCTGATTTGGACAGTTTGAGACATTCGAGAGTTTTCACAGGTGAGAGTTTGTCATCGAAAAGACATAATACATCTTTATAGTTTGAAGAGAACGGGCTAACTCACCTCTGCCACTTTGTCTGTGCATTCCATGTTCTCTGGAATCCCTCACCCAGCCATATTCAGGGGGCATGGAAACAGGCCTTGGTTCACCTGGAAACAATCCAACAAGAACCAATTATTTTTTCACTCCATAATAATGTGAGGTTGCTGAAGGGGAGAAGATCCATTATGTGTTTCTTGCATAAAGAATATTAGTGTAGTCTCTACATTTGCATAATCTATTATTAATGCTGATGTTTTCCCAAATCATCACACCTTGGCTCCACAGAGGTGGTGCTAAAAGCAATATATATAAAAGTTTGTTTTTATCAGTGATACATTTGGCTCATATTAAAAATGCCACAGCTAGCTACAGAAACTCAGATAGCTCTATCTGAAAATCAGAGCAAATTCGGGACCTAGTAAATTAAATGCTAGGACAGAGGAAATTGGATAATAGCAATAACCTGGGAAGGAGGTGGGGGGAGGGGGTCAGAGGGAGAGAAGATAGAACAGGGATTTAAAAACAAAGGGTCCCAAATGATGGCACTTTGGGTAATTTTCACTCAAGATATCCATCTAATGAAATAGCAACAGCACAATAGGACAGGAAGCTTCTGTGTCTTTCATTCTATGTATAGACTTGTCAGTGTCTTTGGGGGCCCAACCAATAAGGCAGGAATATTGTAAACCTGACTTCGGGGGATTATCTTTTTGACCTTGTCAATGTGCGTTATCATCACCAAGCACATAAAACAGCTATCTAGATTGTGAGTCAACCCCAGTCAGAAACACATGGCCAAATCCCCAAAGCTTTCCAAATGCCAAGCGGAGACTAGGTATGGAGCCTATTTGTTTAAGGCTCAAGTTATTAAGAGGAATAAAAATTAGAAGCTGTCCAGCTACCTTATTCCCCCGAGAATAAGTCGTGCTGACAGTGCCCTAACACCTTACCAAAATTCCTTTATTCAGCCATTCAAATCTTCACCGTTAGTGATAATTATGAGAAACAAATTATATGCTCAGTGACTACAATGACAGGCTCATTTGGTTTTTCACTAATTGATTAAACATTTTACTGACTAATAGTCTTCATTTGATAAACGAAAGAAAATAGTGAATGGTAAAATATTTTTAAAGGGAGAATTTATCCATTTGTCATCACTTGCTCAGTACATATGGGTATTCCATTAGTCACTTTCTTTTATTCTATTAGTTCTTTTGTGACTGGAATAATCTGTTTAAAGAGGAATAATTAGAACAATAGTCATTTAGATTTATGATCCATTTTCTTTGCCTTGAATTTGATTTCCTTCTATGTATTTTTCTATTACTTTGCCTTCCCGTGTCTGCCTGTGTGTGTTATTAACACTCAAACCCTCTGAAACCCAATGACAGCTGTTTGAAAATGGTTTGTCCTAAAAGTCAGATGATCTGGATTCAAGTTTGGGCACGATCATCTGTTCTCTATGACCTGCCTAGGATCATTGAGCTCTGGATGTAAGGGACCTCAGAGTTCATCTGGTCCAGTCCACTCATTTTACCAAGAAGGAAAATGAAGATGGAGGAGATGAAGTGACTGGCCCAAAGTCTTGTGGGTAGTAAAAGTAGCAGATCTGGAATTTGAAGCTAGATGCTCTGACATCAAAACCACATCAAGCGCTGGAACCCATGATAGAGCAAGATCTCATACTTTCACAGCATAGTCATATCTAAATGTTACCACAGGAGTCAAATAGATTTTTTTTTGCTTCAATTAATGTATTATACATCAATCATTTGTATACTTATTCAAGAAATCAAGTACACAATTACATCACATATTCATTACATCATCATATAATTATATGAAAATCCATGTCAGTAAGTTAATAAATGCTTACTAAGCACCTACTATGTGGCAGGCACTGTGATAAAACCTGGGCCCCACAGAAAAGTCAGTGTCTTCCTCTCCCAAGCATAGAATTGCTGATTGAGATGTCAGAAATGGCCTTAATAATTCCACAATCCCCTTTTTAGGAAGTATCTTGAATCATTTCAGTTCTTACAACTCTCTTACAGTTGGGACTATGAAATATCAGATTGGCTGGTTTGGAATAAGACTTTATCACTTCATTAAATCATTAGAAAATCCCAAGTTAAGAATAATGTCTACCTGGGTCTGAAACTGCTACTCTATGATGCCAACCCTCTGGATGAAAATAGAAAAAAAACATAAGTATCTTGATACATCTTTCAAAGTACCCAGTAAGTTGACTCTAAAATTGACTCTTCAGGTTACATCTACATGCTTAGTGGCATGGAATAAAAGTAGTGGAAAAAGCACTTGACTTGGAATCTAAGGACTTGGGTTCCAGTCCCATCTTTGGTGCCTAACAGGGGTTTTTTACATTCCAGCTCTAACTTCTTGTGATAATTTGCCAGTTTGACCATATATGAATGATCAGACTAAACAGACAAGTTTATTTATGCTGCCTAGACACAGTCGAAATTTTACCCTGGGTTGTTTTTAGATTATTATCAAAAAGGGTGGTGAATCAAGACCACTCAATCCCAGCAAACATCAAGCTAAGTATTCCACTTTGACTCCAACTAAGAATGTTGAACTGTGAATTGATATGAATTGATATCCCAGTGATCTCCTTCCCCCACTCACCATGAAATCCCCACAATCCTCATGATATTCATTCAAGGAAAAGCTAAAATTCTACTTCTAACTGGTCTTGATTGGTAGTCATACATTTTGGAAGCAGACAAGTATACTACTATGATGCAAAGTTATTTGAAATTTTCCAGAATGTAGTGAATCCTCTGAAACTTAAGCTAGACACACTTTGAACATATAAAGGCAAATAGTTCTTAGAATAAGTGTATGGAACTCTTTTGTCCAATGAGCGGCACAGGTGTGTACATGTGCACATGTATACCCACATATAAATATACATATATATGTATATATAAATATGTGTGTGTGTGTGTGTGTGTGTGTGTGTGTGTGT
>CM053582.1:43645370-43698078 GCA_028627135.1 Pseudochirops cupreus | reverse complement strand
GAATATTATAATGTTTTGAATGTTTGTCTTGATTTGTAATGGAATAAACAGAGTGTTCACTATATTTTGTAATCTGAACTCTAAAGGCTGTTCACAGTAGCATTCCTTTGGGAATCTGCTGGTGCATGGCATTACATTAGGCTAGTTCTTCCTTAATGGCTGGTAAAAAAATGAACAAAGCAGGACTCATTCATCTTGCCTGATAACAAGCATCATCTAAATTTAAATGAGTTTCTTTTATTTCAGTTTCTAAGAACTACTTCCTCATTAGTGATTATTGCTACCACCAATAAAACAGATTATCAGTGAGTGGTGTTATACTTGATAGACTGGATTCACGTCTATTGTGGGTCAAAACTCAGACTTTGAAACATGACAGCTTCATAGCAGAACCTCGATTTTACAGGACTGGTCAATCAGGCAAATATTTGGTTAATTCTAGCATTAGAAAGATATATTCTAGTTTCTAAAGGCTGGCTTTTCTGAAAACCAATACATGTAGGTAGTCATTATTCAAGAGCACAATCAAACATTTGAAAAATCCAAGGATATAACTTACAGGGTGTTTGCAGATAAGGGCACAATAATAATGCAGCCAGTGGGCAAAATAATTTGCTCACAGACTTTTGCTTTCACAATAATTTCCCTCAAACCATTAGTGGGAATCATTTAGATATGGAAGGCACAACCAGCAAATAAATAAGCAATCCTATTCATAATGATCTACAGACACATTTGGAAATACAGAAGAGTTTAAATAAATGTTTTGATTAACATCTAATTAACATTAGCAATGTACATCACCCTCATTCAGTGCTGAATAAAAATATTACTGAACTGGCTTGAGTATGCTCCCTAAAAACATGGAGTCACACAAAAAAGTTTCTATTCAAAATTAATAAACATTTAACAAATGTCAAAAAATATCCCCTCACTTTTCACTGACCTTAAATTAACATTTCAAGGTAAGATTAACAATTTAATCTGTCTACACTTCAATTAAGAATGGGAGAAATACATTGGTTATGATCCTTCTTTACAACCTAATGTTTAATGTGAAGGGATTTGTAGATCCTATGTTTGACTGCACGCTGCCATGGGGAGTGGCGGGGGAGAAAATGTGAAACTCAAGGGATTGTGGAACTGAATGTTATAAACTAAAAGTGAATAAAAAAATTTTTAAAAATAATGGGAGAAATAAAAATGGAAGATGTCAATCCACTCGCCTAGGTCCACTCCTACTGCTTTAGTTTTCCTTTCAAAAGGATCAGCAACCTACATGTCTAGAAAGGATGACCATTACACACAATTATGGGTACCAAGATACACATGAAGGAGAGCAGTAGGTGGGCTCTCTATGGAAAATGTGGGCCAGCAGGAAGTAGCCTGAGGGATGACAGCAGGTCCCTGGGGTGGTAGACAGAAAGAACTGTAATCTAAAAGGATCCTCATGAACTCTTCGAATTATAGATTTACAAACCAGCTCATAACGAACCTCTTTAGGATGAAGACCCCAGTTAACTATTCCATCTCAATCACTTGTTGACTTTGCCCATCACCCCTGGTATTTTTGTATATTAATTTGTACTTGCTGATCTTATACTGTAAAAACTTCATGCTTTTTATGTGTGTGTGTCTTCTACTTTTCCACCTAAGAGAAACAGACTCAAGGTATTGAGTTTTATTTCTTTCATATCCCTCAGAGTGTACAAAAAGTGTTAGGTCCACAAAAGGAGCTCAACATGTAGTTGACTGACACCTAACTAATCAATCAAAAACCAGTTATTGAAATCTATTCTATTCAAGAGCCTTGTGCTTAGAGCTACAGGGGACACAAAGTGGAACAAGGTCACTGTTTCTCCCCTCTAGGTGCTTGGTTAAAAGCTATTTGGAGAACAGTTATGCTTTCATGTGACTTTGACTTCACAGTGCTTTCCTGGCTCTGTGCTTATCCATGCCTGTCTCTAAATCCTCCACAATGGGTACACCCAGTGTGATGGTGATTTTCCTCAGGTTCTCTTGCCCTTGTCTGAGTACCAGTGGGACATGAAGGCTCTCACTTTCTCCCTTTTTCAGTCCTAAATCTCTACACACCCTACAGATGTACTCAGTCTTGTTGTCAACATGAAGAAGATAGATTCTGCCAAATAAAATTCTGTCTTAGCATTTGCTCAAGCTGAACCCCAGTGCACCTACTTTTGGCCTCTACCTTTTATATTCTTTCCCTTCCTTCAAGGCTCAGCTGAAATGCTATTCCCTGATTCCTCCAGCTATCAGGACTCTCCTTCATGAAATACTCCTTGAGCATTCTGTCTGATTTGTCTTTTATTCCTGCCATTCCCTACCTTGGATTGTACTTAACCTAGACATGTCATGGCCCTCCTCCTCCTCCCCACCTTAGAAGAATGTGAGCTCTTTGAGGGAAGGCACAATTTGATCTTTGTATTTTTTTTTTATCTACACAAAAGGTGCTTAATAAATGTTTACTGAATTGAATTTTAGTTAAATAAACAGTGATTCCCACACATTGAGGCATGCTTTCCATTGTAACAATGAATCTGTAATTTCACTCATCTGGATACTCCCCTTGATGGTACATATCGAAACTTTTCTATGGCTGCTCATTCTGTGAGACTCTTGTCCATGCATTCCCATAAATCATTCAGAGAAGATACAATCAACATGATGGAGGCCTTTCTCTTATTCTCTTGATCTGAAAGGGCCACCAGTGGAATATTCCAGTTGTCCAACAATTAGCCTTTGTTAAAACGGTGGGCCTTTCAGGGTGGCTAGTTGGCGCAGTGAATAGTGCACCAGCCCTGGAGTCAGGAGGACGTGAGTTCAAATTTGGCCTCAGACACTTAACACTTACTAGCTGTGTGACCTTGGGCAAGTCACTTAACCCCAATTGCCCTGCCTTCCCCCCTCCAGAAAAAGGCAAAAAAAAGATGGGCCTTTCTTTTAGGGAGGAGTTTTGAGACTTTTTAAAAAATCTAGCCATTTCTCAAAGATAATCCAGCCTGTTCTCCTCTTCCTGTTTGGTTCTAGGATCAGCTCAGCATTCATGTCCAAGATGTATGTACCAAATGGAGTAGCTCTGTAGTCTGGCCAATAGGCACTTTTCATCTACTTGGGTTTTCCTGCATGGACTGAGAGGCTGAACACTTGTGAGAGATCATTGATCTCATTTAGGAGTCTTCGAAATGATCCAAGGCTTGATGCAATCAGCACAATGTCATCCACAAACAGGAACAACAGGAAGACTAGGCCTCATGTTAGTTATATGTCAGCTTTTCATGACTACAACCTTACCATGATACTTTTAAAATATTTGAAAACAGTAGATATGGAATTTAAAAAATTCATTGTTTAGCTACTACTACATAAACTAGGAGGGCAGCTAGGTGGCATTGCAGGGGATAGAGCGCCAGGCCTGGAGTCAGGGAGACCTGAGTTCAAATGTGACCCAGACACATACTAGCTATGTGACCTTGGACAAGTCACTTAACCCTGCTTGCCTCAGTTTCCTCAGTAAAAATGAGCTGGAAAATAAAATGGTAAACCACCCTGGTATCTTTGCCAAGAAAACCCCAAATGGGAGAGGCTAGGTGGCGCAGTGAATAGAGCACCGGTCCTGGAGTCAGGAGGACCTGAGTTCAAATCCAGCCTAAGACACTTAATACAAAACTAGCTGTGTGACCTTGGGCAAGTCACTTAACCCCAAATGCCCTACTTCCCCCCCCAAAAGCAAACAAACAAACAAACAAAAAACCAAATGAGGTCACAAAGAGTTAGATATGACTGAAATGTCTGAACAACAACAACATATACAAACTACCAAGAAGCTTAAAGCTATATTGGAAGTGAGTAAGACCTTTCTACACCACTGGTAAATGAGATGATAGCATTCCTAAAGCAGGGATGGGGGATTGGAGATTCTTTAGTTAGTGAGTTGTTCTTATTTTTGAAGAAGTAAAGATGGGATCCTCAAAAGAAAGAATTGGTTGGATATCTTAGCACTCATGTACTGCCTTATCAGGTAGGAAGCCCAAATTCCAAACAGATAGCAGAAGTCTTAATTGCTGTTCAAATGGGTTTAAAGAATTATTAATCTAGTAAACTTAAATTCTTATATGGGCTTATAAAAATGTTAAGGGCTTTAAAACACTGTATGTTGGGAACAAGAAAAGGAGATGCTCTTTACTCCCTGGTAAAAGGGGCACTATTCAACTCCTGTTTTACTTTTGTCTTCTCTATGCAGAATTATATACATACTAGAAAGTATGGAAAAATATTTAAGAATGACTTGAAACTTAAGGTAAGTAGGAAGGTAGTAAGAGATAAGCCAGAGAACTCAACCACTATTCTTTAAGAAATTATAGAATGTTTAAAGGAATTATTGTTTTTGGGAAAGTGGTAGTCACAGTTTGGTATAGCAAAAAGAACACCATATTTGTCATGACTTGAATTAGAATATGCAAATATATTAAGAGACAGAATTCAGACCCCCCCAACACTGTCAATCTGGAAGAATGGTCCAAATTTAGTGAAGTGAAATTTAACAGGGATACATGGAAGTTCCTATTTTGAATCAACAAAAATCAGTTTTATGAGATGGGAGAGGGAGACATGACTAGGCACCAGTTTATGTGAAAGAGATCTGGAAATTTTGGTGGAATGCAAGTTCAATCAAACAGTGATATCATGCTGAATAGAGGTATAGTATCTAGAAGAAGGGGGCAATATGATCAACTGTATTATAGGCCATGGGATATCTGGAACCTTGTTTTCAGCTCTGAACATTACATTTTAGGAAAGACATCTGACAACATGTAGTTGTCCAGATAAAGGCAACCTGGCTGGTAGAAAAACTTGGGGGTGCTTATTCTATTAAAAAAGATTCATGGAGCACATGAACTCTATATAAATACTTCAAAGCAAAGGCATGCACACTGTGTGGGCCAGGTGTGCCAGCACATTGGGACATTCCCATGGGATCTTTCCCTTCTCCTCAGGGGTCATTGGGAATGCTTCACCAGACTATGTCTGAATGCAGTCCATGTTCTATGTATCCCTCTGTTTCCAAGGTTGCTATGGATAGGAGGGATTAAAATTATTCTACTTGGTCTCAAAGAGAAGAATTGGAATGAATGAATGAAAATTATAGAGAGATAGATTTGGGTTCAATATAAGAAAGAAATTTCTAATAATGAGAATTATCCAAAAGTGGAAAGGACTACATCCAGTGACTATGGTTTACCAGATGCTGGTGATTTTCAATCACAGGCTGGTTGCCTGTTGTCAGAGATGTTGTAAAGGAGATTTGTGAGGCTAGCAAGGTGATGGATCAAATGAGCCCTTGGATCCTGGTCTACTCTGAGATCCTATGATGCTCCTTTGTTTCTTTCAAGCCCATCAAAGATATACTTCAAATGGGAATCCTAGAGTCAATTTGTCCTCCCTTGTATACAATGGAAAGACTCTGAGAACGAACAATAATAGGTAATGTTTATATAGTGTTTTAAGGTTTGCAAATCATTTTATATGCATTATTTAATTTCATCCTCATCTATAAGGTAGATGCCATTATTGGACCCATTTTTATAGTTGAAGTTGAAAGAGGTTAGATAAGTAACCTGCTCAGGGTCACACAGATAGCTAATAAGTATCTGAGGTGAGATTTGAACCCAGGATTTCTTGGCTCCAAATCCAATGCTTTTATCTACCTGTCATCTTACTAAGCTGTAAAAAATCAATCAATTATAAGAGAAGAATTAAAAACAAAGAAATAATATGGCTCTTTCTTAAGGAATGTCAGACCAAAAAAAATTAGGGCACATAAATAGTCAAGATAATTAATGTTTAAAAATGTCTTTCTTATGACACCAAGATGGGACTCTTAAGGGTGACATTACCCCCAGAAATGAAAGGAAGGAACAATCTTGTTCATGGGAGTAACCACATGAAACTATCTAGTTTATTCAGTTCAATCACCTAGGCAGGGATCATGTAGTTCTGACAGGTTGCTGGATGGGAAAAAATGTGAGTAATGGTCAGTTCACCACCGCCAACAAGTAAATGAAAACAGGCTTTTTTTTGTTGGTATGAAATGATGATAACATCTCTGCGGAATATTGGACAAAATTGTGCTTGGCATGTATAAATTTCCTTCAGCTTTGAATAACAACCATACACCTATTCAGATCAGTGTGGCTAAATATGCAAAATTTTCAGGTGCTTCTTTTACATACATACTTCCACAGAACTCTGTTCATTTGTGATAGAGGATTATGTATCTCATTAACTTTTACAAGGAGAAATGTACTTGCAGTACTTTGCACTTTCATTTAAAAATGACCTTGCACCCAGAAAATATTTCAATTAGGGATCTGTTCTGGTCAGAGTTCATGCAAAGTCAGTACTCTGATTGACTTTCTGATTGGCCATTCAGCTTGTTCTAAATTCTTAGTTTCACTACTGCTTCCTATTCAACAGCTTTTGCAGAGAAGTTTGCTTCGCTTATTAAACTAATTTCTAAGGACACACGCCTCTGATGTCAGCTTATGTGGACTGAGGACTACAAGAAATATAATTAAATGATTCTGCCACAAATACATAATCCCTGTAGCATAAGCCTCACTAAGATTTAAAGGCTGCTTATGCTTAGTAGAATTGTTTCATCTCCAGAATAGTTCCTTCCATTAAAAAATAAGGACAAGGTTTGAATGGCCTGCTTCATGTATATGTCCTTCAACTCAAGGTCTATGAATGAGTCATGCTTGATTTTTTTTATCCCATTGCTATAAAAGACAGTTCCCATCAAGAACAAGGCTCTTCAAAAATCATCCAGAAGAAAAGGAGCTAAATCTAATTTTATCTATAGCCAAGACTTTTGTTTTGAAGTCATTGCTAGTATTATTGGGGTAAAATGATATCTACTTTCAGAGAATTAAGAATTAGGGGTGTCGTGCTAGTAGAACAACACTGATATAAATACTCCTGTACAGAGATGAAAAGGCTCTTTAAAATTCCAACATTGAACATGACAGAAGTCTGCCATTGTTCCTGCACATATGTTATATTCTTGCCACTCAATACATACCATGGAAAAGCAGGAAACCAGAGGCTACGATGGCTGTTTCTCTGACAACTCTTTCACAGGACATAAATTTTTAGTGTCTCACCCAAACAAGCATTTTAAGTCCACCTTTAGTAGATGCCCCCCATGTGCCCAAAGCCCTGGAGGGCTAGGAAGGTCAGAGTGATAGCAAAGGAAAGTCTTCTACAACATCAATTCATTGCTTTCTTCACAATAACCTCCTGAGCTGAGTGTGGTACTGAAGAGATCATTTAGAGATAAGGAAATAGAGGTTCCAAGACACACCCAAAAGTTCACAGCTAGTAAAGTTTTACAGGCCCAAGTTAAACCCAGGGCCCACCTAATCCTAACAGCAGCTCCTTCTCTATGACCCCACACTGCCTCTCTTAAAAGATGACCCAAACAATCTTTAATTCTTCATTTTTATTATGATCATTATTATTAGTCTGAATTTGTGACTGGATCAGTCAGGGAGTCAGGCAACTCCATGATGAGGAAATTCCCTCTACCAATGGAGATTAGCAAATCTCAGGGCCTCAGCCCTGAGAAGTCAAACACCTTGTGTAGTGTCACAACCCGGATGTGGCAGAAGTGCGAAGAAAACCCAAGTTATGCTGATGCTGAAACTGCTTCTTGCTCCACTGACTATACCATGTGGCCTCCTATAGTAATAATACTAATAACACCAATAATAGCAACTATTTATTGTTGTTGTTGTTAAAACTTTTTCAGTGTTCTTTTGTTCAGTTGTTGCAGTAGTGTCTGACTTTGTGACCTCATTTGGGGTTTTCTTGGCAAAGATACTGGATTGGTTTGCCATTTTCTTTTCTAGCTCATTTTACAGATGAGGAAACTGAGGCAAATAGGGTTAAGTGATTTGCCCAGGGTCACACAGCTAGTATTTGTTTGAGGTCAGATTTGAACTCAGGAAGATGAATTTTCCTGACTCCAGACCCAGCACTCAATCCACTGCAGTGCCCCCTAGCTGCCTTTGCCCTCCAATTACTTGCATTCAAATACTACTCCAGATATTTTCTAGTTGTGTGAGCCTGAACAAATCACTCAACCTTTCTAAACTTCAGTTCTCATCTGTAAAATAGGGGCAATAATAGCACCTATAACACAAGGCAGTTATGAGTATCAAATAAGAGAATATATAAAAAAAGTTTTGCAAACTTCAAAGTACTATGTAAATATCAATGATTATTCTTATTTCTAACATTACTGGTATTCTGACTTTGCCTCAGCTAAATGTAAATGAGCAAGTCTTCATGCTCATCCAACAGTGGAAAACTTATGGAGAACACTTTAGAGCTTAATCAAGTTCTTACCTCTAGTGGATGAGGCTCCCACCTCACGTTCTTCACAATTGAAGAAGAATTACCAGTAATGTTCTGAGGATGCTTCTTTAGGGTCACACGAGCTCCACGTGGGTCTTCCTTCATTATGCTCACTAGGTTCTTTAATTGCCACCCAACCTGAGGAAAAAGTCCAGGAGTAACTTTAAGAAAAGAAGATTTTGGGTTTAATTTATTTAAGCTGCAGTGAAGTCTTTTACTAATTGTAAGGGATATATTAAAGAAGAATTGCCTTTTAGTTTGTTCAGCATCAACAGGAAAATTGTTTATTAAATTCCAATTTCTCTTCAATGAGAGTGATAACATCAATGCCAGTCTTTGGTAACAGAGATGGATGGATTGTTTTAGCAACTAAAAACCCAGAGTTTTGCTACAAAATATGGCACAATCTCTCTTATCCTCTAAGCACAGTGAATTATTACCTTTAATATTCCTTGCTGCATTTCACTAAACAATTAGGAATAATAGTAAGAGAATAATTATGAAATATATTTTCAATGTTGTAATTGAAGCTGTTAATTTTTTTCTGGAAATATCATAGGGTGACACTCACGTAACATCTTCATGGTCTTAATTAAAGATCAACAACCATTAATTTGAATTACCAATAAGTCCATTGAGAGCAATGGAATTTAGGAATCATTATGAACCATATCTACAGTTATGGAAAACAGCATGTCTTAGAAGAACTTGTCTTGTTTATGTTAAAATAACCATAGTTCCCTTAGTCAATGAGGATTTTTAAAATATCTAATATTCTTTCCCCATCATAATAATCAATTAAGCAATACATTCAAATAAAAAATAATTTTTTACACAAAAACATTGCAAAATTCATTGTACTCTCTTTCCTAGATTTTATTATAGGTATAGGAAAAGACAGAAATTGCTTTTGAATAAAGGCTCTTTGGTATATACCTCTCCAGTGAGTATCACCATAATAATTCCAAGAAGCATTCCAAGAATGTCCAAGTATAAAATGAGATAAAATTTAAATCAAACAGAAATTCTCATTCTGCACAAACAACTCTCATTTTTCTCAGAATTAAACTAAAAATTATAGCACAAAGTGAGAATATGTTTAAGTATATAATGTAGATGCTTGGTAAATATCCATGAAAAGACTTAAGTAGTAGACTAGGAATTCCTATGAGATTGGCCCATGACTGCGAGGTGACATCAATAGAATCTGAAAATGCAGATGTCAAAGACAGGACAAACCCATTTATACAACCAATTTTAATTAACTTGTTCTCAATTCAGTATTGTGTGAATGTAGCCCTTGAGTTTCCTTTAGTTGCCACATTTTTATAATAGGGGAGAATAGCATCTGTTCTGTCCAGTTCTCAGAGGGTGTTGTGAGATTCTCATGAGTTAATGGATGAGAAAAGTGACATCACTGCAAGGGGTGCTCTAGAGGTCATCTCATTCATCTCCTTGCCTATAAGCAAGAACTGCTTAGGGGAGCTGTCTGAAAGTGAAATGGACTGCTTTTGGAGGCAGTGAGTGGTTGAACAATGGAGGTCTCTATCAGGGATGTTGTAAAAGGGATTCATGATCAGATATGGGATGAACTAGATAAACTGTGAGGTCCATTAACATTTTGAGATTCCAGGAGTCTGTGAATAAGGAAACCATATTTTAAACCAGCAGGAAGAGCAACCCATACAAAGACAGCTCAAGATTTCTGCTAGATAATGAAATCCAGTAATTTGGAAAGTAATTTAGAAAGTAACAAGCACATAGCACACAGCTGATGGAATTGTCTATTTCCATTGAGTCCTGAAAAGACTTTGATGTCATAATCACATTACATATTGACTGTCCTGTACTAACAATATATTATGGTCACTATGTAATAGTTCTGTAATGCTGCTGAAATTGTATTTTGTAGAATCCTAAAAGTGTAGAAGACATTCACTCTTTCCTTCACTTCAGATGACTGGGTAAAAGAAAGAGAATAAGAATTCCAATGAAGAATGTATGGAAATAAGGGAAACAAATAGGACAAAGGGATCTTCTAGGAGGAAAAAGCATCTTCATGCCTAGAATATGACATGTAGAATGGATATGAACTGCTTTTAAAGGGAAATTAACAAGTGAAGAAAATTCAAGTCACATGGACTCAATTTAAAAATTGTACTGTGAACCCTTTACATAGACCATGAAAGGAGAAAATTAAGAGCAACCATCTGGCTAATTTAGGACCTAAACTACTTTGGTCATAAAACATAAAGACAACAGGAAAATTTGTTGCTTCTATTCTCCACTTCACTATGTTTTTGCAGATAAAAGTGCACCCCCTCCCCCAGGTCATCCAAGGAGGGAATGGGGAAAGACTTGACGCTTCTGGTTGTTTTCAGGCCAGTACTGGTCAGTTTAAATCAAAATCAATGAGGTGGCTCAAAATTGTTCTCAGGCTGAACTTGGTCCCCACTGGTCCCAAGAGAGTAGACTCAAAATAGCAATTTGGGGATAGTCTCTGACTGGTTCTTGACTACTGTAGACATATCCCTGGATAGAACTGTCCTGGTCTTTTCCTTAGAAAGATAAGATGTGAATGAGAGGAAAATCTGCCAGAGTGGAATCAGTGGTTTTTAAATCCTAAAATAATTCCCTTGATTTAGTGAGGGATGAATTTCACTAATTGATTGGGTGGCATCACTGAGTTTTCACAAAGACAATTGAAATGACTTTTTTTTTTTTACTTTTCAGCTCTAAGTTGGGCTTTGTACAGAAAGTCTTGCCAATATATTTCTTAGCTCCGCTTGGGAAAATGCTATACCCATATATTTATAGTCAGTATTTTCTCTCTCCTGCTTGGTATGCAAGATATCACTTACAATAACTTTAGTCTAGCAGGTGTTGACAGTCTAGATTTTATTTCCTGACAGTCTAGATGTTATTTCCTCTTGTAGCTATCTCTATGTACAAAATATATTATTTGGCCAATAGCTCAATAAAGGGTACGTGACAATCATATGAGAGCCAATGTACCTTTGTCCTCACCAGGATGTTTAAAGCTGGTTAGTGTGTCATTAGAGCACAATACACACTTTTCTAATTAGGAGGAACGTATTTGGTTTCTTTTAGCTCTATGGCTAACCTCCCAACATTTTCTTGGCATCTACTAGTGACACTTTTGTGTGTTTCCCTCTTCCTTTTATGCTACACAAATGAACACATATGCAAAAAGCTTCTCCAGTGTCAGCCATCTGCCTACTTGACTTATCAACTGATTTCATAATTTCAAGTGTGAAAATTCAACCATTATCCTCATAAAAATTAAGTTTTACAGTAAAACAACAACAAACTCAATCCAGTTCCACAAGACAATTAAGAATTTCAATGAGTCAGTGAATTGCTGAAATTGGTCGACATCTGGCTCAAATTTCAACATTAAAATTCCTTAAGAATTAGGAGACTTTGGAGTTGACAGCATCTGGGAAGGGACAGTGAGACTTTTTCCAAAGCTCTAGTCACTAGTGGGAATGTTTCATCTTTTAGCTCATCTACTGGCATAGGAAATAGGAATTTGTGCTGATCATAGAGAGTTGCCGTTGAGATTTAAATCACCCGAGGGTGGCTTAGTACACGAATTTAAGTAATCATGAGACTTTTAAAAACTCCTAGATAATCATGGACACAACACGGATGTTTTAACTTGCTATTCTGTCGGTTTGCCCACTCAACCATTTGGGAATAGTACTAGCAGGTTAAATCAACTACCCACCAAAGGGCTGCTTTATAAAAGTTAAGAAATGTAAATTACTTTATTACACACAGTAAAACAGCAGCCTTTTTGGTATGTGATTCATTAATGTTCAATTGGCAATATCTGTGGTTACACATGGCCTTTGGCCTCATGCTTTCCCACCCTCTCATATCGCATCCTCATTTTCATTTATGAGGTTGTGGAAAAGTCAATTTGGAAAAAATATCAGTTTCTTAATTTAATTTTTAGTTTGATTGCTTATTTCTTAACAAATAGTTGTATGTATATTCTCCATAAGAATTTTTAACTGAAGTTACTTTGAGTAAGTTTGAGTAAGTTTGAGCTAAACCCCAAAATGACCAGGTGCTATGAATTTCTCAGAAATAAAAATAGAAGTAGGAACAATGGAGTATTCAGGGAATATACTCTCTAAACTCATAACTAATGACACATTAGTAATCATAAAAAATAAAGGTCAAGAACTACTTTTTGCGTCTTTTACATCCCCCACAGTACTTAAGTGGTATTGAGTATACAGAAGGTGTTCAATAAATAATTTCTGAATTAGAAAACATATTTGTACATGCAAGTACCTGGTCTATCATATCAGGTTATTTGGGGGAGGCAACAGGGAAGGAAAAACAGGTTTCTCTACTAATTTATCTGCTACATAGATTTGGCTCCCAGAGGACTCCAGGATTCCTAAATGTAATCATCCTGTCTCACCACCACCACCACCACCAAGAAGTTGACATTGATATAATGTGCAATGGAAAGATGTTATAAGGGTGGCAAGTTTAGGTTCAAAGTTGGGAAAAACTTCTAACAATTAGAAATCTCCAAAAATGAAAATGTCTTCATTGAGAAGTGATGGGTTACGATTTATTGGAGGTCTTCAAGGGGAGACTGGATGACCACTTTTCAAGTATGTATAGTGGAAATTCCTTTGATTTAGTCAGAGATGAATTTCACTAGTTGATCGCTGTGATTCTGTGACTATCAGTTACAACTTCACTTAAGAGTTAGTATGATGTCCAAGGACACACCAAATGAAAAAAAAAAGATTATTTTAATGCTCTCTAGAGTGTTGGGCCTGGAGTCAGAAGGCCTGAATTCAAATGCAGCTTTGGACACTTACTAGCTGAAGAAGGAGTGAAGACTTGAAGGGAGGTAGGGAAACAAAGAGGTAAGGGTGAGGAAAGAGGGCAATCTAGGCATGAGGGCCAGCCAAGAAAAAGACACAAAGATTAAGAATGAAGTATTGTGTTCAAGGAACAACACGTGGGCTGATATAAATGGATGATAGAGTGCATGGAGAAGAATGAAATGGAAGAAGACTTGAAAGATATCTAGACATCAGGGTATGAAGGATTATTTAAAATATTATTAAAAATATCAAGTAAAGGACATTATTTCTGATCCTAGAGGTAATAGGGAGCCATTGGAGTTTATTGAGGTGGGAGAGGGTAAACACTGTCTGATTTGTGCTTAAGGAAAATCACTTCAGTAGCTGAGTGGAAGAAAGATTATAAAGGAGAACCACTTGAATCAAGGAAACCATTTAGAAGGTTATTGCAAGAGTCCAGGTGAGAAGCAATGAGTACTAGTAGCAGGGTGGTGGCTGTGCAGGTAGAGAGGAGATGTAATCAAGAGATGTGAAGGCAGAAACAACATTTGACAACAGACTAGATATGGAGGGGCCTATTAAGTACAAGTTGAGAGTGAATGATGACACTGAGGTTGAAAGCCTGGGTGACTTGGAGGATGGTAGTAACGTCCATGGTAATAGGAAAATTTGGAAGAGGTGAGGGGTTTGGAGGATAAATGAGTTCTATTTTGGACATGTTGAGTTTGAGATGTCTACTGGATATCCTATTTGAAATGTCCATCATGAAGTTGGTGATATGGAACTGGAGCTTAGGTTTGAAGATTAGGACTGGATAGAATAGATTTGGGAATCATCTGTATAGAGATGATATTTGAACCCATGGGAGCTTATGAGATCACTGAGAAAGACTGTATAGAGGAAGAAGAAAAGAGGGTTTAAGACTGAACCTAAAAGGCTATCTGTGGCTAGTGGGATTGAGACAGGTAAGGATTCAGCAAAGGAGATTGAGGAGCAGTCAGTTTGGTAAAAGGAAAACCAGGAAAGAAGAGTGTCATGAAAACCTATAGGATAAATAAAGTATCTAAGAGGAGGAAGAGAATGATCAATGGTGTCAAAGGCTGCAAAGAAGGTCAGGAAAGATGAGGACAGAAAATCTACATTTAGTCTCGTGTTTTCTCTGAGGTTTTTAAACTTTCATGAACACATACTTCTCATGATATCTTTTGTAGCATGGATATTTGCATATGTATTGCATCTTCCTACTAACCTATAAGTTCCATAAGGGCAAGGATTGAATCTTATTCATTTATATCACTCCCTTCGTACATAGTAGAATGCTGCAAATCACAGAACTGTTGAACTGAAGGGAACAAAGAACCCATCTGTTCCAATATAGACCTAACTGAGAATGCCCTCTACATCAAACCAGCAATTAGTGACCCAGTCTTGATAGAACCTCCACTGAGGGGAAATATATAACCTTCAAAACCCCATTCCATTGTTGGACAGCTCTCATTGTCAGGATGTGCTTCCTTACCACAAGCCTATATTAGCTACTACTTCTACCCACTGCTCCTACATGTGCTCTGCCTGTGGGTCCATACAGATTGACTTGAATCCCTATTGTACATGACAGGCTTTTAGATATAGACAGTTCTTGCTCTATGTAAATTTACATTATGCAAATTCTACTTTACATAAAGAATTCTGAAAGAAATCCACATTCCACAAAACCACCCATGCTAACTTTACTATATAGTAGTGTGCTTTCTGTCTCCACTCATGACCCTCAGCTCAGTGCTCTATGACCTCCTCCCCAAACAGGCCCCCACTCCAAACCCTTCCCCAGAAAACTCCAAGTGAAAGCAGAAGCATGGAAGTGCCACCACAGCTACTCTATCCATGCATATCTGCCCTGCTAGTCTGTCTTCCATCTGTCTGTGCTCAGGTACTGCATGTCTGTCTGTCCCCCACGTCAGGTCCCCACATGTAGTACCCCTCCTCTTCTTCCTCTTGGTTTGGCCAAGCCCCCCCCCCCACCATGTGGCTGGCCTTGACCTCCTACATGTTCCTCCTCCTGTTCTCTCTTCTCTGTCCCTGGCCTCCATGTTTCCTTGAACCCTGTGCTGGCCCCCTCCCTCCAGGGCAGCAGCCCCCTTTCTGTCATCTTCCCTTCCATACTTGCGGGTAAACTTGCATTAAATAAAAATTGCTTTATGTAGAGGTCTATGAAACAGTCCACTTACTTAAAGCAAGAACTGTCTGTACTTTAAGTCAACTATCAAGTCCCTCTGAATCATTTCTTCCCCAGACTAAAGATATCCCACATGTAGCATGTATTTAATAAATGGTATTGAACTGAACTGAATATGCTTTAGCCTTCATTTTCTCCATAGGGAACCCTAACGGTTTGAAAGATTCAGTGAATGAGCAAGAGAAAGTACCGGGAATGTTAAGTGTTCTGCTCCCATCTCTATTCACAGCTACCTACTTCTAACTGAAAGGCAGAAAGGAAAATGGCCCTGGGAACACACTGAAATGGGGATCAGGTCAGATCTGCTGCTCAAATTCAGTGAAATAAAGGCCAATCAGGGAAAGATTCAGTGTGGAAAAGAACAGGGAAAGAAAAGAATTATTTAGTTGCCCAATTATAATTTTTTTTAAAAAAAGTATGGTATTCAAGTTGTCACTAATATTTTAAAAAGCAATTAGTTTTCTGGATGCTATAGGATCAGAACATCAAATTAAAATGAATCAACCATACTTCACAATTCTATGTTTTGTTTGCATATAATCCATCATCAAGGTTTTCATATATTAATTTAATCATGCTAAAAAGAGCTAGGAGATAATTTTTTATTTTCACATACATGATTTTAGAATTCAAGCACTTCTGTAATTTTACTGCCCATTAACAGGAAATGATAAATAATTAACAAGTTGATAATAAATTATCCTCAAGTAGAAACGGTAATGAAAACCTATTAAACATGACGATTATATGTTATTCAGAACAGACTGGAAAGCTGAATACTAGGGAGCACAGGAAAAAAAACCCTGAAAAAATCTGGGGACTCATCAATTATGGCACTAAAAATATCTTTGGGAATATGGAAGTCATTAGAGCAATCTGCAAATCTAGGCTGAGAATGAAGTGGTCCATGACCCAGAGCTGGACATATTAAACCACCAGCCTTAGTAATTCTAAACAATTTCTGGCTACTTTATAGTATTATCTCTTTCAAGATTTCTATCCCACTGAGAGGAATCTGTTCCTCTGAATTTTCCAAGGTGTACATTCAGTAATTAGGTTTCATAATATAGACTAAGGTACTTCTCGTGTAATGGGAGCTAACAGTAAAATGACCCTAATGGAGCAGAGAATATCAGCATGGCTAATTTCAATAATGTCTGTCTACAGAAATGAGCCTGGAGCAAATGAGAATTTCCACAGCCTTCACGGCATGGCAGGGGTGGGGAGGAAAACACTATCCTTTATATTTGAAGATAAAGCCACTGCTCTGATTTGCACTCAGTCATCAATACTCTCTTCTTGCTGGCTGCTCCTTTAGTCCATTGGCATACATTTTCAAGACAGTGGGCCCATGTTAACTGTGCAATCCACCATTATAGAATATATTGAAACTAATTTTCCAATATAGAAACCAAAGCTATCATCTGAATCTGGCTAACAACATGATTTAAGCCAAGAAATTAACTGACCACAGTCCTTCATATCTTTCAGGTACACTGCACAATTGAGATAAAATACCTTAAGTCTTATTATACGAGTGATTCCAAAACTTGTCTTTCCTCCCAATGAGTAGGTCTTTCTCTGATTGCACAGAGTCAATTTGCCATTCTTAGAACACATAAAAACTTTATGAGCTATATTTTCTTTACTTCTAAGCAAACTTCCTAAGAAGAGGCTAACATTGATAAGGCCAACAATTAGCAGTTTTATCATCATTAATTTTTGCTTGTGTATATGTGTGTATGTGTGCGTATGAGCCTGTTTCATACATATACCTCTCTTTCTTCTCCTTTGTATATATGGAAATTCACATGTTTAATGCTTGTCAAGTACAGAAACCTTCCCCCCCCCCAAAAAAAAAATTAAATTAAAAAAAGAAGCTGGCTCATGTTATCAGACCTAAAATGGGAATGTGCTTGCAATTTTTAAGGGCCCCCTCCTCCTTCAGTTCTCCCCCTCTAGTTTTTTACTTTGACTCTACAGGCCCTTAGCGTCATGAACCTCCCAACAGGTTGCAGCTTTTCTGGAGAGCCACTCAGTTGAAACCCACACTGAGAAGCCTCAGACCCACCCTTCCGAGAGCTAAAGTACATTCTAAGCCAAACACATTTGAATCAGTCACTCTCTGGGTGATGCTAACAATTATACTGTCAGCTCCACATGAAGTAAATGAAAACAACTCTCTCTCTCTTCTCTCTTCCCTCAAATCTAAATTCTATGAACGTGCTCCCATAGTGTTACTTGGGTATTATTTATGCTTTCCAATTAAGCACTCACTTTGGCTGTCTTGGCAACAGGCTCAAATAAGTGACTCTTAGGCCCAGAAGTAAGTGCACATCTGCCCTTAGAATTAAAGACTTGCTTGGAGAATTGGAGTATTTTAGAGAGAAACATTGTTAAAGGAAACTCATATCAAATAGGTTAAATTGGACCATAGTCACTGAAAAAAAGAAACAAATTTTCCCCTCTTGTTGGACTTGTTCTCAGTAGAAGGTGTAAATTCATCTTAATCCACTCAAAAAAGCATTTGAATTCAAAATCGTAGAATTGGACGAGGAAGGAGATATAAACTTATTTTATGTTCATTCAAGAATGTAATCAGCCTCACATTAGTTATATGGACTTGGAGAGACTGAAAAACAATGAACTAATTAGCCCTGCCATAATTTGATAAATGTCAGGAATACCAGTCATTACTGCTTCACAATCAGCAATCACTGAAGCAGCTCCAATGTTTCAGATTAAAGAGTGAAGGATAAAAGAGGAACCTCGCCAAGCTAAGGCAAAGTCTCTTATATGGTTGAGTAAGAAAAGAGAAATGGTTGCATTTTAGATGGAAAAAAAATTAACAGAAACTTGTAAAATGCTAATATATTTTATCCTCAAAGATTCAATAAATTAAAGAAAGACTAGACATAGCATGAGGGAAAGTCTAATGATTTCTAGCATATAAAGTATGCTATCAGCTAGCTGAACAAGGACTAGCTTTTTATTTCTTTATAGATAGTCAGTAAGAATAGAAGTATCAGGATCATTTCCAAGGGCTAATACCAAAGTAGCCACATTTCTGTTGATAAGAAGCAAAGAAGTATTACAGATAATTATGCAATCATTAAACAAAGGCACAGAAATCGTTAGACATCTAATAGAGGTGTGAGTATAAATATGTTAACAGCACAGATTAATTTAGACAGAATGTTTTTGAATTCCACTTTATTTCACATTTCAAAATATTTTTATTTCCTAAAATGTCTATTAGCCTACAGACAACTATCTACTACATCATTTTGGACAAAAAAACCAAAAAACCAAAACTGAACCTAAAGCAATGAGCAATTGTTTACTGATGGCCTTTCCTCAGTACCATGCTAAATACTGCAGAGGATCCAAGAGAAGCCTCTGGTAAGGCCCCACTTAGCCAGAGGTGGAGCAGAGCAAGGCTTCACCAAGCAGCCTGGTATATTTTTAGAAGAAACAGCACTGAGCTTGGTTGGGTTCTACTTTGGGTTCTCCAAACAAATTTCCTCATCTATAAAATGAAGGGTTTAGACTCAGTGATTCATAGACTTCCCTCCATATCTAAAATGCTATCAGTCTAAAGAAGGAGAAGTGATCTGGGGGAGAGAAAGGGCCATCCTGAAGGTGGACACAGTGCACTCCTTAGGGAGAAGGTAGAGCTTTCTCCGGATTCCTTGAAGGCCAACCTATTTATATTACAATGAGCTGAATTCTATTGAACATAGATTATTTCTCTTACAGTCTGTATTGATTTAAATTACATTTATTAATATATAAACAAGGCCACTGATTTTGAAAATGTGGCACCCAGGCTTCTTGGAGGCTAGCACCAGCACAAACCCATCAATCCTGGGGAGAAAAACCAAGACCTCTAAAAAGCACAGCCAGGGATCCAGTAATAGAGTGACAGCCAGTCCAGCACACACATTTCAAGAGCCTCTGAAGATGTCACTGTGCTCAAACACAGCATATTACTTATATTCATCACAACAACCTACCGTCAGGGAGATTATGTTCAGTGTACTATTTAACAAGGGAAACATAGCATATGTTTAAGAAAGATTTTCATCAACAGTGATTAAAATGCAGTTTAAAAGGGCGTAAGCAATAGTTGCCCAGAAAGTTCACTCTGATGGGGCACTTCCTTTCCAGACAATACCAGATGAGCAGGAAGCTACTCTAGAAACATATGACTGAGTACTGTCCCCAAGGAGCTTAGAACCTAATTCACGTTACCAATACACAACACTAATACACAACAAACAATCAGCAATACAAAATAGCATGCAAAAGTAATAATGCCTCAAAAAGCCCTGGTGCTTACAGGAAAGAGGGGATTTCAGGATGAATTTATACAGAAAGTAATGAACAAAGGATCTCTCTTGGGTCCAAACAGTGACCACTGTCTGACTCCAACCACTGGAATAACATACAGCACCTGGACAAGTTGAGTGACTTGCTTATGGACACACAGCTACTAAGTGTCAAGCGTGGCATTCAAAACTCTTGATGCCAGGTTTGGAACCCTCTTATATCATGTTACCACTCTGCCACTTTTGAATAAAAGTTCTTAGGAGGACAGTAACTATGTCATGCGTATTTCTGCACAATGGCTAAAACATTACAGATATCCAATATTTTGTGAGTGGTCAAGGCAGTTTGACTTTAGCAGGCAATCCTCAGAGATACTCTCCTGCATCTGGGCAACCAGGTAACACCATGTATAAAGCTAATAATGGCTGAGTCCTTTTAAACATCTAGGGGACAAGTATCTTCCATAACTGAATAATCTCTCAGCACCCCAAACTCTCACTGGCTCCTTGGTCTTTTGGCCACAGTGAATCAACACAGCTGCTCCTCTGAGATGTTATCAACAGCATTTACCCTGTTATCCTGTATTCTGGCACAAAAACACTAAATAACTTTTGGTTGGGGGGAAAGGAGAGAAAAAATAAAAAGAATGGTGATCTATTATGCTAAAGGAAACACATATGGGCAATAATGACCTGAAGAAAAATTATGAAGCCCCTGAAATCCGTTGGTATGTCTAATATTCCTTTTCTGTAACCCTTTTCTCTTGGAAACTATTCACAATCCCTTCATGAGGCCCAGTGGCTTCAGTGAGGGAAGGAATTTCTGACCAATTTATTCATACAAAGATCAAAGAGACTTCAGGTGCTGCATATGTGGGGACAGTTATATTTCTTTTAAGGATCCTAACAAGAGAACAATACTTAACCCAAAGGAATGAATTTCTAAGTGTCAGAATGGGAGAGGTCTTGTCAAACATACCAAATGAATACTCACTTACTCTGCCTACTCATAAGGGCCAGACCTGCAAAGGAGAACCAACATAACTATCCCTAAACGCTCCAACTTCAGTGCAGCTCTGTGATGGGGAATTGCAGAGGGATGGATTGTGACCTCTGCTGAGACTTGTCCACTGAAAACCATCTGGGCTGTAATAGAGCATTAGAGAAACAAAGGGCAATAAAGGCAGCGAGATCATATGTCATCACTATCATGGTTCCTCCTTGGGAAAAAAAGAAAAGAAAAATTACTCTCAGCCTTTGGCTTTAAAATAAAAGCAGAGCAGTCATAAAACAGCTTACAGAGAAAATCAAACATTATTTTAAACTCTTATTTCTATGACCTATGGTCCCTTCCCCTCCCTCCCTGTTATATAACTTAAATACTGAGAAAAGAAAAAAATTCTAGTGTCCTAGTGATCTGATGTGACCAGGGAATTTGCTGTAATACAATTACAGGGATCAAAAGAGAAAAATACAAAGCTATACCTCAGGCTAGAAATGAATTAATTTGACAGATTCCCAGAAGCTGCAAGGATCAACCATGCTATAGGCAGGTTCAGTGGATGTTTTTCAACTTATCCTTTTTTTATATATTTGGTTCAATAGATTGTAACAGAAACAGCTTTAAGCTGAAATCAGAGGTAAAAGGTCTACTTGCCAAACTCCACCCTGCTAAAACTACTTGCTGACAGCAATCCATGGATGTCTGGCAAGCTTTATTGATGGCCTTGAGAATTTTTCTTCCATCATTAAGGAAAAACCTATTAACGGCTAATGAACCGGAAGTATGGCCTGTCCCACAATGTAATCTGTGGTGCCATGTTGAGATAGGAAATACCAATTCAATCCCAGCCTGCATCTACCTAAACAAATACTAAAAGAAAAAGAGCTACAATTTGAGATTGAGATTTGAGAAGATTTTCCAATTCCAGTCTGCAATTTAGTATAGGTACAAGTGATGATTTGTTTTCATTGCATTATTGGAGGAAAGAAACAAGCAAGCATTTATATGCTGTAGGCCCTGTGCTTAGTTCTTTACAAATATTATCCTGGGACCAGGTCTTGCCAATACTACAGACCGAAACCCTAAAAATGGTTTGGGTCTTTGCTCCTAAATCCTAAACACTGAGTTTACATGTTGTAGTAATATGATGGGCACTAATGTATTCTCATTCTGTTTCTTTAGTTATAATGAGAAGGGATTGGGATCTTAGACAATTCTCTACAGTCTTTTCCAGAAGTCTATCTTCAATTACACTGAACCACACCCAGTCTGTAAAATACGAGACCTGGAAGGACCTTAGAGATTATCTAGTTCAATACTCTCATTTTACAGAGAGGAGAAATGACTTAGCCAAGTCCTATAGATAACAAGTAGGAGGCCCAGGTTACCTCAGCCCCATTGCAGTATCCTTTTCACTATTTGGAAGGGCAGTGGTTTGTTTTGTGTCTGGAATATTGCTTTGAGAAAAGATGAGGTCGATTCCTATCACAAAGAAAGATCTCCTAGAACACTATATTGACTTTATGACTGAATTCCAACACCTGCCTTGACACCAAAGATTAGGAGTAGGACTATGTCCTTAGCTATAGCCATAACCAAGGCAGTGACTATACCACATACAGGCAAATATGTGTGGATCTTTACAGAGTCCTGAAATAATCTAGGAGCAGGATTCTCAGAAGCATGACGTTCAAGTTTCCATTACTATGGTATTTCCCAGGAAAGAAGAAAATCATGAGATCTGTCCAGATCAAAACAAGGTTTGGGGATAGAGATCTGGGACAATGCTTGCCACCCACCAGGTCCTTGGGTATTTCCAGCTGATCTAAGACAAGGTAGAGCAAGGCACTTTTTACTGTGTCTATGACAGCCTTCTTTAGAGGTTTGAATAAAAGGCAAAATGGTTCAAAACAGGAAAGTGAACCTAGACCTAAAGAGGAAAGGTCAGTATGTCTGGGTAAAAAAAAAATGCAAGGTAAGCCAAGGAAAAGCAAGTTGGGTTTGGGTGGTCAAGATAGTAAGAAGCTACTAAGACGAACAGGAAGATACTTTAGGAATGAGGTCTCAACAAGGAGATTGTCATAGAAACTGTCCCATGCCCAAGCGACTATGTTCCAAGTGTAGACTCTCCTCTCTAGAAAATAAAAGAAAGGGGGTGGCTAGTGACCCAGTGAATAGAGCACTGGCCCTGGAGTCAGGAGGACCCGAGTTCAAATCTGGCCTCAGACATTTAACACAAAAACTAGCTGTGTGACCTTGGGCAAGTAACTTAACCCCAATTGCCCTACCGTCCTCTGTCCAAAAAACAAAAAAAAGAAAGAAAATAAAAGAAAGGAATTTAAGGAACACTCCCACTTTCCAGGCTATTGAGGAGAATAAAGTAAATAAATGAAAGAAAAGGTATGTATTATGTGTCTACTGGGTGCCAGGCACTGAGTTAGGCACTAAGGATACAGCTATAAAAGTGAAATAGTATCTGCATTCAAGAAACTGGGATTCTAATAGGGGATTCATACAGTGGAGTGGTGGCCAAGGAAGGGAATTTTGCGAATGAAGTCACAAGAGGACAAGTGGAGTCATAGAGCAGTGACTGTCATGCCCTTGTCAGTAGCAATGGCATCATTGATTTTATAACTGGTCCCAGGACAAGAGGTGCAAAGTAGATTGTGGGGAGGATATAGAAGGCAGGGCAAGTAGGAAAATGCTAGGGTGGGTCCTGGTTTCCTGTGGATGGATGAGATGTGAAGCATGGTTTGGGGCCGGCTACATGTAATATCTTAGGTGATTTTTGTCACACAGTTGGGGGGTAGGGATTCTAGAGCAGACTGGGTTAACTCTTTCATGGGAGGGGGTCATGATATCTGGAGGGTGGGAGAAGGATAGGCAGTAGCAGAGCAAGATATTATGTAGGTTTCCAGTTTCTGGTGACCAGATATAATATGAAAGATGGTTTAAAGTCAATTGGTTATAGTGAGTTAGGAGAGTTTAGGATTACTCAATCATTAATCAAGAAGAATGCTTCCAATGTGAAAACAAGAAGAAAAATGATCACAAGAGGCAGAGGGGAATCCTGACCTGGGTGAAGAGGCTAGAACAGTGTGTGGCACAAAGGGTAAAAATGAAAGAAGAAGATCCACTGAACACTTAAAGAATTTTCCAAATAAGGAGAATATTGGGTCCTCTGAGAAGGAAGCAGCTGATTTTCCTTCAAGGAATCATAATATGGATTCTTAAGTACTACCAGGTGAGAGATTATCCAGGAAAGGTCAGAGGAAGAAGAGACAAGCAGTGGTGATTGGTGACTCCCTGCTGAGGAGGACGGACATTTGTTGGTCTGATTAAAAACAATAGAGAAGCCTGCTTTCTTCCTGAGTATGTATCCGAGGGATAATAGAGAATCAACAATAGAGAATCTATGAGGACTTGTCAAACCAGATGACTACTATCCACTCTGGGTGATACACATAGATACAACTTATAATACAGGAAGGCATCTAGAAAGCAGTACTAAAAATTATGAAGTTTGAGGTAAGATACTTATGGCCTTAGGGAGACAGGTAGTATTATCATCACTACTCTCAATTCAAGGCAAGGATTTCAGAAGAGAAAGGCACATTCAGTATGTAAACTGCTAGTTAAAAAGCTGGTTTCTAGCAATGGGATTTGAATGTCTGGACTATAGCTTCAAATATTGAAATGGCAGACTCCTGGATGGGAATGGTGTGCACTCAAGAAAAGCTGAGAATAATGTACATTTCTGGAGTCTTACAAATTTAATCAAAAGGACTTCCAACAGAAAAGCAAGGGAGTAGGAGCAAACTATATCCATGTTTATCCCCTAAGCTAGATAACAGAGAGAATAGCTACAGAGGATGGACACTAGCAGCAAAGACATCAAGATGTTCAAAGTAGACAAAAGCCAAGGAAGTAGCCAGCAATAAATCCCATTGCCTCAGCTGTCTATAAGGAAGGAAATTGGGGAAATAGATCACAAGCCTGGCACAGAGGCATGATAAAGTCATGTTGGGGAATTTCAATTATCCAGACATCTGGTGGAGATCTCTCCTTGCAGCTAGTAATTTCTGGACTTGCTTTAGTAACAATAACATTCTTCAAAGGGAAGAGCAGCTAATGAGGAGAACTTTAATTCTGGATCTAATTCTCAACGACATGCAAGAACTGGTTGCAGGGTGGAAAAGATAGCAATCTGTAGAGGAAGGGGGTATTCCATCTTAGAATTTGTGATGGAAAAGAAGAGGGAAATTGGCCATAATGTAACATACATCTAGATTTTGGGAGAGCAGATTTCAAATGATTCAGAGAAAGGTTATGTAGAATCTCATCCTAAAATTCTGTGGGGAAATCAGCCTAGAAGCTCTCAAGAATGAAATTCTGAAGATATAAAGAGAAACAATTGTATGATGAGTGAAAGGCAGAGTTGTTTAAAGAGACTAAGGTGGATACAGAAGGAATTCAATAACCAACTCAAATATTAAAAAGGCATGGATGGACAACAGAGCAAAGATAGCAGCAGATGGGTCAAAAAATGTAATCTAAGTCTGTAAGAATAGTGTCAAGAGGGCTAAAAGTTAGAAAGCACTGAGGCTGATGAGAAAAGTGGAGGAGAACAGAGACTTTTTAGCCATCTGGGAGAAAAGAAGAGGCTCAAAGATAGGACTTCTGTGTAGTGTGGAGAGGATTATGGTCATGGACAACAGAGAAGGTAGAACTGCTCAATTTTCAGTGTGCATCTATGTTTTCCTGTCATGAAGGATGACCTTTGGGAATGGAAAGCACAGGAAAAAATCATAAATGGGGAATGGAAATCCAAGATAAGGCAGTACCTACTTGCCCTGGATGAGTTCAAGTCACCAGGTTCAGAGGTATAGCATGTGAGGTTACTGGAAGAAATGGTGCATATTTCAATGATCATTGGAAGATGGGAGAGAAATGGGAGTGGAAATGTCATTGCTGGTGGCTGGAGCTTACCAGCTTAAATGTCTTTGAGCAGAGGTTAGATGACCACTTATTGATATGTTGGGAAAGGGATTCTTGTTCACGTCTGGATTGAACTAGATAGCCTCCAAGGTTCATATAAGAGGAGCCACAGACAAGTACAGATAAGGCTCCCAAGGCAATATTCTCTGTACCAGTGATCTATCTCTTGAATTTTACTGTTTCAAGCTTCAACTAGTGATTTACTCATCCACTATGGCCAAGGGCCTCACGTTTCAGATACTGGTATGACAGTGTAAGTCCTCCTTTATACCTGACCTAGCTCCTTGTTTGCTTCAGCTGTTTCTAGGGTAACTGGAGGTTAATTTTGATCTGTGTCTGACCCCATTCAGGTTACCTGACCTTATTCCTAGCTGCTCATTTGCTTGATGGTTTGATGACCTTTGGCTCTCAGTTGTACCTTTACTATGGTTATAGGGGAGTCAAACTAGCTCAGTTGGAGCCCCTTCCCCTAATGACAGAAAAGATGGGGTCTTTACCTCCCCTTTTATCTGCCTGTCACCCTACTATAGTGTCTGCCCACTATTTAGATAGGGAAGGGTGATGATTTCATTCAAAATAAGTATTCTTTGCCTCTGAGTTTTGGAGTGAAATTGATACTTTAAAAAAAGGCTATATTATCGGGTTCCAGTCAAAAACTAAACCTCTAAAAGTGCATTAAATATTTGGCAATATTTGCCAAAGCTAAAACAAACCAGCAGGTGGAAGTGGCTCAGTGTTTGTCTTAGGGAGCATAAACAACCCAGCCCCTTAGCCTTCTGGGATAAATCAATTCCCATGTGTAGTAAGTTGTATTTCTCTCTTTAAATCCATCCATAACAAGTAATTCCAGGTCTCATCAAATTGATCCAATGTCTGGTCAAAATTTCTGCTACCTATTTGAACAAACATGAATCCTTCATTCCTTTATTATTCAATAAAGCTTAGAGAGCTTGCTTCTCTATAATCTGAAGGGTCCAGGCCCAGGCTCGGGTTAGGTGGGGCAAAAGCATTATAAACAATCTGTATGGGTTAAAATACCTTTAGTCCTCTTAATTCTCTAGAGCTGACCTCACACATTCTTCAAAATATGAAAGAATCAAACCCATTATTCCATTTTTTCTAACTCTGGTTGAATCTTTTTACACATTTATTTCCTCCTGTGTACATAAGGTCCTGTGCTTTGCATATTTCAAGGTATCTAATATTGCCCTCAGGTCTCAAGGAGCACATTAGAGCATTCAGAGTCAATCTTTCAATATTCATGTATGCTCACAGGAAACCTCTATAAAAGATTTAACAAACCTTTCAGGAGGAGGAAAAAGCCTTAATCTTTTTCCAGTTCAATGTTAGAAGCTGACTCCCTATATAAAAATGACTGAAACCAATTTCAACGTATCTTCGTGACTCTAAGGTAGCTGCTGATCTCATGCAGGAATGAGACCACCAGGGGCAAGGGTCTGGTGTGTGGCTGTGACACTTCACACTAAGGTCACTGTTGGTCCCCAGAGAGGCATGATGTCAAGGAATCCTAATTCACAAAAGCAACAGCGCCTACAGAAATGCAAGATTACAAGCCCCCAAAATAGAACCTAAGAATAGAAAGCCAAATTGCACTGACAGCTCTGTAGTGGCATTTTGTGAAGCCTCTTCTCACAGTCCTCATTCCTTCCACAATACTCTTATATATGCCATCTCTATCACTAATCAATTAATGAATTATTAGGCCAGCACCATTAATGAAGAAAAGTATGATGATGTTCACAGTGACAGATTTCAGGGAATAGGGAGAAATGGAAGGACTTCCCATCTGGGGTGAGGATGAATACATTTAGGAAGAAAGAAGCAGAGAGATAGGATAGGAGATTCTGAGGTAGCCCAATTGGGGAAATGGTGACATTTAAGCGAGGAACACATCTGGGAGGTGACTCAAGTAGCATGAAATGGTTATTCATGAGAGTTGAGGGTGTTGGTCAAGTAGGAGGTTGAGGGGACATCAATAATAGCCCTTCCCTCCCAGAGTTGTTGTGAGGATCAAGTGAGATAATAGATGCAAACCTTAAAGTGTTATGGCAATGCTGGCTATTATTATTATTATTATTATTACTATATTGAATTCCCCAAGAATGAGAAGAGGCATTGAGTTGGAAAGAGAGATTATGATGGAGGGACTGAGTTCATCCAGAAAGGAGAGACAGTGATCCCAACAATAAGAAGATCTACCCTTGAAGGGTACAAGGTAGCTGAGTGAATATGGCAGAGGGAGGGTCTGAAAGTAGAACAAAGGAAACAAGCACCTCCTCCTATTCCAGGAAGACTGGAGAGGGAGGGGACCATGAGTACATACAATGTCTGATAGAACAAGATTCCCTCAGTATAAAAGGTTGAAAAGAAGAGATCAAGGATGAAGGAAGAATGTTAGTAATTGCTTCCTGAATACAAATAAGGTGAATGACAATAGGGTAGTTATTTTAATGTGTGATACCCTTTGATGAGGGGTTAGATCAGACAATATCTCTATTTTGCCAGCTTACTTTGGTAGACCCAGAAACTGAATGGCCTCAGATATCTATAAGAATTGCATAAAATGTACAGAATGAATTTAAAATTTTTATTAATATCTCTGACTTGCCCCTAACTCCTATTACCCCACTCACCATCTAATAAGTATGAAACTGTGTACATAGATCAAACCCACCAAGAGAAATGATATAGGTTAGTTCAATTCATTTACAAATGATATTTTTCCTTTTAAGATCTTTGCTTTCTGGCTTGACAATTTTTTTCCTCAGTGTCTGTCATTACAATTTTCCTAAAACAAACTGATAAAATATTACTTAAAATTCCATTAGAGAACAATTTCTTTTAAGAATAAGATGTTATCAAGGACTTACCATTAGCACTAGAATTATCATAAATCATGAGTGGTATAATAACTCACATATCATGTATGTGGCAGGTTTGAATTATTAGAAACTAAGATATGGTTAGCAGTTAGTCTGGTTTAATACTTTTAAAATAATAAAAGATGCCACTTTTACCCTGATTCTATTTTTTATATTAATGGGTACACTGTTAATACTAAAAGGCCATTTTCTGTGAAATCATTCTGTAATTAAAAACATACAAGACCTGGTTGATTTATGAAATGCTGATCTTTTAAAAATTTGGGTACAATGCTATACTCTAAATGCTTCCTGACAACTACTTCAACAACTTAAGAATACCAACTGAGCATTTCAGAAATCCATTGATGTTGACTATGCTGGTATTTACCAAGGAGGAACCATACTATTTAGAAGAGCAAGTCTCTAACCCTGAGATAGCCTATTTTCAATGAGAGGAGTAGGTCAACTTTGGAAGCCACTTTGCCTTCTCTCCGTTTGTTTACTTATGCTCTGTTACACTGTACCATGTTGGCAGTTGGGGAGAATCCAATGGGAATTTGGTGCCATATGGCCTGGACCAAGTGCTACTCTGGAAAAGTTCAGTGTATCTCTAGGTAAATAATAAACATACAGGTTTATTATATATATGTATATATATATATATATATCTCTATATACACACATACATATATATGTATATATAGATATATATATCTATATATACACACATACATATATATATGTATATATAGATATATGTATATATATCTATATATACATATGCATTATGGAACATTCAGCTGTTCTCAAGCAGACAGATAAGGTTTGGTTTAAAGATTTCCATCCATGCTTGTGGTGACACATCTTTCAAAGACTGAATTTTCATTGAGCAAGTGGATGTATGACAGTCAAAATGAACAGAAGGAAATCTTTTCAGGTTGATAACTCTGTGCTTAGGTCTGTCTACACGCTATTTCACTTGCTCATGTTGTCCCTCAATTCCTGTCTCTACCACTCACCACCTGTGTGACCCAGAGCAAGTTCTTTCCCTCCCTGAGCCTCCTCTAAAAAATTAGGGGTTGGACTATGGCCTCTGAGGTCCCTTCTGGTTCTAGATCCTAGATGGAGAGTTTGAGGCAGGTAAAGTAGGTCTTCACTGCTCTGGGTCCCTTCTATTCCTAATGGCCCCACTTTCTGCTCTCCAAGTGCTCATTCTTCCATCTTTAGAGCTCTCCCCACTGTAGTCACAAAGTAGCACCATCCCTTCAACTCGCTCTATACTACCAACTTTTAACTGTACTGTGTGTCATGTGTCCCATTCCCTCAAGGCTTTGTTCTTTAGTTAAAACAATATGATTATGATAAATTAGATATGGCCAACATTTTATCCACAGAAGGGAACATTAATGCCTTAAGCCAGTTAAAATGCCAAGGCCATTAAGAAAGCCTTTGAAGCCTGATCTATCTCCTCACCTCTGCCCCTTAGTTTCCCTGACTTCCTTCAGATCCCACCTTCACCAGGAGGCCTTTCCTGGTCTCCTCAGCTGCTAGTGCCTTCCCCTCAGACACTACCTTCCATCTACTTTGAAGACACTTCATATATATCTACTTATTCACCTCTTGTCTCCACCATTAGAATTTGAACTCTTTAACAGAAGAAATGTTTTGCCTTTTTTGTATCCCTCTTAGCACAGATATTTAGCACAGTATCTGGCACATTGTAACTGCTGAACAACTGTTTTCTGATGGATTTGTTGATTGTAATCACCTTACTAAGCTCAAGGTACCTAAACTAAATTCATCATCTTCCCATACCCTACAGTTACCCATCCCAATGATCACTGGCACTTTATTCTTTTAGTTCCTCAAGGTGGACATTTTATTTTATTTTGCTTTTTGGAGAGGGGAAGGCAGGGCAATTGGGATTAAGTGACTTGCCCAAGGTCACACGGCTAGTTAGTGTGTCAAGTGTCTGAGGCCGGATTTGAACTCAGGTCCTCCTGACTCCAGGGCTGGTGGTCTATTCACTGCACCACCTAGCCACCCCATGGTGGACACTTTAGAGGGCATCTTTGATTATCTTCATTGAAGCACCAAGTCTTGTCATTCTCCCTTCAAAGTATCCCTTACTATCCATTCCTACTGCCATGACCCTCGATTATACACTTATCTTTCTCCTGAATTTGTACAGATTCTTCTTTCTCCTACTAGAAGACAGATTATACAAGGGTGATTTTCTACCTCATTGTGATGAGCTCCATAAAGGCAAAGGCCATACCTTATACTTTGTTTTGTCTCCCTTCTCAAACCTTGTTTGTGGCATCCTAGTAGAAGCTTAAATTTGATTGCTCTGTTGTTCTGGGTCCAAATTTTCTTACAATAATCATCATAACCATTAAGTGAATGTAATGACTTCAGTATTCCTTTGGGGAGGGGGGGAACAGAATGGTATGCTTTCACTGCTCTTTTGGGTTCCCATGCTAATAATTTTGGTTTATTTTTCCACAAAGGAGACATTTTCCCCTCAAATATAACCTTGTTTTCACAGGCCTGAATGAATTAGGAATGAGAACTCCCAAATAAAACACATTGAGCCAAATCTTCCACTGATTAAGTCACATATTAGAAGAAAGGTAGGGAGTTTTGGAAGCTTCATTCCTTCCAGCCAGTTGAGTGCTATTCAAAAAGTTGTTGTTTGGGGCCATTGAAAACTGTGCTTCTGGAAGACTTAGTGAAGCTTCCAAAGGTATACCAACAGGTGGTGGACCAACATATAAAAATGCATGTGACATTTCTCCAATCTAAAGAAAAGTCCATCAAGAAGATATATAATGGATTTCCATTTGTTTTTATGGAGAAAAATATATTTTTTAATTTTCTGAAATCATAAAGTAAAATTATAAAGAATATATTTTCATATCAATTCTTGAATATGGTTCCTTGGGCTGAAAATTAGTAATATATGTAATGGCATTATTAAGCCTGTACATAGAACTGGACAACTATTCAACTCACAATTATCAATACTAATGGAGAAGAAGATTTGTACAGTTAACAATAAAAGGTGGTAAACCCATCCTGGGCTTTCTTCTATCTTATATCAGTATTTCATGGAATCTCAGATTTGGAAGGGACCTCAGAGATGATCTAGTCCAAACTAGAAGAATCTTCCCTACAAAATTCTAAAACAATGATCAGTCAGTCTTTCCTTAAAGAACTTCAGTGAGAAGAAACCAGCCTACTACCTTCAGAGGCACTTTGCCCCAAGGTTCCCATCATTTCAGCAACTAAGCAAACAGTTTTTCCTTGTTGATAAGAATCACATCTAGAATGAAGGCTCTCAGGCTCAGTAGATAGGACAGGGAAAGAAAATGTGTGTATGTATGCAGGTGGGGTCACGAAGAGTTGGACACGACTGAAAGACAATTAAACAATGACAAATGTCCATATGTGAGTATGTGGATTTACGTACTTAGAAGAATACTCTTTTTTAAAAAAATGGGCCTAGCTTTCAGGATAATGCTTAGGTTCATTAAAAACCAGTGAATGACATACATATCAATAAAAAGAAGAGCTCTATGGGTTGTCCATCTAATTGCTTGTTATAATCCGGAGTTAGACAACAGGAGTTTTTTATCTTCTTGTTTTTTCTTGCATGGGTAGCTAGACCAAAGTTTTGAGTGATTATGGGTCTGATTGAGGAGGCTCTTCAGTGTTGCTAGACTTGATGTAATAAGCATAATTTCATCTGCAAATAAGAACACCTGGAGGACCTTAGCATATAGAAGGATTTCCCTTCAATCAGAACTCTTCTCCAGATTTCCTCCAAGGCAGTGGGCAACATTTGTGGCGAGCACGTTTCTCTATTTCATGTGTTATTTTAAATCAGTAATGAGAGAGCCAATGAACAACGTTTTCTCTTTCTTGAGAGAGATTAAGTGAGGAAGGCTTTTCTCCTCCTACATTGATTAGGCTTCCCCTTTAGCAGTAACTAGTCAGTAATTTCACCAACTGTGGTTTTGGTTCAGTGAATAATGTTAGCAATGGAATGGCTGCTCAGAGTATAAGAAAACAACCTCTAAGCGACAACAAAATCTCTTTGGGTTTCAAGGTTTTAGAACAGCAGTGAAGGGCAAGAATTATTTCATGCCCCATTATGTTTGTGATTGTCGTCAAGTACAATTCTTAAAGGTTTTTTTCAGAATTCAGAATACTGGCAAAACAACAGAAATTAAGGCCTAAATCACAGGTGTCTTCTTATTTAACTTTTCAAAACCCTGTGCAACTACCACAATTATTGGGGCCAGATTCCCAGACAAGGGAAGTTTGATGAGCTGCTAACTGATCTCAGTAAAGCATACAGCAAAAATGAAAACCCAACACTTTGAGTCAACGTAATTTCAAGCAAGTATTGCAACATTAAAAAGTTAACAAGCATTCTGTAAGAGTTAACCCTTGAATGAGAATTATCGAGTTTATACTTTAGTATAACAGAGAGTATCTAACTTAGATAATGATGAGTTTGCTCTAAAAACAGTCCACAGCATTTCACCAGAATTATGAATATATAAAAATGTTGCCTTTCTCTCTCTCTCTCTCTCTCTCTCTCTCTCTCTCTCTCTCTCTCTCTCTCTCTCTGTCTCTCTGTCTCTGTCTCTGTCTCTCTCTGTCTCTCTGTCTCTCTGTCTCTCTCTGTCTCTCTCTATCTGTCTGTCTCTCTCTCTTTCTAGCTTTCTTTTCCACTCTGGACCTGTGATTTGAACAGTGAGGAAAGATGTAGTTATGGAAGTTCCTTTTCAGTGATGCAGACTGGTAATTCCTCTATAATTTATAACATTAAAACTTTACCTGGTGCACTGAGAGATTAAGTGACTTGCCTATATGTATTTTACATATATATGTATATATGTTACCATATACACATTTTACATACAATTAGCATATATCAGAGGTAAGTTTGAACTTAGAACTTCCTAAGAGGAAAACCAACCCTCTATCCACTATGCCATGATATCTACCCACTTTTGCAGTATGTAAAATATTTAAGAAGCAAATGTAATGGACAACCAACCACAATACTACATGTGGAATATTTGTTCAATCAATGTTTGTGTTATAAGTGAGGAAGAAGAGGAAGAAGCAAAGAGAGAGGAAACTTTGGACAGTCTGAGATCCAAAGAAGCAAAACTATATTGGAAGTTAGATCCTTAAACAAAAGTTTAGAAGAGTCAAGTAATTTTTAGCTGAAGAGAAGGTTGAGGCTGAAGATTCTGTCAGTATATAAAGTGATGTCAAAGAATGGATGCAACCACCCCTTCTCCATCTTCACTGAGAGGAGATTATGGGGAAATTGTAGCAATAAAGATTTAAGTTAATTCCAAGAAAAGTTTCATGTAGGAAAAAATTCTTGAGAAAGCACATTTTGACAAACTGTAACTCACTCAAAACATTCCACGGGAAGGAGGTATATGGGAAAATCGGTGAAGAGAACAAGATGGTGCTAAAGGGACAATATTAAGGGCATAAAACCAAACCTATGTGTAAAATAAGAAATAAGAAAGAAACCATATTAACTAAATAATGACAAGAAGCAAAAGTGAGTAGAACACTTGTATGGCGGATAACAAGGAGCAGTATAAAGCAATAGAGAATATGTATAAGAACAAATAAGTAGTAAATGAAACAACTTTCGAAAAGCACAGAGAAAGAGACTGGATAGAAAAGAAAATGTTGCCACATTGTTGAATGGTTTTGGAATTTGCCTACCAGAAGATGTTCTTGTGCTTCAGGTAATACATTCTGTACCTGTCAAATCTTTCTAATTAGATGCCTCCAACTTGTACCTTGTAAATTCTTACCTACATACATTTGTTCCTTCCATTTTCCATGCCTGGAATGCACTCCCCCGTCATCTTTGTCTATCTAAATTCAGTCCATCTGAATTCAATCCAACTGAAATCCCACCTTCTCCATGAAGCCTATGTCCTGAACAGTCCAAGTCTAGAGCGATCACTTCCTTCTGAACCTCCTAGAATATTTATTGCCTATACCATTCCTTTGACACTTAACAAGGCAAGGTAGAAATTTATACTTATTCACAGATTGTTGTCTTATATTCCAAAAATTTGAGAACAAAGCCCATGTCTTGCATTTCTCTGTATAAGCTACAATATGCATCAAAGAGCACAGTTAGGTATTTAATAAGCATTTCAAGGGCCTATTTACTGAACTTCCTATAAAAGTACTGTTTGGGAGACTGAAGTGACAGATGCTGTGTGTCTTGATTTTTCATAGTTTGATTCTGTTCTTTATGACATATCCATCAATAAATTCAGAAAATATAGTGTAGATAACATAATTTAAGATGGGTATGCCACTAGATAAGGGGTTTTTAATCTTTTTGTATGTCGTGGGCCCCTTGTACAGTCTGGAGAAACCTACAGATCCTTTCTCAGAATGGTTTTAAATGCATAAAATATATAGGATTGAAAAGGAAACCAGATATATTGAAATACGGTTATCACAACGGTAAAAAATGAGTTCAAGGTAATCTAGCTTAACGATCTCTGTATTAGCTAGAGTCTAGTGGGCTAAGAAAGTTATCAATTCATTAGTATCATAAAAGATGGCCTTTTCCTGAACCTAAGGTTATTAGCATTTTCATCAATGACCTACATGATAGAATCATAAGCTCATTAAGTATGCAAATGACCCAAGAGGGGTAGGTCCTTGGAAGACAGGATACTAATCAAAGTAGCCTGGTAACTGAGAAATATATTCAGAAACAAATGGAATGAAATTCAGCACAGGGCACTGAGAGGAAGGAGAGGGGAAAATACTACTTTATAAACTTAAGATGAAAAACTAATCATGAATATGTAATAAAATCTAGGGGTTATACAACCAGAGAGGCAGTTAGGTAGCACCAAAGTACAAAGCCTGCTGGGCCTGGAGTTAGCAAGACCTCAGTTCAAATGTGACCTCGAGCACTTACTGATGGTGTGACTCTGAGTGAGTCACTTAACATCTGTCTGCTTTCCATTTCCCATCTGAAAAATGGGGATGATATAACATCTACCTCCCTGGCTTGTGAGAATAAAATGTGATAATACTGGTGAAGTGCTTTGCAAACCTTGAAAGCCTCTATAAATCCTAGCTGTTGTTAATTATTATTACTGCTATTGGAGACTGTGAGGGCTAGAAGGGGTCTCATAAATTCAAAATTTTCATTATACAGATGTGGCAATGGAGGCCCAGAAAGAACAAGAGACTTGTTTAGTATTCCACAGTATGTTGGTAGCAGAGCCAAGCCTTCTGACTCTTCGTTTTAAAATGAGATACTATTTATAAAAAGCACTTAGTGCAGTGCCTGGCACATAATAGGTGCTACATAAATGCTATTGTGATTACTATTATTCTCTCCACTACCCCCCGCTCCAATGTCAGGGTGAACCTAAGCCACTGATAAAAAGGCAGAACATTGGACAATTATGTGGGAGTGAAAGGGCATCCATGAAGATGACTAAATGGCTGGCAGATAAGAGGAGGGATGGCCACTTAAAGGAAGTGGACCATTTGGGCTGGACTCAGGAAGAGGACTCGCTATGTATTAAGGTTTAGCAAGTACTTCTAAGCCATATGAAGAAAATCACAATGGCTATCCAAAATAAAGGACATTTAATTTCTCAGACGTGCATGAGAAAGCATATTCCATTAAGGCCTCATTTTTCAAAGATCAGCCTATGTCCCCAATAAATTCTAAACATTTTATCTTTTGTTCTGTGCTTCCTGGAGAAGCACGTTCGGCTGGAAACATGAGCCGAACGGCCCAGCCATCTTCTCCTTTCTAATTTTGGTGGGTGTAGCACTGATAATCAGTTAATTCAGGAGCAGTTTGATTCCCAAAGCAATATGGAGATTTCATAAAACATTTGTCTTTAATTCCACAATACAGCTAATTTGGGGATGTTATAAAATGGGATGTTGAGGGAGAATCATGGTTGTCTGTGGCAAGCATGGCATTACAAATGGTCTTCAAATATTTATCTATTTAATATGCTATGCCCAGGGTTCTTTCTACATATGATTTCACTAAAACATTTCAATCCCTTTCATTGGAATTGGTTCCTATATTCATTATTGTCTGCTAGGAAGGTGCACAGATTAACATTCACACTCATTCGATTGAAAGGAATGGAAAACGGGATCTGATATGCTATCTACACAGTAGGGAAATTACCAGACTACAAATTCTGCCTTTACAATATTACTTGCCTTGATGGAGAAACAATTTCCCCCTCCCCTAGAGTTTTTGTTTCTTAGCTTTCAGTAAAGATAACCACTAGTTAGATTTTAATGGAAAATTTTTTAAAATAGAATTCAATATGGAAGCTTTAGAATATTCATGTGGCTATTCTCCACAATGGGTAAGGCAATATCTTGAATTGAGGCTTTGTATTTCAGGCCCATTTAATTCTATGACAATATAGCTATTTTGTGAAAATTTGGGTGAGTTAAAAGAACAGAAAAGAATAACTACAATTTTATGGCACCATATAGCCACAGCTACAATTCTTCCCTACCATGGATCAAGTGCTTTGAATAGCAAAGATCATTTCAACCAAAGAAATTTTCTATTTTCCACAATAATATTTTACATATGAAGTATAAAACCCTTTCCATTTTTTTAGAGTACTTTCACATCCATTATCTATCTCATCTGATCCTCACAACACTAAAAGATAGATGTCCATATGTGTGCATGTAGATAGAGAGATAGATGGAGAAGTGTACATACACGTTTTCCCCACTGCAGAGATGAGGTAATAGGGAACAGGGAATTGGTTACCTGACTTACCTAAAGTAATGCACTTGGTAAATGAAAGAAGAAGGTTTGTGATCCTATTATCTTCTAACTCTTTTTATCCCTTGCTTTATATTCCTTAAGTTCTTTATAAAAATCTGACACTGACAAATCAAGTGACAAACATTTACTAAGCATCTCTATGCAAGGCACTCTCCCACGCACTATGGGGGATACGGAGATGCATAAGGCATTGGGCCTGACAGTAAGATTAGAAACCAGGTAAGGACACAGGAAAGATACCCCCAAATGTAGAAACAAAAGAGAGTAGATGGTAAGTAGCAAGAGAATGATCCTTGATTGTGTCTAGATTCTAGACAGTAAGTACTAGAGGAATTTGAAGGAACTTACTGTGCTCAAGTGATCCAAAAGGTCCCATGTTCTAGCTACAGAGGAGGTAGGGCACAAAGTGGGATGCTAGGAAGAATCAGAGATCTAGAACTGGAAAAGACCTCTTAGGTTCTCTAGCCTAATTCCTTCATTTTTCAGATGAGAAAGGAAGTTAGGTAATCTGCCCCAGGTCACACAGGCAAAAAGTGGCAGAGTTGGGATTTGAACATAGGTCCTCGGACTCCAAAGTCTCTTTCAACTATATGCTTCTGCCTTTGAGCCTCCAAAGATGTTGTGGATGATGATGATGAAAACAGAGTAAGATTCAGATGAACAGAAAAGAAATAAAATGGTATCCTAAAGCAAGGGAACCTGTGTGAACAAAGGCTGGGGAACTTTGAATTTTCTTAACATGTTCCAGGGACAATAAATACAACCTAGCAATAGTGGAGGCTTGTAATGGTGAAATGCCAAAAGATACAGGTGGAGCCAGATTGTGATGGGCCTTGAATACAGGCTAAAGAGTGTGCATTTTAGGGCATAGCCAACATAACAGTGTGCATTTTAGGGCATAGCCAACATAACAGCATAGAAGCAGGAAAACTCCTTGAGCTCCCCCTATAACCACCTCAAATACCTATAAAAAATTACTCTAAACAAACTTTAGAGATACAGAACCCACAAAGTGACAAAGGGAAACAAATCTCCCACTGAAGGCAGCTGGGCAGGCCTACAGGAAGGGTCCATCACAGCACATTGGGAGCCAATCTCAGCCCTGTGTGAGCCCATGGTTTTAGCCCCAGGCCAGCCCCGATAAGCAGCAGCTACAGTGGCTGCAGCGGACTTGGGGAGAGTGGATGACCAGCAGCTGTGGCAGTTTCCAGAATTATTAACCCATAAATGCCGAAGACAAAGTAAAAGGTCAATGTGGACTTTGTGGGAGCAGGGGGATTGAGAGTGTGGTCCAGCCACTGCCCATGGGGAAAGAAGGCAAGAAGCTGTGGAGGCACTGAGGCTGTGCAGCCACCTTCATGTGGTTGCTTCAGAGCTCCTGGCCTACAGATTATAGGGAACCAAGTGACCATTCAGAGGGTAATCACTCTTGCTTTAATGTGCTTGGATCTGGATTGTGGTCTTAGGTGTTGGTCCTGGGTTGTTTGACCAGTGAGCCAGAGCTTATAGGGGCTGCAGAGAGGGCACCCAACTAATAGCTCTGGCAGCTGTGAAAACCCCAGTGATTTGGGACAAAGCTTTCTCAGTGAAGCAGGGAGGCCATGAAAGGAAGAAAAGAATTTGGAAATCAAAATATTTTTTTAAAGTTACAGATTTTTATATGTAATTGGGAAAAAAATTCAATATTTGAAAAAATACAAAAGGAACAAGTACGAAAAAACCAATTTAGTCAGTTAGTCAATAAACCTTTATTAAGAGTGTACTATGTGCCAGTATGTGCCTAAGCACTCAGGATACAGAAGAAATAAAAAAGAATCCATGCTCTCAAGGAAGACAAAGAGACTAGTCCATGGGCTAGTATAGAGCTGATTTTGTTTTACAAAGGCTGTACTAGAGACATTTGCTTCAGACTTATAATACTTTGCTTCCCTCTTAAATATCACTGAATTGATGGTTTTAAAGACATGTTTCTTAATGGGCAAAAATTAATAGATTCTACTTTCTAATTGATCCTATATACCATAGCAAGATTAATTTTCCTAAAATACTACATTAAAATCAAACATCCTTCTCACACTTAAAAAAAATCCCATTAGATCCATGCTGCTTACAGAATAAAATCCACACTCTCTTTTTGAGAAAACAAGCAATTTGATATAGGTTATAAATGAGCAGTGATGCAAAAACTATTTCCATGTTTGACTAGATAGTTTCAAGGCTGCTAAGTGGCATAGTGGACAAAACACTGGGCATGGAGTCAGAAAGACCTGAATTCAAATTTGATCTTGGAACTGCTGTGTAACTCTAGCCAAAACACTTAACTTCTATTTGCCTCAGCTTCCTCATCTGTAAAATGGGGGAAACAGTACATATACCCCAGAGCTATTGTGGGGATCAAATGAGATAATGTTTTTAAAGCACTTAAACACAGTTCCTGGAACAAAATTGGTGCATAATAAATTCTTGTTTCCTTCCTTTCAAGAGTAGAACAAAAATTAAACTTAGTGAACTTACAAAGGCAAATTTACAGTGAGAAAGGAAGACCTATTAATCAATCATACAACCTTGTGTCGGAGGGGAAACAACAAATTATGGCAAGGATGTTTGTATCCAGCTGTTCAACACACAGACAGGAGAGGTCCCCAAGAGTGTGGCTCATATAAAAGAGTGGCTCAGGCCAAATCCAAACACACTTGAGAATGCAACACCTGAATTTGGTGGCAACATTCTCATGTGACTGCAAGCTCTTTGCCATCACTAGGAAGGCATTTCTTTCTTCTCTATTGAATTGAAAAATTTGTGCATTAAAAGTCAACAACAACCAGAACACTTTCAGAGACATAAGGACTAGTTATGAGACAATTCAAAGAAACAATAAGAAGAAATAGAAGCCTTGACTCTCTATGGGGTGAAAAGGGGGTTGTTTTCCAGGCTACTTTTTTGGGAAACATACTTTTTACATTTTGATTGTGGAAGAGGAGACAAAAGCAGCGGCAATAGCTATTTGTCTAGTGTCCCTCAATCTGCATCTCCAGACTGAACCATAGCATCTCTTAATAATTTAACCTTTGCTTGGAGATCTTCTTTCTCTAGGGCAAGGGGAAAACAACCTGCCCCTTGAATGCCCACCCTGTACTTCCTCAGTGTGTAAGTCCTGCTAAGCCAAAGAATTGTATCCAAGGCATCAGGACTTGGTTCCTCAGCATGCATTATTCCATGGTAAAGAGCAGCACTGGGTTACAGTGACATAGTGTGGCAACTTCACCTCCACACACATTTGCAGAGTTTCCTTCCCTGAGAATGCTCCCTACCTGCGCACCTTTATGCATGTTTGGAAAAATGACTGATCTTTTGCCTTTTGAAGTAGTTGTTCATCATAACCAGTTTCCTTCTCCATCACTTAATTCCCTGGGCTTTTAAGACTGCCCATGGCTAGACAGATACACTTGGGTTTTTTTTCTTTAAAGCTAGCTGTTTCATGTGAGGTATCTGGATTTTCAGTAAAAGGAACACAGAATTTTGGTCTATGTCTTAAATCATTTATTTCATCTTGATAACCTGTGATATTCCATATGGATAAATATCTGAGAATTGTGCTTTATATCATCTTTTATCAATGTTGTGGCAATGAACTTACTGGTATTTTTATTGTTAGTCTTAGATGAAGACTGGCCTGATAGAATGGAATGAACTCCTTAGAGAATTGGTCCTTAAAATGTTCATTTCCCACTTATGGCATCTTATTTGAAAATAGAATTAATGAGTTTCTGAACTTCAGTGAACCAGGCTGTTTTATTGATTTGGCTGAACAGTTTTAAAAGAAACAAAAACAGGAACGGCAAAACGGAAGATTGTGAAAATATGTGGCTCATGTCTCTAAAACGTTAGGTATTCTCCTAGAAGTTGTCAATTTATCTTGTTTTATGTTGTCCTCATGGGTTCTGAAGAATCCTTACCAAGTCACTCACTATGCCATTCCTAACTGTGAGAAGCAATCCCAGATTGAAAAGGGAGTAAATATAAGCTGTGGAAACAAGATGAATTGAGTCTTTTGATGCAGCAGAAGGAAGAATGATCATTTTAATTGCCCCTGCTATGCTCTTGTGAAGATTAAGAGCATATCCCCAAATGTCAAAGGAATGGGAGAGGACCCGATAATTCTCTCTTCCCTTCTACCCAGAGCACTTGCAGAGTATTCTGGGAGTGGGGTGTGGCAGGAGGGCGGGAACAAAGGATTGATGAGGTAGAACACTATAGAAATGGGTAAGGAGGCCATAGGCTTTCTACCACGCCTTAGCACCATGACTAACGCTAGGTTAAGTATTAATATGTATTTGTTACTTAATAAGTATTTTTTGCTCAATCAACGTTTGTTGAATGAATGATAAAGTGTTTGTATGGCTTTACAAATAGGCAGCTTTTTGGAGAAAAAAAGGATACATGAATTGGAATATTGAAATCCAAAGTCATTTGCTTTAGTTTGCTAAATGCTTGCTGCCCTGCTCTCTTAACTTGGTGTATCAAATGCTGGCCATTGGCATATCTATGATAGCTTTCAGTTAAACAATAATTTCATGATTATGGAGCAAAATGCCTAAAGAGTTCATCAGCAAGTCAGACTGTTCCTGTGCCTGTTTTTATGCCTGGTTTCTGAGTCTGTCTTCATACCAGTCTGGGTTAACTGGCTCCATCTCTGTTCCAGCTATGATTCAAATTGGCATCTTAGAACAGTCCTGACAGATGACTTTTTCTGCTTGGCTAACTGTGGTCTTTTGACTTCATGATCCAGGCTAAGAGCTTGTCTCTGATTTGTCGTAACATCCTAAGCTCCTTCAAACCAGAAGAGTGTCAGAACTCCTGAATCTTGAACAGTATGGTAAGTACATAAACCAATTCAATGGTTATCCTCCTATTCTCTATTATTCTGGAACAAGCAGAAAATTTGGAAATTCAACAAAATGGATTCAAAGCCCAGCTCTTCTACTTTTACTTTAATGACCTTAGGCAAGTCACTTCAAGCCTCAGTCTCCTCATGTGTTAAAATGAGTGGATTGGACTAGATGCTGTGTAGGGTCCTTTTCAGGTCTAGAGTCTATATTTCCTCTGTCCTATACTAAGCAATTCCTTCCACCGTAGACAGTGTATAAAACTCAATCTACTCACCACAGTCTGGTCATTAACTTGGATCACTTCATCCCCAGGATCAATTTGCTTGCACTGGTCAACATTAGACTGAAAAACAAAAGAAAAGAGGAAACATGTTAAACGAAGAGGTTGGAGAACCATAGAAAGAATCCCAGCTTGATTCTAAACGTTGAAAAAATGTCAGCATCTGTGAGGAAAACATCTGCATCAAGGATGATAATAATGTAAAGGATATAAATATACATAAATCACAGAGAAGTAGGAGGCCATGGTCGCCAAATGTCACATATTTTGTCAGGTGTAGTCACAGCTGCGTTAGTTTTGCTTACTCATTCTTTAAAATTTTTCCAACGTGAGTTCCACTGGGGTAGAGGAAACTATGAATAAAATGTCTGTGTTATAAAAAGAGAAGGCATTAATATGACTAATTAAAAGAAGAAAAAACCACACGTAACCAGACTGTACCAAGGCTGACACATCATACATTTTACATTAACTATCGTACATTCAAAATCAAAATCAAATTAAGAGTTAAGATTTAAACTTACACAAATGTACCACAGGGACTAGGACAGCTAGGTGGCTCAGTGGCTACAGTGCTGGGCCTGGAATCAAGAAGGCTCATCTTCATGCATGTAAATCAGCCTTAGAAATTTACTAGCTGTATGAGCCTGGGGAAGTCACCTAGCCCTTTTTACCTCAGTTTCTTTATCAGTAAAATGAGCTGGAGAAGGAAATGGTAAACCACTCTAGTATCTTTGCCAAATAGGGGATTAAAATGACTGAAAAACAAACAACCACAAGGACTAGTGGGAAACCTAGTGGTTTCCCAGCCCCAAGAAGGAAGGTGTCCAAATTGAGCACATTACAAACTGCGTGCTAAAGAGATGAACATATTCTTCCATAGAAATTGGGAGTAACATGATATATAAAAAGCTATTCTCACTGAACTGGGAAAGCCACCATGATGAGGCTGCAGAGGGCACAGTGGTTCATGGTAAAGAATTTAAATATTTGACTGGTCTGCTGCACAATTTAGATTGGGAAGCACTGAACTAGAATATAAGTACTTTGGAAACTTAGTGATTTTCAGTCATTACATTCATTTTCCCCACAGACTGACTTGAAAATAAATACAGAACTCACCTTCCTGGCAAGCTTGCCTATTGAGAACAGGGCTGAAAATTAGGAAGTAAAAAAAAACATTCCTAAGTATCTAAAATCAATGTCACAGAGTTTCTACACTAAAATCAGGTATTTAGTTCATAAAAGGGTAAAAAGAGCAGGTGGAGCTCTGAGCTTCCTTTTAACTCTACATATATGATTCTATGATCAATTAGACTACCCTAATTTTCTTGCTTTGTTTTGAGGGTAGAGATGATGGTGAGAGGAAGGAAACAAGTTTAAAGAAGAATGGACTTGAAGTAGACATTTTTGAAGTATATGATTTACTAAAAGACAGGTGCTCTTTGTGTGTGTCTGTGTATCTATGAAATCTACTACAGATGGCACTGACCTTAGCACAGGGACAGAAAGCCTTTACTATGAGGGTCTACCTCCAGAAATATTGGGACTAAGAATCACAAAATGTTGGAAGAGTTGGAAAATCCAGAGAGGATTATTTAGTTTAGGAACCTCTCATTTTATAGGAGCAGAAAATAGCTCAGAAAGAGGAAGAGATCATGCCCTAGGATTAGAACCCAGGCCTCTGGACTTCCAGGCCATGGCTTTCTACTAGCACATTATCTTAAGTTCACGTTAGGTGTCCTCTGCCTCCTCCTTTTCTGTTCTCCCTGCTTCTGATTTTCCTTTCTTTAAAAAAAAATTATTTATTTTTAGTTTTCAACATTCATTTCCACAAGATTTTGAGTTACAATTTTTCTCTCCCCATCTTTCCCCTACCCCACCCCAAAATAGCAAGCCTACTGAATACCCCTTCCCCCGATCCGTTAATTCTTCTATCCTCCCTCATTCCCCCTAACTTTCTAGTAGGGCAAGATGGGTTTCCTTACCCCAGTACCTGCATATCTTATTTCCCAGTTGCACGTAAAAAACAATTTTTTTAAATATTTGTTTTTAAAACTTTAAGTTTCAGATTTTTTTTCCCTTCTTCCCTCCTCACCCACCCCCACTGGGAAGATAAACAATTCAATATAAAATGTACATATGTAGTTACCCACATCATTTCCATAGTAGTTATATTGTGGCAGATTAATTATATTTCCCTTCATCCTATCCCACCCCTCACTTATTCTATTTTCTCCTTTGACTCTATCCCTTTTAAAAAATGTTTGCTTCTAACTACCCTCTCCCCCAATCTGCCCTCCCTTCTATCATCCCCCCTCTTATTCCCTGCCCCTCTATTTTCCGGTAGATAAGATACCCAATTGAGTGTGTAAGTTATTCCCTCCTTAGGCCAAATTCAATGAGAATCAGGTTGTCCCATTCCCTTTCGCCTTCCTACACTTCCCCTCCATTGTAATAGTTTTCTTTTGTCTCTTTTATATGAGATAATTTACCCTAATCTATCGCTCCCTTTCTTCTTCTCCCAATAAATTCCCTTCTCACTTCTTAATTTTATTTTTTAGATATCATCCCTTCATATTCAAATCATCCTGTGCCCTCTATGTATACATGAACATACTAATGCCCACACTCACATATATATTTATATACACATACATCCTCCTATATATACAGCTATCCTCATACTGAGAAAAGTTTTATTAGTTACAATTATCATTTTTCCATGTAAGAATGTAAATAGTTCAACTTTAATAAGTTCCTTATGATTTCCCTTTCCTGTTTACTATCTCATGCTTCTCTTGCTTCTTGGATTTGAAGGTCAAATTTTCTGTTCAGCTCAGGTTTTTTCATAAAGAATGCTTGAAAGTCCTCTATTTTGTTGAATGACCATATTTTTCCCTTTAGCATTATATTCAGTTTTGCTGTGTAGGTGATTCTTGGTTTTAGTCCTAGCTCCTTTGATCTCCAGAATATCATATTCCAAGCCCTTCGATCCCTTAATGTAGAAGCTGCTAGGTCTTGTGTTATCCTGATTGTGTTTCCACAATACTCATATTGTTTCTTCCTGACTGCTTGCAGTATTTTCTCCTTGATCTGGGAACTCTGGAATTTGGCTATAATATTTCTAGGAGTTTTCTTTTTGGGATCAAGGGGTGATCAGTGAATTCTTTCAATTTCTCTTTTGCTCTCTGGTTCTGAAATATCAAGGCAATTTTGCCTGATAATTTCTTGAAAGATGGTGTCTAGCCTCTTTTTTTCATCATGGCTTTCAGGTAGTCCAGTAATTTTAAAATGATCTCTCCTGGATCAGTTTTCCAGGTCAGCGGTTTTTCCAATGAGATATTTCACATTGCCTTCTATTTTTTCATTTGTTTGGATCTGTTTAATAGTATCTTGATTTCTCATAAAGTCATTCGCTTCCATTTGCTCCAATCTAATTTTGAAGGAGTTATTCTCTTTACTGAGTTTTTGAAATTCCTTTTCTTCTGGCAAATTCAGCTTTTTAAAGCATTCACCTCATTGGCTTTTTGGGCCTCTTTTGCCATTTGAGTTAGTCTATTTTTTAAGGTGTTATTTTCTTCAGTATTTTTTGTGTTTCCTTTAACAGGCTGTTGACTCACTTTTCATGATTTTCTTGCATCATTCTTGTTTCTCTTCTCAATTTTTCCTCCACTTCTCTTACTTGATTTTCAAAATCCCACTTGAGCTCCCCCATGGCCTGTAACCAATTCATATTTTTCTTGGAAATTTTGATGCAGGAGTTCTGACTTTGCTGTCTTCATCGTGCTCCATGCCTTCATTCTTTTTTTCCCCCATAAAAGGATTCTGTGCTTCCATTGCTTGCTCATATTGGTAGCCAATTACTTGACTTTTAAGCTCTTTGCCATGGTAGAACTCTGCTTCCAAAATGGAGAGAGCTATGTACCAAATTGCTGGGGTTTTTGCAGCTGCTAGAGCTATTAGATGAGTGCCCTCTCTACAGCCCCCACATGCTCTGGCTCACTGGTCACACACCCCAGGACTACTACCCAAGACTATGATCTGGATCCAAGCAGGTCAAAGCAAGAGCGATTATCCTCTGAATGGTCTCTTGGTCCCCCTACAATCTGCAGGCCAGGAGCTCCAGAAGCATCCATGTGGCAGTGGTTGTATCAACCATGCCTCCTCCACTTCTTGCTCCAGGAGTAGCAGCCGGACAATGTTCCCCCTGTTTGAACAAAGTTCCACGTGACCTTTTACTTTGTCTTTGGCATTTGTGGATTGAGAAGTCTGGAAACTACTACAACTGCGGGTGATTTACTCTTGTGAAATCTGCTCCAGCTACCTCTGGTTGGGGCTGCCCTGGGGCTAAAACTGTGCAGTCAAGGACAGATGTCAAGGACAGCAACAGCAACAGGGTGACAAAAGAATGACCAATAAGAAACTTTTTAAATTTCCACAAGAAGACAGTGGTGAAGAGTGGAACTATTGTAGAGGTAATGATGAAGAAGCAGACAGGAGGTCTTGTAAACTGAACCTGTGATTCAGAACCGGAATCAATTTAAAAAAAAATATATTACAAGAGGGGAGAAAGGAGTTCTCCCTACATTACATGAAAGGGGTGAGGGGAACAGGAAAATAGACAGGAATGTATGATGTACTGAGGCCATATTAGGTATTGAAAAGGAGAGCAGGAGGGAGAGAGAGAGAGGGAGAGAGAAAGGGAGAGAGAGAGGGAGTGAGAAAGGGAGAGAGAGAGAAGGAGCGAGAGAGAGAGGAGGAGAAAGAGAGGAGAGATAGAGAGAAAGGGAGAGAGAGAGAGAAAAGAAGAAGAAGAAGAAGAAGAAGAAGAAGAAGAAGAAGAAGAAGAAGAAGAAGAAGAAGAGAGAGAATTCCAATAAATTGTGATCAGATAAGGGAATTTCAGAGTTCATGAATGTGGAAACAGTACATTTGTTGGTGATGATAAGATCAAGGGTATGACTATCTTTGTGCATGGCTGATATGGAGTAGAGGAGTAGATCACTGGAAATGAGTAACATGAGGAAGTAGGAGTTTGGAGATATTTGAGGGCATATATATATATATATATATATATATATATATATATATATATATATATATCTGCAATTTTTAATCTGACAAAGATTAGTCCAAAGTAATCAATCTTTAATGGAGAAATTTTAGCTATCAGTAGATTCAGGGTGAGATAGAGAAATAAAACTTAATGTACTACACCTAACTAGAGATAGGTTTTAACTACTGAGAATGGACTGTCTAATTTCAGGCATGAACAAGAGACAGCTAACTCAGTATGTTGCAAAAAGCTATTTCACATCGTGTGTCACTATGACACACATTTTATGTAAAAAGATCAGCTATTTATATTACTTTAATAGTTCATGGGGGCAGCTAGGTGGCACAGTGAATAGAGTACCAGCCCTGGAGTCAGAAGGACCTGAGTTCAAATCTGGCCTCAGACACTTAACACAAAACTAGCCGTGTGACCTTGGGCAAGTCACTTCGCCCAACTGCCCTACCTTCCCCCCTCCAAAAAGCAAAAAAAAAAAAAATAATAATTCATGGCTCTGTGATTTCATTGATGAGGTTAATTCCCTTCACTGATGCAGCCTGAAATCGTATGACTTAAGATGCTCTTAGAGAGTTGCTATGAGTAAAAATTCATTACTTTGTGACCAGTATGCTAGGGTAGGTCCTTAGACAAAGAATCTGTCATAGAGACTGCACATGCAGTCTTTCCAGTTTGATGTGAGCTGCCAAAACTTTTGCCCTACCAGCATGGTTTTCTAGAACCCTGAGGGACCTCCACAATGGGAGTAGGAGTAGGACTTTGATGTCTATGGTCACAAATTCCACCATCATGATTCTCTGGTAACTTTTATTGTGAAGGACAGTTACTAGCTGAGGGAAGGTCTTATGAACTCGATGACATGAAAATATTTATTCTGGGTTCCTGATGTGCAGAGCAACATGTGTGAAATTCAAACATGCCTTGGAAATTCAAGACTATTCTCTTTTATGTATGCATACCAATGCCTTTCATCTAAGCAGAGCTACTTAAAGCAACAACAACAATGCCTCAAGAGAAATGTGAAAGGACCTTAATGTAGGAATCTGCTATTTTTTTCCTGCTGTGGATGTTTGGCCTGACTTAGCATAGCTCTGTTTTGTCCAAGTCAGTAAGTATTTATTAGGTACCAATTATGTACAAGCCATTCGAACAGACTGAGAGAAATGCAAAGATAAATTTAAAAAATCTCTTACTTCAAGGAACTGACAATCTAGCTGAGGAATTTATAATCCATTAGCATAATAAAAGCTTAAACTCAGTTATACATGAGCTTTGAACTCATAGAGATCTTTCCTTACATTTTCTAGCTTCTCCAGAGGAAGTTCAAATTACTACTGTTTTTTTTTAATGACACTAAAAATATATCCCTTGAAACGTAAAGAGATAGGTTTTAACTACTGAGAATGGACTCTCTAATTTGAAAATGATAACTTTAACTTTCCTTCCAGGGATGCTAAAAGGCCATGGTAACAACTAATTACTTAGCTAGAAACAGAGAAAGAACCAAAAACAGCAACTAGGGAAGCAAAATCAAATGCGAGTTTATTTGGCAACAGCTTGAGAGGAAAGGCTTAGCTCAGTGATTCCTACGTTACACTCCCTGTTTGGCTCAGGAGATGGGGACCTTACTTCACTCCTAAGCTAACTGGTCACTCAGATGGGGTAAGGGCATGGGAGGTTGGCTTCATCCAATGCTTTTGAGACAAAAGAATTGTTCCTGGGGTGCTCAGTGCAAATTCTAACCATATAATTTTATTCAAGAAAAACTACCACCACCACCACCACCTCTTTTCAAACCTAGGGTTTTTTTTTTTTGCACACTAAAAACTGCAGAGGGTTTTCCAAGGGGTTCTCTAATTGTTTTTCCTGTTCTCTTCAGTCTTTTCCATTGGGCATGAGTTAGCGGCATAACACCCTAGGTGTTGGCAGAAAATTCTCTAACAATGGGTACTATTAATAGGACATCTTTATAGAGTACTTCACAATTTACAAATAATATTGCTGATGATATCACTGTGAGGTGAATGGGACAGATATTACTTCCATTTGACAGAAGAGGGATCTTAGGAATCTTTTCCCCCCACCCCAATGAATCCTACTCCTCTGAATAAATAAGCTTTCAAAGCTTATTACTCCAATCATATCATTCCCCTACTCAAAAATCTTCTGTGGTTCCCTAATGCCCACTGAATTGACATAAACTCCAGATCCTAGTATATTCTGGCATTCAAGATCTTCTATAAATGAAGCCTAGGTTCAAATCCTGATTCTATTGTTTTATTGTGACTCTGAACAAGTGACTTTTCTTCAAAACTTGTTTCTTAATCTATAAGATGAGAGAGGAGTTAAACTAGGTGATCTCTACGGCCCCCTTCCAACTCTTGTGCCATGCATCATTTTAGTGAAATGCTCTGAAATGAACAGCTATGCATTGAAGGAGCCAGGATTGCTGCCTATATCTAACTCCAAATTAACTGTTACCACTACCCCTTCCTGCCTCTTTGATGTTTTCTTTCCAGTACATACTTCATTAAGAAGGTAGAAGTGATAGTTAGATACAGGTGGAGTCAAGAAAGGAATGGACTATTTTCAATTCCTGAGGGCTCACACTTTACCTGACCTCAACCATAAACAACGAGTCCCTTTCTTTGACTTGTCTCACACTAAATTATTTATCATTACTTTAAATTAAAATCTAGGTATGAGGTCAATTTTCCTTGAGAAAGGAAAAGGAATCAATTTGTAGCCATGCCAGAAAACACACACACACACACACACACACACACCACTTTGAAGCTTTTTTATTTCATTCCACACTTTTACCAGGGAAAGAAGTCTTATGTGGTTTTCTGTTTTCTTGTATTAGCTGCACGGTTTGAAGATTGGAGGCGATTAGCTTGTGAAAGATTTATGGTTTTCATTTGGTAGACTGACAAATCCTCTTATTAAAAAATTTATGTACTTTTTAAAAGAGAGCTGTTTTCCCTTTGCTATTAATATAATATTTCTCTTGTAGCAAAACATTCATGAGGATTTAGTATTAAAATACAATACAATTTATTCTTCCATAGCTCATTATAAGGTTAGTTTCTGAATCTTCAAGAGAATATACAGTCAATTCATCTACCAAAATTATTTTGCTAAAAATGAGATGGTTTGGCAAGGCATTTGAATTGTGTGACGTTCATCAGAAACCAAGTGATGTGAAAATTGCTTCATACTTTTTACAAGGCAGTGTCTTGAGAAAAATATGGGCAAAATTTCATGAACTAACCACCCAAATTCAAAACCTGAGAAAAAAGCACTTTAGAAAAAGAAAAGGAAATTAAAGCCTAGGAAGACTTTTTGTCACGTATTAATCAAACTAGAAAAAAATTGACCTTCCATGAAATTTGGAACTGAATACCTTTGCCACGTTCTCAGAAAATCAAGAAAAGGAAACCACAGGAAGAATGCTTGAAGTATTCTAAACTAACCAGAGGGAAACTATAAATTCTAAATAGGATCATTATCTAAATTAGAAGGAAACTTAGAGATTCATCTAGTCCAGACTCATTTTCTAGAGAAATAAACTGAAGTCCAGAGATGGAAAATGACTCACAAAGAATTAACAGAGGAGTCCTTTAACAAACGGGATGTTCAGAACCCAGAATATAAATCTGCACCATTGCTCAGACTTTAGAAGTGCTAGGTTTAGGTTCAGAGGACCTGGGTTCAAATACCAGTTTTGCTATTTAATATTTGTGAGTTCTTGGTCAAATTACTTAACCTCTATGAGCCCCAGTTTCCTCATCAGGAAAATGAGAGGGTTAGATGATATGACCACTAAGATCGTTTTCTTTTTTCTTCTTCTTTAAAAAATATTTTAAATTAAATTGGATTTTTATTTTTGAATTTTCTCTGTTTCACCTCCCTTTGAGCACCACTGAGAAGGTGAGAAAAATAAAACCTGCTACCAATATGTAAAGTTGAACGAAACAAATGATGACATTAGCAATGTCCAAAAAAAGAAAGAAAAGAAAACATGAGTCCATCGGTTTTCCATCTAGAGACAGCATGTTTGGAATTGTGGCTGGTCATTGTGTTGATCAGAATTCTTAAGTCTTTCACAGATACTTTCTTTATGCTACTGGTATTATTGTATAAATTATTATCCTGGTTCTGTTCACTCCACCTTCCATTATTCTTACGAGTCTTCCCAGGTTTACCTGAAACCATCCTCTTTATCATTTCTTAAAGCACAAAAGTATTCCATGATTTCCATATACCACAACTTGGTCAGCCATTCCCCCAATTAACAGGAGCCCCTCTCAGCTTACAATTTTGTCACCAGAAAAAACTCTGCTCTGAAGATTTTTGTAAATATGGATAATTTTCTTCTTTCTTTGATCTCTTTGCTAGTTTGATTGGTATTGATTAGGTAGCATTGTGATTTTTATCATATTGGCTCAGTCTACCCATGAGCAATTTATGTTTCTCAAATTATTAAGATGTGTCTTTATTTGTGCAAAGAGCATTTTGTATTTGTTTTCTTCTTTTTTATGCAGATAAAATACTTTATTTTACACAAATGTACAAAGGTGTCTTACACAGATATAAAAATATGGGGTGGAGTTTCTTATATAAGTATTAGGAACTTTCATGTAAGTAGCATGTCAGTCCCTTGAAAAGCAAAAATGCCACATTTTATTTTACCCATTGGAAAATGAGGCCTAGGGGCGGAGCCAAGATGGCGGCGTAGCAGCAGCAACATATCGCAGCTCTCACATAGCCACCCCAAAATACCCATAAAATAGGACTCTAAACCAATCCTAGAACTCCAAAACGCACACAAAGATACTTCCCACT
>CM053582.1:43621638-43644870 GCA_028627135.1 Pseudochirops cupreus | reverse complement strand
CCCAAAGAAGGAATCAGGGGTTTGGGAGCTGTTCTTACTTTGCTTCTTATGCTTATTCTTACTCATGGTTCTTCAGATCATGATTTTTTTTTTGAATCTCTGTGGGGCTCTGCTTCCAGAAGGGAAAGCTCTGTCCCAAATTGCTGGGGTCCTCCCGGCTGCCGTAGCTCTCAGGAAGATGCTGGGACTCTTCCTAATTACTTTTGGCTGACCAGATAATAAAGACTCCAAGACCAAGGCCCAAGACGGCGATCTGGATCCAGGCTGCTCAACACGAGAGCACTGGCCTGAGAACAATCACTAAGTCCCCCTACTGTCTGCAGGCCGTGGGCGGGAAGCTACAACGGGGAGGTGGGTGCAAAACCTCTGCCTTTTGCTTTTCCGCTCTGGAGGCCTTTTGCTGGACTGCTTATCTCCCCCTTTCGCAATCCCCACTCGCAGCTGCTGCTAATCTGCTCACCTGAGAGGCTCCTCTGCTCCTCCCATCCAGCCACCCCCGGGGCACAGCCGCGGCTTCAGGGCAGGCTGGTTTCGGTTCTCAGTGCTGATATGGTTCCTCGTAGCCGAGCTGACTTTAGTGGGAAGTATCTTTGTGTGCCTTTTGGAGTTCTAGGATTGGTTTAGAGTCCTGTTTTATGGGTATTTTGGGGTGGCTACGTGAGAGGTGCGATATGTTGCTGCTGCTACGCTGCCATCTTGGCTCCCCCCCTCCACTTTGAAGAACTTTAGAATCAATTGTGAGACATGGGAGATACTAGCATAGGACCAGACAGCATGGTGTGCTCTCATCAAAGAAGGCACTGTGCTATATGAGCAAAGCAGAATAAAAATAGCTCAAAAAAAGTGACATTCCCAAATTTAGAGCCATCTCTACTCTAAACATACACATGGACTATTTGTGTCTGACCTGTGGCAGAGCCTTCTGAGCCCACATTGATCTCATCCGCCACAGTCAGACCCACTGTACTTTGACCCTGACGCAGTGATATCATTTTGGTCCTCTTTGAGAATGAAGGACAACAATAACAATACAGCCAGTATTTAGTTTTGTAATATTAGGGAGAAAGCATGGGGAGGTGGCAAGATCCCTGGATTAGAACACTCAGATTCCAGTGTCCGTGCTGCTATTTACTGGTTGTGTGAGTTGTTGCATTTCCACACTTGTAAAATGAAGGGTGTGTGTGTGGTTTAGGTCTTTTTGAGTTCTCACAGTCTGTCTGTCTGGGATATTGCCTGTTTGGGAGGGGATCAGTAGGCGACTTCTCTTCCCTGGCCTTCACACTGCTTCCAGAATTCTGGCTGTAGTTCACACTACATTCATCAGTCCTATTCAGAATGCTTCAGGTCTCTCAAGAAGCCCTCCAATATCATTTGGGGATATGCCACCAACAATAAGAGTCACTTTCCAGCAAAGACCACTCTCTCACATCCAGGCTGATATTTGGGCACTTTGGCATCATCTCTAATAACCCCTTCTGGCTATGAGCAACACCTCTGGGACCAACTCCCATGTAGTGGGTAGTTTTGTCTCCACAATCATGGTTTGGTTTCTCAAATATATCAAGAATGCTCAGGTCCTGTTTCAGGCTAATAGTTCTATAAGTAGCTGCTGGAGGAGGAAATCCTTTGTTCTTGGTCATCCTTCAAAACACTTGTGAATATACAAGCGATAGTGGTGGTGATAGAGCAGCTAAAGGTGAAGATATTTCTACTCTGGGAAACAATATACTTATGGAGGCCATTTCCTGGTTATCTATGTGACTAATTCAGAACCCCAAATAATGTAAAAAGCATTTGTTAGCTGTGCTATACAACATTACAATAATTTGGCAAGGGATTTACAGGTAAAAGTAATGTTTGGTTTGGGCAAACACTACAAACGGTTTGTATTTCCTGGGATCACCACCTGAATGGGAGTGGGGTTCAGCAGGCCCAACCTCAGCCAGATTTTAATTAAGAGCAGTCTTGATCCTTTTCTACATTGTCTAGGTGATCATAGTACATGGCAAAGAATATTGGATTTGGAGTCAGAAGATTGGATTTTAGTTCTGGCTTATTAGCTTATGTAAACTGGGGTGAGTCACTTAAACTGTCTAGCATCAGCTTTCTCATCTTTAAAGGGAATGAGTGTGTATACTCTCCAGCTGAGCATGTTGTATCAAATACGTAAAAAGGCTTAGGGACTAGAGCTCTGATGTCACTACTCTCAGGAAGTCCCAGGTGAAGATTTTCCCTTTCCTAATACAGGTCAGCACCTCCTCTGCTCCTTGGGGCCTCAGAGAGTTGTCTAACCCAGTGGTGCCAAATTCAAATACAAATGGGAGCCACCATCCTCTACATAAGTATCTCTGTGGCCTTCCATTGACTTCAAAACCACACTTTTATATATTTCTTTTTTGTTAATACATCATCACATTAAAATCAGATAGAAACTACATTTTCATCTAGTTCTGGCCACATTAAGGAGTGTTCTGGTCTGCATGCAGCCTGTTGGCTTTAACATGTCTGGTCAGATCACTGTGAGGTTAAGTCACAGAGCCAATAATATGTTATAGGTGGTACTTCCTGGGTTGGAGGCCAGCTTTCTGTTCACTAGAGCACACTGAATCGAACTTGCCTTAAAGTACTACATAAGTATAAACTTTTTGTTATCATTGTTAGAAACTAGGGTTCAAATAATATTTATTTTTAAATGAGAAAAGTGTCTCTCTGGTGAATAACATCCTGCCCCCAAATTGCCCCATGACTTGGCATTTCATTCTCTGTTCAGGGAAGAGAGGCTTGGCATCATGTGGTTGATGTTTTGTCTGTCTACCCATGGCCTGACTCTGGAGAGGAATCAAGTAATTATCAAAGGCATTGGGCTTGCTGTGTGTTCTTCTTGTACTTTCCTGCCGCCACCCTCCAAACAATGACCCTGAGAAGCTCCCCATAGGAGCTAGACCAGGTGAGGCAGATGTGATTGACGCCCTGTGAGCTGTGTGAAATTAGCAGTCTCTGAAGCTGTTCTTAACAATAGCTCACACTTAAGGTGGGATGCTTTGGACGCTTCAAACAGTATTAACTATGCACCCATGTGGGACCCTCTGGTTACTTCTGTGAAAATATAGCTATGTGTGTTGTCACATTAGTGACAACAGAGGTAGCTACCTCCTCTGTTGACTTCTAGAGATGGCTGGGGTGGGAAATAGGAAGGGGGAGATTTCTAATTTTGTGATACTGAGCTGACTCAACTAGATATTCAGGATAGCTCTTGACCAAGATGAGCCAGATAGTTTGATTCAGCAGTTCTAATTAAAAAAAAAAAGTTGAATTTCTGTCCCCTGGAATTAACTGTTCAGAAATGGCCCTGATCAGAAGCAGAAACACTCAGGCAGCTGAGCCCCAAACAGACGTTCCCTTTAGCTGAAAACATGTAATTTTCCATGAAATCAACTTTCAACAGATGCTTTGCAAATCCTGACTTTGGCAGGGCTGCCACTGGCCACCTTGGGGTAGAGGCCATGGGGTGAGGGTGTTCCCTCCTCAGGGGCTGATACAAACCACCAGTAAGGGAGTGGGAAGAGTCAGAGTGTGAATTAGGTAGCCGGGTCAAATCTTCTTATCTTTGCGAGTAAAACTGTGACTAATTTAAATGTTTTATTTAGATTTTAAATGTGTATCCAACTGACAGGAGAAAAATACAATATCCTTTCTCTTCTTCATGTGTGTCTGTAAAATAGAGGTTCTTCTTTTTGTTGCTTTTTTAAAAATCTATTTGAGTTAAGTGAGTTGATGCTATTTACTCTCACATTTAAATCTAGCTCAATCAACAAATCAGTCAGTAAATGAACATTATGAAAGCCTCCCCCTATACTAGGTTCTGTGGGGATACAAAGGAAGACAAAAGTCAGTCACTGCAGGGAGACAACATGCAAAAACAACTGTGTACAGATGAGCTAGAAATGCAATAAACAGGAAATTAGCAACTAGAGAAGGCATTAGAATGAAGGGGGCTCAGGAGAAGCTTCCTATAAAAGGTGGGATTTAACCTGGAACCTGACCAAAGCCAGGGAAGCCAGGAAGCAGAGATGAGAAGGGAGATCATTCCAGGCATAACAGACAACTTTGGGGAAGAACAGTGAGGAGGTCAGTGTCACTGGAACAGGTGAGGAGGGTGCTATAAGAAGACTGGAAAGCTAAAAGGAGGAGCTAAGTTATAAAGAGCTTCAGATGCCAGAGCATTTTCTATTTGATCCTAGAGGTGATAGGAAGCCACTGGAACTTGTGGGGACAGGGGGAGGGAATATGATTGGAACTGCAACTTAGAAAAAATATTTTGGTGGCTGAGTAGAGAATAAACTAGAATGAGGAGAGACTTGCATCAGGCAGCCCAGCCAGCAGGCTCCTGCTCTGATCTAGACCTGAGGAGATAAGGACCTATCCTAGGGTGGTGGCAGTAGTGCTGCTATCAGAGAAGAGAAGAGGGCCATTCAAGAGATGGTACAAAGGTAAAATCAACAGGCCCTGGCAACAGATTGGATATAGGCCATGAGGGAGAGCGAGGAGTCAAGGATAACACCTAGGTTGTGAGCCTGGGCTTTCAGGAGGATGGTGGTGCCCTCAATACTAATAGGGAAGTTTGGAAAAGGGAAGGTTTGGTGGGAAAGATCATGAGTTCAATTTTGTACATGTTCAGTATAAGATGTCTCCAGGACATCTAGTTCAACATGTCTAGTAGTCATTTGGAGGTGTAAGTCTGGAGGTCAGCAGGAAGGTTAGGTCTGAGTAAATAGATTTAAGAATCATCAGCATAGAGATAATTGCATCCATGAGAAATTATGAGATCACCAAGGGAAATAATAAAAGAGAAGAGAAGAGAAGAGGGCCCAGGAGAGGGCCCGTGGGACACCTACAGTTAGTGGGTGTGACCTGAATGAAGATCCAACAGTAGAGATTGAAAAGAAGTGGTCAGACAGGGAAGAGGAGACCCGGGAGAGAGTAATATCTTGAAAACCTAGAAAGAAGATAGTATCAAGAAGAGGGTGATCAACAGTGTTAAAGGCTGCATACAGGTCAAGAACGAGCATTGAGAAAAGATCATTGGGTTTGGCAACTAAGAGATCACTGGGAACTTTGGAGAGAGCAATTTTGGTTGAATTTTGAGACTGGAAGCCAGACTATGGAGTTTAAAAAAGAATGAGAGAAAAGGATGTGGAGGCACCTTTTGTAGGTAGCAGCCTTCCCAAGGAATTTAGCCACGAAAGACAGGAGAAATATGAGATGATAGTGGGGATGGAAGGATCAGCTGAGGATTGAAGAAACATGAAAACGTTTGTAAGGCAATAGGGAAGCAGCCATTGGACAGGGAGAGACTGTAGATAAGTGAGGGAATGGGTGTGATAGAGGGAGCAGTCTGCTGGTGGAGATGGAATGGAAGGAGATCAGTTGTGCATGTGGAGAGGTTGGCCTTGGCAAAGGGAAGGAGCCCATCTTCATGTGAGACAGGAGAGAATGAGGAGATACTGGCAGAAAGCATTGGGGTGATATGAGATAAGAAAGAAGGAAGAAGAGAGGGTTCTTGGTGAATGATCTCATTAAAATATGGAGCAAGGTTCTCAAATGAGAAGGTGGAAAGAGGTGGGGAGCCATGGGAGGTTTGAAGAGAAATTAAAAGATTTGTAAGAACTACTTTAGTAAGTGAGATAATGAGCATTTATTAAGCTCCTATTACATGCCAGGTACTGTGCCAAACATACAAAGAAAAAAAGACACACGCACAGCCACATACATGCACATATATGTGAAATAAATATAAAGAAAGCAAATACAAATTAGTTAAAGGTAAGTAAATAAAAGAGAATTAGTGAGGGAAGGGGTCTGACAATTGTGGAGATCAGAAAAGGCTTCACGTAGAAGTGAGGTGTTCAGGAAGCCAGAGGTGAGAAATAGTGCAAAGGCACAGAGGTGGTGGATGGTTCCATTTTACTCATTTGAAAATTTGTTTCTACCATTGTGTCTTGCAAATAGTAAACATTCAATAAATTGTTAATAAAATCCTAGATTTAGAGCTGGAAGAGACCTTAGAACCTATCTAGTCCAATCCCCTCATTGTACAAATGAAGAAACTAACGCCCAGAGAAGTGAAGTAATTTACCTCAACTCACACAGAGTCAGGTTTGGAGCCTACATCTTCTGACTCTAAATTCAGAGCTCTTAGTGGAGTGCCATAGTGGACAGGGCACTGGGCCTAGAGTCAGGAAGACTCATCTTCCTGAGTTCAGATCTGGCCTCAGACACTTCCTAGCTGTGTGACCCTGGGCAAGTCACTTCGCCCTGTTTGCCCCAGTTTCCTTCTCTATAAAAGGAGCTAGAGAAGGAAATGGCAAACCAGTCCAGTATCTTTGCCAAGAAAACCCCAAATAGGGTTGCAAAGAATCAGGTATGACTAAAACAGTGGTTCTCAACCTGTGGGTTATGTTCAATCTGTAACAATGAAAATATATCCTGCATATCAGATAGATTCATAACAGTAGCAAAATTATAGTTATGAAGTAACAATGAAAATAATTTTATGGTTGGGGGTCACCACAACATGAGGACCTGTATTAAAGGATCACGGCATTAGGAAGGGTTGAGAACCACTGCACTAAAAAAAGACTGAGCAACAACAACAACCACCAGCCACTGTAACATGCTGTTTCTTCTCTTTCAAAATGACAATAGAAAGACAGAGATCCCATCTACCACCAAAAATGTATTTTTCTCAAAGTCCCTAAAATTTTTTTTATCTTTTTTTGATCTTATCTGAATTAGTGGCCCATCAATGAAACATCGTCTCTGAAAGATCTCCAAGGCTTTGGTCCACCTAAATCCAAAGTACTTTTTGGGGTGAGAGAGAGTAGAGAAAGGGAAGACAATTCATATTTTAGCCACTTATGTATTTTTTTTAATTTCAAAATAAACAGAGCTAAAATGCATTTTAAATTAATTAAAGAATAGAATTAAAAACCCTACATATAAGTTTCGGAGCCTAGGGGGAAAGTTATTATGATACGTTTTAGTCCAAAGATGTTTTATAACTGTTGACTAAATATGAAACATAGCTCACCTACCATGATTCATTTTCATAGAAATCTTTTCTTTGAGGATTTACCATGTTAATGATTGTTCTCATGGCTTTAAGGCAACCTACACACATTACCCAGCCATCAAAAACTTAAAACACATTTAGGTGACCCATGAAGTAGCAATTGCACTAGTGTTGCTGGACCAAGGTATTACAAGTGTAAAAAATCTGGTCTGTTGAAAAGATGGCTTTGTGTTTGGTTAAATTAACATATACCTGACTTTTTTCCTGTTTGGAATTGTCTAAACCTAGTTCTATCATAACAATGGGTTTCCTACTTCTTTTGAGTTCAGCGACAGTTTGTGCAACTCCAAAGCAAATGTCGAGAGAAACTATTAGCTTAAAATTGTTCAAGATGCTAAATCTGGAAACTGTGCCCTTAGCTACCTGACTCTTAAGGAGATAATTCATATTTGCTTTCAGTCTCCCATTCAAAATAAGGGAATTAAGTACGATAAAGAAAGATTTTCTAATACTTTACTATTATAATTTCATTCTCATCCTTTTTGATAGAGATCAGGGAGAAATGGTCCAAGCACAGTTGCTATTCTGCTATTATTCTCATATATTTAATGTTGTATAGACTATTACACAGGTAGATAAAATGTCTGCTTTTTTGTAATTGAATAATGGTATCGAGATATAAGCTTATCTTCTATAGATTTACCAAAAACTTCTAGATCACCCCAGTACTATATAGGACAATAAGAATGACACATATAGTTTTACCTTCTGCTACTCTGTATTTCAAAAGCTTTTCATTCCATGGAGTTTGGAGACTAAAAGTATTTGATATGGCAACATCTATTAAAATATTATTCCTCCATTTTTAGGGATCAACATTCCCTGGGCTGTTGTAGGCATCAATTATGTCTATAGACATGAGCCAGTTCTATTGAAGTTGACTTCTCTTTATAAAGAATATTGAGCTTCCAGTGTCATAGTTGAACTGCGTGATTGTGCCTGTCTAGATATCAAGTAGATGTTCCCTTTTTACCAGCCTGCAAGTGCTATACGGTTTCTTTCACTTCTTGACATGATTTGCATTGATTAACAAGTCTAGGCTCCTTATAGGTAAATTCTTGGTAATCTCTGGTGGGAATGACCTGATCCTGAACTGCTGTCGTAAACCCCTCACATGACTCTGCTGTTTATTCACTGCTTCTTTGCTGATATGTGGTCAAATTCATATGATTATTGCCCACTGAGCACTTTGGAATCTCACTCTTCAGTCTTAACTTGGTCATACATAGGCTCTGTCCTCAGATAAACTGCTTTCAGTTACCTTTGACAAATCCAGCAATGTGTACATTTCTTTAGTTTTTATGATCACTTTGTGAAATGAGGTTTATCTGTTTCAAAAAAATTTTCTATAAATTTTCAATCTGTTTATTGTATGTTCTGAGTTCTAACAATCTTCTTTCTCCTTTGGGGAAAAGAAATGTCAATGTTTCTGTAGCTACCTTGGGAGCAAAGAACCCAATATTTCATTAACATTGTATAGATTTTTGTTGGGACACTTGGATTCGTTGTTGTCCTTCTGACTGTGCCAAAGATACTCATTAAGACTGATCCTGTATGATTGTCGATCGAACGTCTCACTTAAGGATGACATTGTCTCTAGGAATAGGCGGAAACTGCATGATCACCTGTGGATCTTGTAGGGGAGATTGCTTGTTAAGTATGAGTTGGACTTGTCACATCTGATCTCCTTCTAGTTTTTGAGTCTGTAAGATATTTTTGGAGATTTCAGTGGTTCTTCTTCATACGCCAGTTTTTTTTACTAATATGCCCATGTATGTCAAACAGTTGTATGTACAGATAGATGTAATTAGCCGAAGGGAAAATCTTGCAAGTATAACTGTTAACATTCAGCAAGTGAGCAAACATTTTCTGAGAAAATTGTGGAGGATCTTGGAAATTTTGGGTCACTACCAATTGTAGGCATGTCATGTACTTTCTCGTTTGAATACATTTTCTGTCAGTCTTCCTTAATCTTTGAAAGAAGAGAGTGAATTTTAAAGGCCCCCAAACTAATATTCCATAAAGAGAAAATCATAGCTGAAGATGTTTACAAATAGTCTCAATGTGAGCCCTAGTAGAATTGATTTCCTTGTTGCAAACTGGTGTATTGAAACCATATCTAGTGTGTGGCTTTGCTTTGGTTGTATTTTTCAAAAGCACCTTTTTGCTGTTCCTTTAAAAAGATTTTGGAATTCCATTCTAGACACAGCCCAGAGCTTGTGCTACTTGTTTCTAAGGGTATACTTTGAAATCCACATTAATTTTCCCAGAAGTCCAGGAGTAGACTCTCCTTTCCAAACTGTTTCTGTAAGTGTCAGAGTCTTCTCACACTGACAGACAGACAGTCCCCAGTAGATGTTCAGAGCAACTATTGCCATGGCGAACTCAAATGAATTGTGTACCCCTTATATTATCAGTTTCAGTGGCCAAGCAGGCTCCGACAGTCCACTGGACAGGAGCCTTGATGACAAATGCTCCCACTACAACAGAGGCGATTTGATGTGCCATCTGTTTAAGCACAACACATATTTGTCCTTAAATCTTACCATTGTTCGAAGGGATTTTGAGGAACAGGGAATATGGTGGAGGAAAGCTACCTTTATGAACAAATATTTTTTTTCCTGAGTTGTAATCCTCTAGCTGAGTTTGTCTTCTGAAGTGGAAAATTTGTTTCTCATGTGTCAGAATTAGGAGAGTAAACATAACTATTTCAAAAACACCTACGTGCCCATTTTTAAGCAGCTTTGAAACAGTGCACTGCTGCAGTAGGAAGAGGAGGGTGAAATTCTGACAAAGTCACTTGGAGTAATTTCTCTTGAATTTTCAATGATGCTATTTTAAAAGTTTGTTATTTATTCTTTTTTTCTTGGAAGAGATCAACTTGCTTCAGTTTCCTTTGCGGGAGGGACAAGAAGATGGAGGACAAATTGGAGTTGTTTTGTAGGATTTCAACAAAAAATGAATATCAATGGGGGTAATCTTTTGGTTTACTCCATGTAACTAAGGCAACTGTGATTAATACCAAGCTAGTAAGTATAGCCTAATTTCTGGATACAAAGACCTTGCCTATTACCACATAAAGACTGTCTAGCCAGCACAGAGTGTAGATCTGGCAATTATCCAGTTTATTTGCACACTGTAGCTAGAAAAATAGGATAATTTGGGCCCCGATGTAAATTTTTTTCCTTGTGGTTTTAATTTACTGAATGTTGGCCAAAAGTGGATAATTAACATTCAGACTAGAGTAGAATGTAATAAAATCTTATGGTAGTTTTATTCTGGATTTTCTTCTCCCTTTCTATATTTGATCATGAAATCATTGATTCAACCTGACTGCCATGTGAAGAGATTTTTAGACCACTTTATCATGATGTCATTTATTTCTCAGTATAACTTCATCCTTCTGAATTATGAGCATTCTGATTTTGTCTATTACAAATTGAGGAAGGAAATGACTGGATTTTCCCTGAGGAACTAGGTAATGGATTTAGACATGCTTCCCCCCAAGAATATCCAATTTGTTTACTATCTAGCAGCTGATTTTTAATATTTTGGAGTTTACATCTCAAGAATATTTTTAGGTGAGATAATTAGCAGTGTTATGCCCAAATCTTGTTAGTTTCTCTGGCATGACATAATGCTTGATTTGGAGCCAGCCAAAGTGATGTGTTTTCAGTCTTGCAGACTCACCTTGCTTTCTTGCACTGGACTCTGAGTGAACAGAACTAGGTTTTAACCCTGGCTCTGCCACTAAGCCAGCTGTGTTGTTTAATCATTTCATTCACGTCTGACTCTTCGTGACCCCAATTGGGGTTCTTTTGGCAGAGTTATTGGAGTGGTTTGCCATTTCCTTCTGCAACTCATTTTACAGATGAGGAAACTGAGGCAAACAGGGTAAAGTGACTTACCCAGGGTCACACAGCTAGCAAGTGTCTGAGGCCAGATTTGAATTCAAGAAAATGAGTCTTCCTGACTTCAGGCCTAGCACTCTATCCACTGCAACACTTAGCTGCCCTGTGTTAACCTTAGGCAAGTATGTTCATTTTCTTGAGCCTTGGTTTTCTTCTCAAAAAAATAAGGAAGTTGGTTTAAAGAGTCTCTAAGGTGCCTTCTTCCACTATGATTTTATGCCCTATTTTAGAGTGTTAACTCAGCACAGCAAAAACTTTAAATAAAATAGGTCATAGAATCATAGAGTGAGAAGATACCTCAGAGAGCCTTTAGACCAGGGATTCTTGCCCTGAGAGTTGGTAGATGGATTTCACAGAGTCTGTGAACTTGGTCGGGAAAAATTACACCTTTGTTTTCATTAACCTCTAGCTAAAACTTATCATTTCCTTCAATTATTTAAAAACACAATTCTGAAGAAGGTTCCATAGGCTTCACGAGACTATAAAATGAGTTCATGACCAAAATTCTGAATTTCTTTCCTTTGGTCCAGCCCCCTCCTTTTTTGAGGAGAAAACTGAGGCCCAGAGCCCCCAAACCACTTGCCCAAGAGTTATCACAGGTAAGGTGATTGGGGCAAAGCCAGGGCTAGTCTAGCCGAGGTCTTTTCATTTAAAGTCCAATAGACATAAAACCTTGGTGTATATTCTAGTTAGCCCAGCCACAGATGCCACTTATGAGATGCAAGGGCAAGGATTTGGCAGAGGGCTCATTCCTCTCTAATGAGGATACCCATATTTCCTGGTCTAGAAAGTGACTCTAGCATTTCGTTCCACATCCAGCAGTCAAAAGTTCTAACAATGCAAAAGGCCTCAACCTTGCCTGTGATTACAGAGGAGTTAGACAGACTTATTCTCTCAGTGCTGTACCTCAGACAGCTCTAGTAACCAGGGCATGACTTTTCAATTATGCAAATACATAATATTTACTACATGCACATTTGTGTTCAAGCAAGTGGAACCTTGGCTATCAAAGCAGGTATTTATAAAGACTCAAGAAGAATTCTCAATAGTCAGCCTCACTGACTGTGATTTGTTTGAAAAATTAAAGCAGGATCTGAAAATCCTTGTCATTCAAGACAGACTTTGTAATTCTTTTCTTTTCTCTGGTGAAAGGTTAATTGAAGAAAATCTATTTCTAGGCTGTTAGATGGTATGAATGAATGAGTGAGTGAATAAAAATATTTCTTAAGTGCTTACTATGTACCAAGTACAAATACAAAAATGAGACAATGCCTGCCCTTAAGAAGCTTATGTTCTGATGAGGGAGACAACACATATAGGGGAGTTATGAGCAGGGAAAAGTATTATGTTCTGGGAAGTTACCAGGATAGTGAGTGGATTAATAGGACAGACAATTTACATTATAAATTGCAGTATTGCTTTGATCATACTTTCCAGAGCCAGAGGGGAAAGTGTGTGTAGGGAGAGGAGGAGAGAGAAAGAGGACTACGTCCCCTGCAAGTCTGGGTGAAAGAGTGGTGTTGGGTCTGAGCCTGGACCAGGGAAAGAGTTCCAAAGCTGCTTCAGGGCATGGTCTCTGGAAGGTTCAGTGGAAGGATGCAGTATTTGATAGAATTTCCCACACTATTTTTTATGGGTCACATTTTCAATGACTGTTATTATTTAAAGAGTAGAATGTTCTGGGTCATGGGACCAACAAGATGGATACCAAGAGCCCCCAAAAGATAAAAATTCCACAAACTAATGCCTAATTCACACTCATTCAGCATCCCCTCCCACCCTGTGGATTCATGGAGTTGAAAATAGAATACAACATAGGACCCAACCCCCCACACACAGAGATACAAATGCCAATCTCCAGAAATTTACTGGAACTACTACAACAGAGCTCTGCGAGAGCTTGAAAGAACTGAGGGAAGAGGGCAAGATGAGTCTATGCTTGTAGCAGAGCTCAGCTGTCTACTTTGACACTCCCCCCATACCACTAAGATCCAAACTCCAAAATGCAGAAATTTGCCCAGCTATACTTCTGTGCCACTGGACCAGAGCTAAAGAACATGGGCAGTTCATATATGTAGAGACAAGGTGCTGTGTGGCACTCCACTAAGCCTGAGGTAAAGTGTCCAACATCCAGTTGATGCCAATTCTGTCCCCCCCAAAATCTTCTTGGGTCAGAGAATTGAGCTGTTGTACTATGAATTGCCTAGCATGGGAAGAGGCCAAGACACTTTGAAATTCAGACCCCACAGAAACCACAGTCAGAGGGGAATGAATCAGAAAGTGAGCAAAAAGGGAAAATCAGGAAAACGGTACTGAAATGACCAAACATCTCACAAAGAAGAAAATTCAAAGACCTTAAGCAGAAGCAGATAAACCAATAGGAAAGACATTAACAGCAAAAGGAAATATAGTCTCTAGATTAAAAAAAAAGAGTTCAGGAACCTATGAATAAATATTACAAAATAAAGGAAAATTATTCAACAATTTATAAGGCAGAGGACCCTGTGGATTTCAGGAAAGCTTGGAACTTCAACTCGCTGTTTCTTCATGGCTTAAAAAGAGGAATAAGAATTGTGAGAACAGAATTTATGGCCTGCTCAACAAAAAAATAATTGGCAGAAAAGAAAAATTTGAATCCATGGTGGCAAGTCTCAGCAAAGAAACAAAGGAGAAGACAACTGATAAATGGAATTGAAGGATGATCTGGAAGAAAAGGAACAAAAATCAATAATTGTAAAAGAAATCATGCTCTCCCTACAAATTAAACATTGATCTTGAGAACAGGATGCATAGAGACAACTTAAGATTTGTAGGTTTCCCAGAAGAACACTATAAAAAACTTGAACTCCATATTGCAAGAAATAATACAAAAATACTTCCCAGAGACATTCATGTTCTGTTGATAGAGTTGTGAACTGGTTCAACCATTCTGGAAAACAACCCAGACCTATGCCAAAAAGGCTACAAAACTTTGCATACCCTTTGACCTAACAACACCCCTGCTAAGTCTGTATCCCACAGAGATCAAAGAAAATGGAAAAGGACCGATTTGTACAAAAAGATACTTATAGCAACTCTTTTTGTGGTGTCAAAGAATTGGAAATTAGGAGATACCCATCAGTTGGGGAATGGCTGAACAAGTTGTCATATGTGATTGTGGTGGAATACTATTGTGCTATAAAAAATGAAAAGCAGAATGGTTTCAGAAAAACCTGGGAAGACTTATATGAACTCAAGCAAAATGAAGTGAGCAGAAACAGAAGAACAGTGTATACAATAGCAACAATATTGTAAAGATGATCAACTGCAAAGGACTTAACTACTCTGATCAAGACAGTGAGACAAGACAATTCCAAAGGACCCATAATGAAAAATGCTATCCACCCCCAGAGAGAGAACTGATGAACTCTGAGCAAAGATTGAAGCATGCTTTTTAAACTTTATTTTTCTCGGGGTTTTGTGCGTGTTTTGTTTTGCGACATGGCTAACATAAAAATGTGTTTTGCATGATTTCATATGTATAATCGTCACTATATTGCTTGCCTTCTCAATGGGTGAGTGAGGAGTGAGGAGAGAATTTTGAACTCAAAGTTTTTTAAATGAATGTTAAAAAATTTTACATGTAATTACAAAACATTGAATGAAATAAATAAAAATATCTTTTAATAGAATATGTCCCAAAACTTTGAAACACAGAGAACAAAGTGTCAATCGAAAGTATCCATACATCACTTCCAAAACAAAATCTAAGGTTGTAAACTCCAAGACACATAGTGATTAATTGTAACAATTCCATTGAGATACAACAAATTCTGCAAGTGACCAGGAGAAAGGCCCTCATATACAAAGGAAAAGAAATTTAAAAAACTGTACCCGCCAGAAAGGACAAAAGGGAATGGGATTATATGTTCTGAAGAGAAATAGAACTCAAGATTTAGCCCAAGGTGACCTACCCTGCAAGCCTGAGCTTGCATGAAAAAGAATGGATGTTCAATGATAAAGAGACATTCTACAAGACAGGTAAAAAAAATACAGCAATTAAGGACAGCAACAACAAAATAACAACACGGAAACCATTAAGAGTCTTCTTTCTGAATGTGCACAAGGAGATAAGGTTGTAATCAGAAGTCAAACAGAAGTGATATGGGAGAAGCAGACCTGAGATGTTGTGAACAAAACCTGGCAAGACCCTGCCTATAGGTTAATACACAATATTTGTGGGACTAAATTACAAAATGTACAAAAAAGAGAGACGGAAGGAAGATGATAGAGGGGAATAGGTGATGTACCCTAATCAAGTCTAACAGTTAAAAAGGAAAAGAGATCCTGTGTTCTCTTGGGGAGAAGCGAGGGAGCCTAGTCATGAAGGCAAAGGGAGGGATTTTAAAAGGAGCAAAAGGGGAGGGAGAAAGATGGGGAAACTTAATTTCAGTAGTGAGAGGGGGTGCCAGTAATGAATGACCTTGAGTAAAGAGAGATATTCTAGAAAGGGAATGTGAACCTTTCAATGGATATTATCTGCAAGGATCTGGTGTTTAGAGAAACCACTCATTCTTGCCTCCGGAGAAGGAGAATTAAAGCCCTTAGAGTCACTGACACCCAGAGTAAAGTGAGAAGGCATGGACTCAAGGAAGAGATTTCAGGGCAAATGAGGCAGAAATAACTAAGGGAAAGGCAAAGATCAGTAATGAAATACATAATAAGGGACATCAGAAGTATACTACCATGGGGCAATACTGTCTGTAGCATTTGAGAATTATTTGTCTAAGAATGAGGTAGAATAGAAAAAAAGAGGAGCCAGGAGGGAAGCACTACAATGCAATAATAGAAACTATTTAGAAAGAAGAACCCACAATAAGCAGTTCTAGATCTGTGACTTTAGAATTAGTTCTCTAAGGATATGACTTCTCACGGTAAAATGGGGCAGTCTTGAGGAAACATGTTGGCATTGGGTTCAGGTCATACTAGAAGACTATTGTTGCTCTAGCCAACTCTAAGATTATATAATTAGAAGTCATTCTGTGGTACTTGTGTCTCGAGCCTTCCTGTAAAATAAAAGACCCTTGCTAAGGTGTATTTAACTCATCAGGTACACTGTGGCCCTTTTTCTATGATGAAATGTCACAGTACATCTCAAAAAAGCTGTCCTGTAGGTTCTTTAAAAATACCTCTACTGTGCCTTGATTACTTGTGATTCTAAAATTTTGTAAGGCAAAATCAAATTACTAGGTGTATTTAATAAAAATACTATGCCTAACTTTTTCATTATTGCTTGAGCTTTTAGGAAATTTCTAGGATGGAATTTATGTTCTCATACAGGAATTCACGGACACATTAAAACAGGAACATGTGTTTTTATTGGCTCTGAATGTGTTTTGTTTTATTTTATTTCATTTTATTTTGCAAGTTTTATTCAACCACGGTTCCCTCCAATCTGCTGAAATGCCGTTGAGCTTAATCCAAAACAAGTGTTGTTCCATTATTGTGCAAACATCTTTTATTTGTTTATTGCAATATTGAAGGGAGCTGGTTTGTGTGGAATTAACCACCCACATATCCTAATTATTTCTTCTCTTGCTTTTTCTTTGGGGGATGTATGTCAAGTCAACATATGATGGGCTGCATGTAATCACAGGAGCTACTAAAAATGTAAGCTTTTGGACTTTGGGAGCTTTCCTGGTGTTTGTTTTCATATGTAATTGGCTGAGCTCTGGCATTTTACTTTCTGTCTTCGGAGATTTAATGTGGGTAGACTGCTTTTCTTCCCTTTAACTTCCTTTAATTTAACTTTGTTATCTTAAAGGTACCCAAGGGCCAAGGAAATGACTACAATTTAAAAATGTTTATTAGCAATTGAATTTCAAAGAAATCTTGTTTCTCAAAAAAAAAAAAGAACACCCCAAAACCAAACCACACCATGTTTTCTAATCTAAATCCATAGCTTGGTTTATTTAAATATTAGCAAAACAGTTTTCGATTAGAAAACATAATTAATATCTGTTTTCCTTTCAATTACTTTTTTGAGTTCTTTAAGAAACATATAACCTGCCCCTCCCTGGTATGACTGCCATGAGGGGGCAGTATAAACATGTATAGGTTCTTGGCGTTGTAGAATTTTAGTTCCAGAACTGATTTTAGGGGCTGGGTCTACATGAGTCAGGCTAATAGATGTCTGGCTCCAAATGTCTTAGCCTCACTCAATTGTCTGTTTGTTTCTTTCTGTCTGTGAGGGCTTGTTTAACGGCAAGACAGGGACACAACCTGACTCAGTGAAAGTGCACCAGATGTTTGCCTAGATAGAATTGAGGATATCGCTGTGGTCAGAGAGCAGCACTACTTTGTCCCAGACAAGATCAAGTGTATTGGACTTAAGGGAGGATAATCAAGCCTCCTTAGAGGACTGGAGATAGGGTGACTTGAACTGATTATCAGGTCTATATTTCTTTAACATAGAGTTCTTTTTACATGAAATTTTTATCTCTAGTCAGAACATTTTAATGCATTAGGCATATGTGATTTTCACCTTAGTTATACATCAAAACTGAGTCTTTTTTTCCCTGAAAAACAATGTTGTCCAAATAACTAAGACTCTCGGCCCCTGCCTTTACAAATGAGGAAACCATATAAGCTAATGAAGGTTAAATGCTTGAAGTTAAGTCATTTAGACTAGTTCTTAAAAGGAGTCCTATTGTGCAAATGCAACTGGACAATGCAAAGGATACCACTAAAATGAAGTTATGTTGCTTCTTAGAGTTCCTGTCTCTTTGTATTTAAGTGAGCTTTGAACAATGAGTAGAACTTAAACAGTGAGGAGGGAGGCCAGACATTCCAGGCAGAGAAAGAGCATGACCATAAAGGTATGGAAACAAGCATGGGCATGGCATACACAAACAGGACACAAGTAGCTAGCTCCCAGCTAGAACTAAGTGGAATCATTGAAGACCAAGGAGTTTCCGTCTTATCCTTAAGACCATGAGGACACTGAATATCTTTGAGCCCAGGAGAGTGACATGACAAAAGTGGTGCTTTCAGACCATGAGTCCAGTGGCAGCATAGAGAAAGGATAAAGGAGTTTTGCTATAGCTGAGTCCTGTGGTAACTGAGGAGTGTGCAGTAATAAAGGACTGAGCAGGAAGGTGGTGGCCATAGAAGTGGAGAGGAGCTAGTATGAGAGATATTATCCTAAAATACATAACACCTATAATAATAAATGGAGGGGGAGAATGAGAAGAGGCAAAGATGACTCTGAGGTTCACAAGTTAAGAAAATGGCACTATCACTGACATACTTAAAGAAATCATAAAGGTGGAGATAAGGTTAGATTCAGGGTAGGGGATGGTGAAAAATAAATTAGTTTATTTTTAGACATACTAAATTAGGAGAAATTGAGAGCTTTTATATTCCCTGTTTAACCATTTTATTCAAGATTGAGAAAAAATGAAATGAGGGAGTTATTAACATGAAACAAAAATGTGAATAGAGGCTAACATACCTATTTTTGCACACAGATATAAATTGATATGACCCAAGAAAATGTTTATTCCATACCAGTTGGAGAGGTCACAAATATTTATTGTACTTAAGAGGTCTTTGGGAAATTTTTGCTTCTTTTTGATTATTTTAGTTACTAAAACTGTGTGAAAGTCAAATTATACTATATTTGGTTTTGTATAGTTTTCTTAATTCTCCAGGAAAGGTACCATTTTCTGTTTTAGTTTGTTTTGAAGCTAGGCATTGATTGTTCTTGTAAGGAATAATTTATGGTCACCAGATTGTTGGTTTCTCTTGGCTGAAAAGTTTAGGCAAATGCCCAAAGGCAAACCAGATGTTTAGTTGCAGGCTATAGGAACCAAAAAGGACTTGTCCCCTTTCCATGTACAATCTGAAGTATGAGGCATGTGTAATGTAACTCTCCAGGACTCTTTGAATAGCATCTTAATTGATCTCATTGCCTCCAGAAGTTAATCCTTCATAACACCACCAGATTTAATCTTCTGAGAGTACGACTTTGATTATATCTCTCCCAGTTCAAAAATCTTCAGTGGTTCTCTATTACCTAATATTTTTAGATTGCCCTTAAAGGTCCTCCACAATCTGTACTCACTCTACCCTTCTAGCTATCTCTCCCATTATTCCCTAGAAGTTTGGATTATATGTTATGTCTTAGGCACATGCCACCATTTTCCATCTCTGTGCCTTTTTTATCTTTATCTCTTACTAAAATATCCTTCTCTCTATCTCCATCTGTTGAGATCCTTCAGGGTCTAACCCAAATGCTACATCCTTCATTAAGTCTAGAAATGAGCTTGCCTTCCTTTGAACTCTTATAGTCCTTCATCCTTCTCTTAAGGCACTTGACGTGAACTGCTTTGTCATGGGAATAGCTTACATCTCTGGAATTCTTGGCAGCTTACAGAGTGCTTTCCTCACAATAACCTATGGGATAGATGGTGCAAGTGATATCATCTCTATTTTATCCCTTATTATTCCTAGATTCTTGCTTCTTCCTTATTATCCCTATTACTCATCCCAGATGAGTGAACTGAACCTCACAGTGGGTACCCCCTTGTTGTTGTCCTTCAATCATGTCTGACTCTTTGTCACCCTCGTGGACCATGGCACACTAATACTGTCTGGAGTTTTCTCGACAAAGATACTGGAGTGGTTTGCCATTTCCTTCTTCAGTGGATTAAGGCAAACAGAGGTTAAATGACTTGTCCAAAGTCACATAGCTAGTAAGTGTCTGAAACCTGGTTTGAATTCAGGTCTTCTTCACTCCAGGCCCAGTGGTGTATCCATTAAGCCACTTCATTACCCTTTAGGCTGGTAATTAGCAAAGCTGGAACTTGAATCTACATCTCTTGACTAGGAATCTGATGCTTTTTTCCCATTATACCTTAATTACTTTGCTAGATAACCAATTCCTTGAGGGTTGGTGCTATATTCATCTTTCTCTATATCTCTTGAAGTGTCTATCACAGTGCCTTGAAGATAGAGAGTGCTGGTCTGGAGTCTGGAGAGGGCTGAGTTTGAGTCCCTTAGCAAGTCACATGACTTTTGAGAGCCTTAGCCTCCCTAAAGTGAAGCTCATTACACCTCTAATATTCATCTCATATGGATTATGTAAGGGTATATGTGGTCATAGATGCTAAAGTGCTTTCTTTGATACTACAAAAGAATATATGTAAGGTTTGCCCCCAGTTCTAAATATTAAGCATTCTTGGAATTGGGTGATATGGCAAAGGAATGGATAAATCTAGGATGTGGAGCTGGTTTAGCTCCTTCTGAGCAGAGTTTGCATGTCCCACCCTTCCTAGTAAAGCCAATTCTCAAGTGGTATTATAGCTCAGTGGTAAGTAATACAAGCACTGGATTATCCCTTCTACTACAGGATGGCTAAGGCTTATGTCTCTTCCTCATCTCTTGGCCCTAAAACCACACTAGGCCTGCCTCAACCTCAACTTCTCTGAGATTGGGAACAACTCAGGGGGAGGCTGATTGATTTGGGTGTTAGCATTGCTTTGCAGAGGCTGTGCCAACCAAACAGTCCAAAACACTGAGCCTTCTTTTCATTCTTGTCTGAGTTTGTGAGTTGCCAGAAAGAAGGAAACTAAAGTCCTCTTGGCCCATTTGCTCATCTCTTTGTCAATGTTTGGGAGCACTTTGGTTTTATCCAGGTTTCTAGATTTGTTGGCTGGAAACACAAAGACCTATTTCATCCAGAAATAACCCTAGTCACTAGCTTGTGTATATTTTGTGCTTATTATTTATAATTTCACAGGAGTGGAAAATGGCCCTGAACTCTAAATGTACATGTAGTTTTGACATAAACATCACTGTCCTCAAAAGATGGAAAGAACATTAATTTGGTGAGGAAATTACCTTTCATTATTAGCTGAATGGATGTTCAGTTCACAAACGTAAATGTAGGCACTAATGGGAGCTCTGCTATAGCTAGACAGGTTGCATAGTTATCATTAGAGATCAATATGTATTTTGTTTGTATTGTTCCTTTGCACTATGAATCAGTTACAGAATATTATACCATGTTTTAAAAAAAAGGCTAGCATGTGGTTGATTTTTACAGAAATTCTTGGAATCCAAGTTAAAATCAAATATAATTAAATACTGGAAGAAGAACTAGAAACCTTTCAGCTATATTTGAAGCAAAATCTCTCCAGGCATTACATTAGCACAGCCTATTAATGTAATATATATGCTAAATATTTAAGTTGGACTTTTGAAATTAAAAAAAAAAGACTTAGAGCCTGATCAGTACCTAATTTGATGAGAATGTCTTATTTATAAAATTAGGAAAGGTGCTTTCTACATTTAAAGTATGTGTGCCTTAGTTACTTGGACATTCTGGGCAGCAGTTTTTAAGTCCCCACCTGTTCCAAGCTATCTTTTTCCCCTTGTTCTGTTCTTTTGGACAATGGAAGGTGAAAGAGTTTGAAAATATACCCGTGGCTGAATATTCTTCCCATGAACCACCCCCCCCTTAATGCTTAAAAGGAAAAGCATGCTAAGAGTGTTCTGCAGTAGTATTCTTGCTTTCTTTTGGTTTCTGGTAAAGGGCAGAAAAGGAAATTGGTTCTTGATAGAAAAAGGACCTCAGATTTAGGATGTGAGAGTTGAAAGGGACCTTAGAGATTACTTGGTCTCATTGTTGATGAATTTAGGGTGCAGACCACTTATTAACTACATTTTCAAGTTTTCCTGTTATTAACAAAAGAATACATTCTTTTTTAAAGTATAAAATTCTGATATCAAAAACCCAGTTAAGAAATTTACAATCGCATAAGGATGTCAGCAGCATCCCATAGGATTATTCACTTAATCAAAATATTGACATGGATAACTACTATCAGAGAACAAGCAAAGTTCACCAGAAAACTTCAAAGATTTGTCTAGATTTTCTATATAAGGTGTTGTTACTTAAAGAAAGTGAACTTATACTGGGAGTTCTCATGAATTTTTTTGTTTGGGAAACATTTTTCTAATCGTAACTTATTAGATTAGGTTTCCTTTTATTTTCATTTTTTCTTTTAGCAAAATAATCTTGATGCTCAGCTAACACACTCTGTATGTATATTTGTATATTCATATATAAAATATCAGCAATATCTGCCATCATAATACTCCAAAATAAGGAAATTGGAAGTGTGTATATTTCTGTGTGTACGATATCAAACCCGTTGAAATAAAACCTCCTCTTTTTTGTGGACTCTGTTTTCCCCGGTTTGGAAGGATGCAATCCAGAGATTGTGAGGAGCCCTGGTCAAAGATAAGAAAATGGAGAGAATGTGGGCCTCTGTGCAATTAGCTTGGCAGGCAGTTCCTCAGTACTGAGTAGATGTACCTTTCTGTACACTTAGACTTTAGGTATCCTTAACACAGTAGCAAATTAGTGTATTATTTGGGGCTGTAATTTAATCAAATGGACTTACTAATTCAGTGTTTTCCGTAAAAGCAGTTGAAGAAATATTGAATCTTGAGTATTTTTCCCCCTATGGCAGCTAATTTATTTTCTAAGTGTTTGTAAATGAGTTTTCTAATTTTGTATTCCTTTCCTCCAGATGTGGGAGAAGGAAGCAAAGCTGCATCTGTATGCACATGTGTGAACATTGTAAGAAATTTTCTTGCAAATAGATTGTCACAGTCAGATATTATCATGTTTGGTTTGGGTGTAATATGCTTCTGATTTGCTACCAGTATTGAAATCTGATAACATTTGAAGGTTTTAGATCATCAGCAAAGACTGATATTGGGGAAAATCTGTTGGGGAAGAGAGTATGATCACCAGGATAATCGCAAATCCTTGAGGTATGAATTTTATTGAAGTAAGGAAGGGTAATAATTGGGCATCAGCTGTCCCCCTGACCAGCCACTTGTGCCAAAGAACTTATTACTGTGTAGTTTTAGAAGGGTTTAAGTTCAGATATGGAAATTAGGTAATAAATTTTACAAATTGATTTTGTTTGACAGAGTAAAAAAAAACAATTGTTCTGTGAAGAGCGAGACTGAAAAATGAAGTACCAGGATAAGGATGGGAAGATGCTGGGATAGGAGAGTGGTTCATCTAGTGAAAACAAATACAGACTAGGCCTCATTTTCCTTTTTTTTTTCTTTTTTTTTAAATTTTATTATAGTTTGCATCATTCATTTCCACAAGATTTGGAGTTACAT
>CM053582.1:43526305-43621138 GCA_028627135.1 Pseudochirops cupreus | reverse complement strand
GACTGGGGGAGGGAGGACACACTGGGATGGCTGTTTTGGGGTGGTGGGTGGGGGAAAGATGGGGAGAAAATATGTAACTCAAAATCTTGTGGAAATGAATGATGCAAACTATAATAAAATTTAAAAAAAAATAAAGTTCTTCAAAGTGACCTTGAAAGTCTCCTGGTACCATTTCTTCTGATCTCCATGTGAGTGCTTGCCTTGTGTGAGTTCTCCATAAAATAGTCTTTTAGGCAAATGTATATTTGGCGTTTGAAAAACATGATGAGCCCATTGGAGTTGAACTCTCCTCAGTACACTTTGAATGTTTGGCAGTTCAGCTCAAAAAAGGACCTCAGAGTCTGGTACCTTATCTTACCAAGTGATCATCAGGATTTTCCTAAGACAATTCAAACAGAAGCAGTTCAATTTTCATGCACAATGCTGGTGGACTGTTCAGTTTTCAAAGGCATATGACAATGAGTTCAACACAACTGCTCTGTAGACCTTCAGTCTGGTAGACAACCTAATACCTCATCCCTTCCACACTTTCTTTTGGAGCCTCCAAAATGCTAAGTTAGCTCTGGCAATGCATGCATCAACCCCATAATCTGTGTGGACATGCACAGAAAGTATACTGCCAAGGTAAGTGAAATTTTCCGTAGCATTCAAAATTTTTTCATTTGCTATAACCAATGGTTCCACATACAGATGGTGTGGTGCTGGCTGGTAGAGAACTTCTGTTTTCTTAGTGTTAATTGTCAGGGCAAAATTAGCACAAGTAGCAGAGAATCAATTCATACTCTGTTGCATTTCCACTTCAGAGGCACAATCATCTGTAAACGAAAAGTCACGTACCAACTCTCCCTCCACTTTAGTCTTGGTTTGTAGCCTTTTCAAGTTATATAATTTACTGTCAGTATGGTGGCTGACCTTAATACTGTTTTCATCTTCATCGAAGGAATCTGACAACATTGATGAAAACATTATACTAAAAGGCATGGGAGCAAGCACACAGCCCTGCTTCATTACCCTGGTGACTAGGAAAAGGCAAAAGCACCATCCATTATCCAGAACCTGGGCAACCATGCCATCATGAAACTAGCATACAATACTGATGAAAATTTCCAGGCAACCAGATTTTGCCATGATCTTCCATGAGCCCTCAAGACTGATAGTATTAAAGGCTGTGGTCAGATAGTTGAATGTTCTGCTCCTGGGATTTCTCCTGGAGTTGTCAAACAGCAAACACCATGTCAACCTTTCCTTGGCCCTTTCTGAAGCCACACTGGCTGTTGGGTAGATGACCATCTTCCAGGTAAGGATCAGCTGATTAAAGATGACTCTGGCAAGAATATTACTGGAAATGACTAAGAGATTTCCCCCACCCCTATCCTGGTGATTGTCATGGGACAGCCTGTTTCCTTTTACTTTAAAGAGATGGTTAATGGAAGCATCCTTAATCACTTCGGGAATAACTTCCTCTTGCCAAATAACCCAGAAGATTTCAGTCAGCTTTTGTATGAGCAGTGGACCCCCTGCCTTGTAGATATTTGCTGAAATGGAATCAGCACTAGGTGCTTTGCCATATGAGAGGAACATAATTGAATTCAAAACCTCTTTTTCAGTTGGAAGTTCAGCTAGAGAGGTATTGACTTAAACCTGAGTTTTATAGTCAATGGTTTCAGCACTGGTTAATGATGGTCTGTTGAGAACACTATGGAAATGTTTAGCCAATCTTTCCAGGATCATGTCTAATCGATATGGCTCCATGTACACTGAGTAGATGAGATGCACCAAAGGTTTTTGGCCCATAAATAGCCTTCAGGGCTATCACAGAAGTGCTTTGCATTGTTACTATCAGCATAAAACTGATTCCCATCTGCCTTCTTACTGAGCCAAGAATCTTGTGCCTTTCTAAACTTCACTTACACTTTACTTTTGATGGATTTAAACACTGCTTTCTTAGAGATGTTCTACTGGTAAACCTTGTGGAGTTCTCATTTTTTATTTAGGAGTTTCTAAATTTCCCCTCAATCCCCAATCCTGATGTCTGCATTTTGGATCATATGAGTAAATGTGCTGCTGTACACCAAATCTCTGAAAGCTTCATACTCCTTTTCTGCTCTACAGTTACCAACTGTGTCTTGGCTCAGTTTTGCCTCCAAGTCAGCAACCAACTGTTCATGCAGGAAGAAGTTCTCTAATCTGCTGAAGTTGAATCTTCTGATAGCCTTGGGGATGCTACTTTCTTTGAATTCGAATGTCTAGCTAGGAAAGGATAAGTCCACAATCAGTCCAGCACTCTGCACCACACATTGCCTTCCTCACTCTAATATCCTGTCTCTTCTCCTTACAATGATGTAATTGATTAAATGCCAGTGCTTGTTTCGAAAGTGCATCCATGAAATGTTACTGCATTCAGGTAAACTGAAGACAGTGCTAGTGATAAGAAGGTCATGAGACACACAAGTCTTCAGCAGTAAGTGACCATTGTTGCTTTTGACTCCATCCGTCCCAAGGATTCCCAGTCATATCTGATAGTCTGTGCCTACTCTGGTGTTGAAGTCACATACAATTACAAGTTTGTCCTCTTTTGACACATTGATGATGAGGGTCTCTAAGTCTTCATAAAATTTTTCTTTGACCTCATCAGGGTTCATCATGGTGGGAGCATATACACTGATGATAATGGCATGACACTTTGCTGCAAGTAGCAATCACATTGTCATGAGCCTTTCATTCATTCCTTCTGGGAGGCATATAAACTTGTTGACTAGATTAGATTTTATTGTGAAACTTATGCCAGCTTCACAGTACTCTTCATTATGGCAGCCACTCCAGAAAAATATGTATCCAGCTTCAACTTCAATAAGCTGACCTTCAGTTATTAGCCTTGTTTCACTCAGGGCTGTTATTTGGATATGACACCTGTTGAGTTCTCTCACAACAAGAGCTGTTCATCTTTCATGCCTATAGATTTATGTTGTCCATAAGTGTGTGTACATTCCATGAACCGATGGTGAGTGGAATCATCTTTGCAAAAGCTTTTGTACATGTGTTTTGACCACAGGGTGGGATCCTTGTGTTCTATGGTAAGCAGGCCAGGGTTAGGTAAAGCAGACAATTTTTAGGGCATCTTTTATAGCCTCTTTCTTGTGCCAGGAGGTTAGATGTTGCTGAACCTCACTGCTGCTTTAATCCAGCAAGAAGATGAGCCTATGGCCTGGGCTACCTGTATGCAGGGTTGTGACTACAGTCCCCAGTGTTTCCACACCTTCTGCTTTGTAACTATCCCATTGCCACAAGATTTCAAAGTAGATAAAATAATAATATTGTAATATACTAAAATGACAAGATAGTAAAATAATAAAATAATGAAATAGTAAAATGGTACGGGTGATGTCTTTTGACCTGTGTGTAAACCGAATTTAAGTGAGACAGAGTTGCATGAAATTGCCAGACTCACTCTCTCTTCCCAAGTTATCAGAGTCCATTGGCAAGACAAAAGTCAAGATGACTAGTGATGGCTCAAAATGTAGTGAATGACCTATGCTTCTTTAATGTTTGACCCAGCTGTAAGCATTCCACAGTGGCTGCTTCCACTGCCTTCATAGCCCACTGGAACAAAATGTTCACATTCACCTATTCTTCCAGGGAAATCTTCACATGCGTGGGGTAGATGTTCTCCTAACTCACCAATAGGTTTGAGGCCTATCAGTTTCCCTCAGCTGGTTACTGTAGGAAGTGGCTAATGCTTTCCTTGACAGAGCTATCCTCTCTAGCACTTCTCTTTCTTTTCTTCTATGTAACCAGCTATTTAGAAGGTTTTCCTATTGGTGTTCTTTCTCTAAACACTATGGGGAATTATGTTGCACTCAGTTTTACAAAGTACTTTGCTCACAGCAACCCTACAAGGTAGATAATTTATTATCTCCATGTAACAGATGAGGACACTGAGGCACAGAGTACTCAGGATCACTCAGCTAGTAAATGCAATAGAATCCAAGTCTCCTCCAATGCCATACAACAAATTCACTATTTGACCATGCCACATCTTTCAAACCAACAAAGCAAAATGACTTTGGAATGGATATGAGTCTCAGGTATTGCTTCTTGTCCAGTCAGTACTAGCTTCATATATTTGATTTTCTACTAGTAGAAATTGTGCCCAAATCTCTAAAACTGAGATCAGCTTGGGCTTCTTATTGTTTATTGTCTTTAAAAGATACCTCACCTACAGTTATGTATTATAATATCATTTTGGCATGTAGTTTAGAGTTTAATGATACCATCCACACAATTCAGTCATAAATTGACAAGTCCCTAAAAGGCTTGTCCGTTTCTGTACACCATTAATAGTATCTCAGCCCAAATAAGTTGCTATAAAAAGTTCTGACCTCTGCAGCTCATCAGATCATCACACTGCAATTAAACATTCCATATGACTTTATTATTTCCATTATATGTATATATTGATAAGAGGAGAAGATTATCACAGAAGAAAATTATTTTAAGAAAACACATACGGAAATTAATAAGTTATGTACTGTGTCTAGTCTTTCTGTATAGAGAGAGCTACTTGAAGAAATCACCTAAAGTTCACAGAAACGCAAATATAATTAGAGAATCATGGAACTATTGGGCAGGAAGAGAAATTGCAGATCACCTCTGGTCATTAATCATTTATTTTTACCTCACAATCACTGCAGGATACATTACCATCTACTGCAAGCCAATTCACACCAAAATTAAAATCTCTCTTGTACTGAAGAAAAAGAGCTAAGCAAAAAAAACAACTGATACAGTGACCACATCTAATAACATAAACAAGTATCAAGCCCCTGCAGTTCTCTGCTACTCTGATAATAAAAGGAAGGTATATTTTGTTATCTGTTCTCTAGGGCCAAGAGCAGCTATCATAGTTATTTTTTTAAATTCATTTTTGTTTTATTTTCATGTCTGAATTCTCTCCTTCCCAGCTCCACTGAGAAAGAAAAACAAAACCCATTGCAAACTCGTATAGTCAAGAAAGAGAAATTTACATATTGGCCATGTCCAAAAAAAAAATCCTCAATCTGTACCCTGAGTTAAAGTTAACTCACCCTAACTCTCTCTATGTGGAAGTTAATACAGCATTTTATCATGAATCTTTTGGAAATATAGTTGGTCATTGTGTTGTTTAGAGTTCTCAAATTTTTCAAAATTGTTTGTCTTTCTAATATTACTGTAATTGCATAAATTATTCTCCTATTTCTGTATACTTCACTCTATATCTGTTCATAAAAGTCTTCCCAAGGTTCTCTGAAACCATCTCCTTCACGATTGCTTATAGCACAACAATATTCCATCACATTCATATGCGACAACTTGTTTAGCCATTAACCAATTGATGGGTACTCCTCTGTTTCCATCTTTACTATAACAAAAAGAGTTGCTATGATATTTGTGTACATATGGATCATTTTTTCTTTTTCTTTGATCTCTTTGGATCACAGACCTAGTAGCAGTATCACTGGGTTAAATGGTATATAGATTTTAATCACTTGGGAGGCATAGTTCCAAACTGCTTTCCAGAATGGTTGGATCAGTTCACAGCTTATTATAATTATTCAGAGTTCAGTTTCCTTTTTATGTTAACTTACCATTATGTTATACCTTAAAATAAGAAGAAAAAGAACCCATTTTCATGTCTTCTCCAAAGCTTGTCTATTTCCATACTTTGTAAATTGACTTACCAGTCCCTCACTGGTTGTCGTGTTGTTGATGTAGACAACTTCTAAGTGTCCAGAGTGAGGTGATAGAGTATCAGAAGACAGAGAAATTATAGCCTCACAGATTCCAGTCAAACTTTTGCACTAGGATAAAGGAAAAAAAAAACAATAACAGAAAGATGTGTGAGTTATCACATTAAAGTCATAAATGCAACACGACTAAAGGCCTAGCTTATATATAATAATAACATGTGATCCTCAAGTGAATTGTGTCCCTACCATGGTGGAATAACTGGCAATTCAAATTTCTTTATTCATTTAATTCTGCGTTCTTTTCTCCCCCAAACAAACCTGCCTGTTATACTTAATTTCACTAGCTATATACTACAGTATGGGATACAATCCAATAAATATCAGGGAGAGAGACTATTTTACTTGCTCCTTGGATGCCAGATGTATTCTTTCAGGCAACGAGGCAGAAAAAATGGGAAACACAAAAATTATGCCTGTAAGTGTAAAGACTTCACTGAATTCAATTTTCTAGGCCCCTCTGTCCTCTGGTGAGCAGGTACATTTGGATGGGCAGAGGTTAAGCATAACTAGCTCTAGTAATATACATTGATCTACCTATACATTTCATCCTAGCTGCAAACATCTATTTATGATGGCTTCATTTCCAAAGCACTTCAAGTAGAGATTTACCTTTACTCCTTTTTTCTTCTCCCTTCAGGGACAATGCTGTCATTTCTTTAAATTATACTGAATTATGGCAAAGTACCTAAGGGAAATTCCTACAGAATGGATTTTTAAAAGCACAATTAATTCTAATATCCTATTTGAAACAATATGTAAAATTTGATTCAGAAAAGTCAGTATCCAAAGTTATTAGAGTAAAAGGAAAGAGCAAAGAGGTCTAAATAATGGTCCACTGAGCTAGCTTATGCCTATTCAGAACTTTGGAGGACAGGGGTCATATCTTATGTCTCTTTGGATAGCCAGCATTATTCAAAGACCTTTGTGTAGAGCAAGAATTCCTTTAATATTTGTTGTTGAGGATAATACAAAGTTAATTATTGGATGTTTTCACAACGTAGGCAAGATTCAATCTTATGCTGGCTTTAGGCAAAAATAAAGCTGGAAAATAATCAGGGCTTTCAATTATTTAAGGACAGTAGAGTTGATGTCATTTGTGACTTGGTTTCCATATTCATGTCAGTATCAAATATCATTGACATTTTACAATTTAGGCAAGTTTTCATTTAAATAGGAGTACTTGCTATGGAAAATTATGCATAGATGCATAAGTTGATTGTTTTCTTTAGGTAGACTCAGAATTTTTGAGCCAGAAGGCACTCTAGAGATCATCTATTCCAATTTCTTCATTTTCTTTTCAAATTTTTCTTTTTTATGAACTAATCATTAATAAACATAAAACTGCAATACACAGAACAATAAACAACAAGAAGATTATATGTGAGACTGTGAACTTTGGTTAAATAAGTGTTTTATAAAAGTTTATATTAAATTTAATGTTAGAAGCAAAATTACTCTGTGATCCCTTCTGAACTTTTGTTTTCTTGCTTTATCAATGCTTATTTTCTTCCTTCCTTACTCCTTTTCTTCCTTCCTTCCTTCCTTTCTTTCTTCCTTCCTTCCTTCCTTTCTTTCTCTTTCTCTTTTTCTTTCTTTCCTTCATCCCTCCCTCCCTTCTTTCTTTCCTTCCTTTCATCTCTATTGCTTCCTACTAAGTCATCCTCCCTTGCAACAAATATGTACAGTCAAACGCAACAAATCAACACATTGGCTGTATCTGAAAATATACGTCTCGTTCTGTACCTCTAGTCCATCATTTCTCTGCCAAGAGGCGAGAGGTATGCTTTGTCAGCAGCGTTTTGACAACTCTCTTATTTTACAGAGGAGGAAACAGATCTTTAAGAGGTAGAAGTAGCTTATCCAAGGCCATACTGGTCATTAATGGTAGAGCCCAATTAGAATCCATACTCCTAGATTCTCAGCTCACTGTTCTTTCCACCATACCATCAGTATAAGAGTTCACACCTGCAAAATGTGGGGCTGAAACTAAGAATCTTTAAAGTTCCTTCCACTTCTATAATTTTCTATTCTATGTTATAAAATACTGATAAAACTGGACAGTTTATCTCCTTCTAGAGTGATAGAAAACTGGTTAGTTGGAACACTTTACCTTACCTTCCAAGATGTCATGGGAATGGGCTTTTTTGAAGTATTCTCTAGTGACAATAGCCAATGTATGGCTTTATTTTTGGGAAATGAAGTTCTCAAACTTTCCAAGTATAGGAAGTGCTGTTGGTAGCTTTTAGGAATTAGCTCATATAATAAAGGACTTTGGTTTTCTCTCCCATGTGCTCCCTCCTCCAGCCCGCACCTCTCTCCTAGTGTTTAAAGACTTCTGGTGTAAGATGTGTTCAAACATGCTCAAATATACTATCCCAGAAATAAATGAAAAGGCCAAGGCAAGAATCAGCCTATCCTTCCCCTCCCCTCCTCACTACTATTCCCTATTCTGGTAGTGACTTGTTTGTAGACAGGTCTATAAAGGCAGAGCTTGCTATTGAGAGCAGAGAAGAAGCTTCTACAAGGCAAGATTCTAAACCCAAAGTACTATTACCTTCAGATAAATCACTTCCCAGATTTTTTCCTGTTGCTGAGTTAAAATTGCCTGGGGCTTTTTTTTTTTAACCAAATAATTCTATCTAGTTACTGTTTTATTTGAAATTATTATCAGATTTTTCTTTCTCCTTTGTTAGCATCTTCTCTCCAGTAAGCCAACTAGAAATACAAAAAGGAAAGAATTCTCTATTGTTTTAAAAAATAAACATTCATCACTTTTATTCCCCTCTTGTTTAGTCATTTTCAGTCATATCTGACTCTCCATGATCCCATTTGGGGTTTTCTTGGCAGAGACACTGGAGTGGTTTGTCATTTTCTTCCCCAGATCATTTCACAGGTGAGGAAACAGAGGCAAACAGGGTGAAGTGACTTGCCCAGGGTCACACAGCTAGGAAGTATCTGAGGTCGGATTTGAACTCAGGAAGATGAGTCTTCCTGATTCCAGGCCTGATAATTTATACATTGTACCACCTAGCCGCCCCTTTGTGCCCCTAATTAAAACCAATTAGGAATAGTAATGAACAATAAAAGGGATAAGATAATGGACTGAAGCTGTCAGAAATACCGTTCCTTAAGGATGCCTAAGAAAATATTGTCAATAATGGAATCTGTTCCATTGGAACTCCAAAGGAGCAACAGAGTGGGAGACAGCAAAGAGTTACCATGCCTTGTGCTATCCTTAGCAGAACTCTGTCAGCATCTGTTTCAGAAATGATGGCATCTTTTGGATAACAATAGAGGAAAAAAAAGAAAGAAAAACAAAAAGGAAAGAAAAAGCTTTTATCCTTTTTCTGGCAATTCTGCCATCTCCAAATGGCTCAGTCTTTCTCCGGAACCACTAGAAGCCAAACAATTTGCGATATTCTCCAGATGGATCCACTACAATGACACAAACACTACTCTGAATGTGTTCTGTATTTCACTTTAGGCTTATTCTTCAACAAGCCATAATTCATACTGTTAACTAAGCTAAGTAGTCACTAGCATTGATCTTACAGCATGACCCATGTTGTGCTGGTGTGAATGATTTGAAGAATGAAATCAAAAAGGCATCAGAAGGGCTGGCATTTGACATTAATGTGCCAAAGTTATCTTCTTTTCATTTGAAGGATAGGTGACTTCACATTCACACTTCTCCCCCCTCTCCCAACTCACAGTAGTGAAACTAGAGAATTAGTGAGTGTGAGGGGGGAACTAACATGGAAAGAAAGCAATTGGTCAATAAGAAACCTTGACTTAATTGTCCTTGGAGCCTCTTTAATTTATATCTTTTTTTTACTCGTGAAGTTGACAGGTAGGAACATGAGAATAATCCTGTTGACAGAATTATCTTCAGGACATGATTTGACTAACCGTCTATATAAACCCTCATGTTCCTGTCCCTTAGAAATGTCTCGTATTAAAGAGACAGCCTGTGGATCTAAATTTCCCTAGACACTAGGCTAACATTTCTCTTCTGCATATCTCTGGTTTTCATTATACTCATTCATCTAACCACTTAAGAATTTGCTCTTTTATTATTAGTATAAAGAACCATTTTATTAGGATTAGCCACCACCTACTCCCCCACTAGCTTTCTAAATTAAGAGTCAAATTGAAATTTAAGGATCATAGTGTTGTGGATTGGCAAATTGGCTATCAGGTTGGTCCTTGAGCTATCCAAGTTCTACCAGAACTACACTGAATGATCCTGACTGGGTCACCCTACTTCTCTGAGGCAATGAGACCAACTATAAGGCAGGGATAAATAATATCTGCCTCAAAATCCCTTTACGTTTCGTAGATGTTTTGATTTAGACTTCGTATTTAGCATTTTATAGGATACAGGAAAGGTGTAAGGTTCTTGCTGTATGTTTCCCCAGAAGCTTTTATCCACTAAGAAAAAGGTATAATCAGTCTAGGGGAACAGGAACTACTGTCAAAGACAACAAGAACAGGTTACTTTTAATTCCTGGCTTATAGGTCTCTTATTTTATTTAGGAAACATTTGGTCATTGATAAGCAAATAATGGAATGACTGTTCTAAACATCAGCTAACTTTATAAAGAAGCAGAGTCTTAGATGTGTCAAGACCCTTGAGTTGAGACACCTAGCCCAACCATCTGCAGGATCACATCAAAAGCAAAAGGTAACCCACGTAGATTTTTGAAGTTTGATTTGAAAGTAGCAAATCAATATTCTGCTCAGTCTCTCATTTTTACCTATAGAAGTTATCACCTCTGTGATGAAGCTCTTCTGAAAGTCACCACAAACAAGTGCTGATCTTAATTGATATCATAGCTATTTGTAGGTCTTATCTTCCCTACTAGACTGTAAGCTTCCTGAGGGCAGGAATCACAGCTTACTCATCTTGGTATCTCCTTAATTATGTAATATCATGAGCTCTTAGTAAAATATTGATTCATTTCCAATATAGTGATGAAGAGACACGATTACTTCACTGGGGAAGGGGGACACTCTCTTTAGGATCCTTTAAACTTAAAGCCTAACAGGAGCAGCTAGGTGGCATGGTGGATAGAGAGCTGGGCCTGGAGTCAAGAAGACCTGAGTTCAAATCTGACTATAGACACTTACAAGCTGGATGACCCTAGACAAGTCACTTCACCCTGTTTGCCTCAGTTTCCTCATATATAAAGATGACATTGAGAAGGAAATGGCAAACCACTCCAGTATCTTTACCAACAAAACCCCAAGTAGGGTCACAAAGAGTCAGATGTGAAAAACAACTGAACAAAACTTATAAGCTAAAACCTTCCTGTTGACAGAAAAGCCAGTGTTTGACATAATATATGCCCTTCTACAAACATGTGTGTGCTCTGACACTCAACTCAAAGAGGGAAGGATTGCTTGATATAGTTAGGACCTTCAAATAACTTGACTTACTCCAAATAGTAATGCTGTTCTAAACCTTTTAAAAATTCATTTTTAATTCCAAAGACAATGCAGAAGATATTCAGAAGATTAACGCATAGGAAGACATAGAAGTGCTCTACTCCAAAGCTAGCTGATACTGATAAGCCATTGACATTATGTAAGTACCAAATAACAAGTGAAAATCCCTGGCCAAATTCCGTGCCACACACTGCATCCCTAGAACAGATCCATTGCTATTCTATATAGCACATCAACCTTCCTAAGACTTCCTGGTTCACATCATACACTAATAAAAGAAAGGGTGTATATTTTAATTTGGTAAATCTGTAAATGGAAAACCTTTCCACTATGAAAATCAAAATCAATCCCTTTATAAAACCACCAGGCAAACTAGCGTCAACAACGAACTTCTCTTTTCCCTATTGCATTTCTAATCATGTTTATTGTTCATTGTTTTATATGTGATAAAGCTCTATAAGAAGCCATGGCCATGTTTTTTTTTTTATTAAAACAAAAAAACCAGTCAGCATACATAAGCATAGAAAGGCAATAGGCAGTAGCTGCTAGAAGGCCAGCCCTCATATTAGGAAGACCCTGGAGCAAATCACTTGCCTGCCTAGTCAGTCACCAAGCATTTACTAAGCACTTAGTGTATGTGCCAGGCACTGGGCTAAGAACTGGGGATACAGATCTCTAAGACTAGAAGCTACAAAGGAGTTAGCAATCTATATGGGTAAAGGGAGTTTCCAGACCAGCAGTTCCTTAAATCTGTGAAATCTGAAATCCAAGTTTAAAAAGTATATAGTATTGTTACTCTAAATCAGTGGTTCTCAACCTGTGGGTCACGACCCCTTCGGCGGTCAAACAAACTTTTCACAGGGGTCGCCTAAGACCATCAGAAAACAATATTTCCGTCTCCAGGCAGATCTGCCCACATGCAGATATGCCCACATACGAGTATTAAAGGGTCGCAGCATTAGGAAGGTTGAGAACCACTGCATATTGCCCATAAAGTGAAACCACCAAAATTGTGAGGATGTAACCCACATTCCAGAATTGAAAAGGGCTTTAGGGTGATCACACCCAACCAGTATGGGAACAAGAAATTTCTCTATAACCTACCCAAAAAATCTATCATTCAACCATTATTTTAAGACCTCCTGTGAGGGGGAATTCACTGCCTCCAGAGACAACCCATTTCACTTTAGGGGCATCTCTAATTTTCTGGACATTTTTCTTTATATCAAGCCTGGATATTGAATCTGTTAATAGGAAAGACTTGTCTTAACCTTTTTTCTCCTCTATTTGGATGGATGTTTTTATTTCATTTCATAATAACATATATGCCAAACTAGGAACCCTGACTTAGTCTACATAACGTATTTGGCTGCCCAGCACTAATGAGCCAATAAACATGGTATTCCTTCCTTGCTAGGTATTTGTACAAAGACCTCAGTTTTATTCCAATCAAGATATTGCTTTATATGTTATAATATAATATATAATATATAGTTATAATATATATAGTTACATATTATATACATAGTTATAATAGCGCATGTTTCTCAAATTTCTCTTCAGAAAGTGCATGCTTTGTAGTATATTTCTTTGGCTTTCCTCCTTGAGAAGCTATTTTTTAGCAAGTCTCAGAGAAGCAATATATAATTTAAAGGCAATAGCGGTATCTGTACAACATTAAGATAAAAGGGTCAGCATAACCTGCATGGAAAGTTTCTTTCTTTTTCACATATCACCATAATCACCAAGTACCCTTTTTCTGAAACAGCAAGGTCACTGAGTTAGACTTCTAAATATAGAGGGGGAGTGGGGAAAGAAATACCTTTTCAAATTGCTGATGCAGAAAACAAGTTTGCAAAGGATGAATTTGGGCCATGGAAAAATGTTCTTGAGTTGGCTGGAAACAGACCCAGCCCTAATTCCGAAGCTCTTCTTTAGACAATCAAAGACATGGCAGATGCCAATGTCTTGTTCATTTTGCCTATTCAGGTGGATGGTCATGTAAACGAAGTCCACTGGCTGCTGGGAATGCTACAGAAAGCATGTGCAGAATTATTGCTATTGTCTTCTGACGAAACTCATCCATCATGTGTATATGAACATGTGCCTGGGCAAAATACCTAATGGAGATTCTTTTTTTCTTCCCCTCCCAGAAGCTCTACTTGGCAGTGCTCTGTTTAATGTTTTTCTGGTTTTCTACAAAAATACCAATTGTACAGAATGTTTCAAGTGTATTCTACATGGGAACAGTCAAACTCTTGTTTTACAGGGTTTCAAGTCACATATACAACCTAGTTATTTGACACTTTAGTTTACTCAATATTTCTTCTTACTATTTTGTTTAATTTTCCCAAGATGCCCAGGGTTTAGTTTCATGAACGATAAGGCAGTCAAAACAAATCATCTCAGAGAATGCCAATCAGAGGGGGCCGAAGTAGGATTTTCTCTTTATATCTGTCTAAGCCAAATTCTGTAGTGGAGAGAGGAATTGTTATCAAGGTCATTGACAAATAACTAGCAAAAACTGTTATGCCAACTAAAAGGACTCTCACCAAAAACTATCCCTATGATCTCCTCCCATTATTTCAAACACAAGAGTGTCTCAGTGATTCTCTCATAACAACTGTGAGATAGAGGAAAAAAAGAATATTGGGGAGGGTAAGAAGTACAGACTGTACTAGACCAGTAATTCCCTTCTGAGACTCACACTGTTACCTGTTTTTGTTTTGTTGTTTATAAGGCTAAAGGAAGCTAAACTTTGGCATTTAAAAATAGTTAGCATTTATGAGAAATGTACAGGTAACACTATTAGTAAGAAGCCAATCCAAATAGTTGAAAGGTAGAGATTGATTCTATTTAGATGAACCTAAGTTCTTTGTCTCCTCAGTAAAGACTTAGTTTGAGCCAAAGAGAAAGACCAAGGTCTGGTTCCAAAGTCAGTGCTGGTTTCCTTGGGGTAGTGGACATGGAGAGATATTACCACTGTCAGCTTCCCCTCTGACCTTAATTTTGATCAGCCTTTCCAGTCTGACCCACACATTCAATGAGTCTGAATATGGGCAGGCTGTTAGGTAACATGGAAGGGCAAAGCCAAGAAGAATGCCCCCTCCAAACTCCCATAAGAGATCCCAAAACATCTTGGACAGTCCTGTAGTTGGGCCGAACATCCCCAAGTCCAACCTAACGTGACAAGCTTGAACACCATTATTTTCCATTAAATATAAATTAAAAAGAGTTTTTACTGTGTCTATATTTGTGAAAGTTAACACTTTGCTTTCAAGTGACTGGTTATTGTATGATGTGCTCACTCTATCAGATGAATATATTCACTAATCCATCTTCCATTTGCTTGCCAAAGTTAACCTTCCTCATTTCTATGACTGATCATGTCAACACCTAATTGATAAAATCCATTGGCTCCCCGTTTAACTACAGGATCATATATAAAGTCCTCTGGCATTTAAAGGCCTTCACAACCTGGCCCCTTCCTACTTTTCAGTCTTTATTTCTCCCCATGTACTTTATGAGCCAGCTACATTGGCCATCTTGCTGTTCCTCACATGTGACCCACCATTTGCCAGCTCCTTGCCTTTGTACTTGCTGGCTGTCCTCCACTCTTGAAAATCGCTAGTGCCTTACCCTCTCCTCCTGACTTCTCTAAGTTTCTAGACTCAGTTTAAATCCTACCTTTTCCTGGAAGAGAGCTTTCCTGATCCTCACCACTCATAATAAGGAAAATTCTTTTTTACACCTTAAGTGGACATACATGTATAAATAAAAGAGGCAGTAGGATTTAATGGCTGGGGCCACAATCAGGAAGCTTTCAAGTTCTGCCCTTTCTACATACTGGCCGCACGACCTGGACAAGTCAGTCATGTAGTCTCTCAGTGCCTTATGTGAATCTAAGATTTGATAATCTACAATAGATTCAGGAGTTTCCACAAGAGTTCCCAACACAGATGAACTCACAGGTACAGAAAAGAAAAGTAAGTAAAGAAGAGAAAAGAAAAGACAAAGCTCACTAGAGAGATGTGAGCTACTAGGTAGCAATGGGACACAGATGACAGTGAAGAGGACTAAGAGTCAGGAGGCCTGGCCTGGAGATCCAGCTCTCCCACCACCATGTTATCTGACCTTGGGCAACACATCTTACCACTCTTGGCCTCAGTTTCCTCCTCTATAAAATGTAGGGGGTTAGAACAGATGATCTCTAAGGTCACATTTAGCTGTAAAAAACCTAGGAACTTATTCTTTTAAAGGTTTCTTTTCTTTTTTATTTGTTTTTTATTTAAAATGTTGTTTTTTAGAAAAGAAATGCTATTATCTATCTATCTATTATCTATCTATCTATCTATCTATCTATCTATCTATGTCTATTTATCTATAGAAAAGCTTTGGAATAAGATCAGGAATCATGATTAGAGAGCAGTTTGTCTGAAAAAGATCTAGGGGTTTTAGCGAACTATAAGTTCAATATGAGTCTGTAGGGTGATATGACAGCCATAAAAAGCTACTGTGCCTCTGGGCTTCATTTCAGAAGAGTATAGTTCTCTACTAAGCCACCCACATATGTACCTCTTCCTCTCCTCCTGCTTTTGAATTTCCCCAGTAGCCTATTCTGTCTAATCCCCATTAGAATGGAAGCTCCTTGAGGGCAGGGACTATCTTTATTTTTTTTTCTTCTATTTGTATTCCCAGTGCTTAGCACAGGGCTGGCTCATAGTAAGTGTTTAATAAATCCTTGTTGACTTGACTTTGACTTCCAGGAATAGGGAAGTGCATTGGTCAGACTACATGTGGGGTACTGTGTCCAGTTCTGAGTACCATGGCTAAAGAAGGCAATTAACCAGTTGGAAAGTAGCCAGAGGAGGGCAACCAGGATGGTGAAAAGGCTTGAATTCATGTCTTAAGAAGTTCATTTGAAGGAACTGGGAATTATGAACCTGGAGAAGAGAAGACTGAAGGGGGGCATGACAGCAGATCTTCAAATATTTAAAAGGCTGTGATGGAGAAGAGAGATTGGCTCCCCAGGGAAGAACCAGAATTGATGAGTACAAGTTTCAAGGATGCAAATTTGGTCTTGATGTCAAGAAAACCCAAGCTGCCCCAAAGTCGAACAGGCTGACCTGAGGGAGTGGGTCACCTGCTTTGGAGGTCTTCAAGCAAATGCTGAAAAATTCCTTGTCAGCTCTGCTCTGGAAGTGGGGGCAGGGGGCAGCTTTCTGGTGTAAATGTTGGCCTAAGTGGCCACTGAGGTCCCTTCCACCTCTAAAATCTGCGATTCTGTGACTACTTTCAGGCAATTTTAATACTGGCAAAATAAGATGGTGATTAGAAACTTGGCTTACAAAGAAATACACACGTACTGACAGGTTGCTGAGGTTGATAACTACTGCCCTTTGCCAGTGCCTTAATTGTTCATTTTCAAGAGCTACTGTGGCTGAAATTTCCTGCCCCTGTCCTCAGTCTTGCAATCTTGAGCCTCTAGGCATATTTAGTAACATGAGTCTCTAGACAACAAACTTAGAGTCTGTAACTACGTTCCCATTCAAGTCTTTCCTACTTGTTAATACCTGTCAGAGAATAAACTCTGCTAGCAAAGTCATCAGGAATTCTAGCTCACCTCCATTCTACAATGAAGACCAACTAGAGATGACCAAAATGGAAAGCCAAGTGTGAGCCATGTGATTACATAACTAACTTCTTGAACAAGTTCATTTAAAAAAAAATATCACAGTGAGAGTACTTAATCAAATAGAGCTATTTATACCTTGTTCATTATCAACTAATATAATTAAGGAGAAAATTTTAATCAAGACTTCTAATGAACTCTTATACTTAGTATGCTAAAAATAACTGAAATTTTGAAAACTCATTTTTTTTACCTAATTAATGTTTTAAAGTCATCAAAAAGGAAAAAAACAAAACCAATATATATTTGGCGAACTAACAAGAGCACAGAACTGAAAAGTGTTTCTAATTACTATCCATTTCCTTTTCCCTTCTTCTGGGTACTCTATTATTCAAAAGCAATATCTTTTCAAAGGAACACAAAATTAAATTCCTTGGTCTTGAGCATTCACATGCTTCAGTATACAAAACTTTAAAACACACGCAGGCTAGGATTTTGATGTAATTGCTTCCACTAATCTAAAATCAGGAGCTGGAAGATGGATATATTCCCCACATGTATATTGTACAAGTAAAGGGGCAACATTAATAGCCCTGCCCTAGTGTGCCAGAGAGAAGGGTGCTGGTACTTTGGCTTACTCTACTGGCAAAGGTGCTGACCCCTGCCAAAATAAGAGCTGGACTTTATTTAGCACTTGGTGGTTTGCAAAGCATTTTGCCTACATTTTCTCATTTACTCCTCTCTACAACCCTAGGAAGGGGGATACTAAAGTCCAATATTATCCCAATCTTACAGATGAGAAAACTGATGCTCATGGTCAAATACAAAATTCAAACCTAGGTCTTCCTGACTCTATGACTAGTGTCCTTTCGACTCTCCTATACTTCCTATACTAGAATAAGATTAATGATCTCCATTTCCATAGCATTCTAGGTTTTAGAATGTCCTTTCCTCACAACAATCCTGTGAGCTAGGTCTTATAATTATTAATCAACCCATTTAATAGATGAAGTAGCTGAGGCTCAGAGAGGTGAAATGCCCTGAGTTACTTAGCCAGGAAGTATCAGAGTCGGGATTGAAATCCAAGTCCCCCAATTGCAGGGCTTACACTCTTTCTACTACACTGTACATTATACTATTCCTGGGGAAGAGAGTATGGGTATAGGTGGGGACTAGAATAGACCAACTCTTCCAACAGAGTCCTCAGTTGGATCAATCTCACCACCTATTGATGAGGCTCAATGGAGACCACCTGTGTAAGTGCTGTGGACACTTATAAGTATCATTCTTCTTATTTAGCAAAGTTCATCTGGTTGGTTTCTGGGCTGGAATTTTGCCAACATTGTGGCCTGCATGCCACCATCTCTCTCTCTCTCTCCCTCTCTCTCTCTTTCTCTCTCTCATGCATGCATGAATGCATGCGCATGCACACACACACACACATGTACACAGCAAACCTGTTCCAGATGGTCCCTGAGGGCAAGGAGTATGACTCAATTGGTATTTTCTTTTCCTTTTTGTGTATGTGTGTGTTTTGGAGATGGGAAGGCAGGGCAACTGGGGCCAAGTGACTTGCCCAAGGTCACATGGCCAGTTTTGTGTTAAGTGTCTGAGGCCGGATTTGAACTCAGGTCCTCTCAACTCCAGGGCTGGTGCTCCATTCACTGCACCACCCAGCCGCCCCCCTCAATTGGTGTTTTCTAAGTAGGCAGTTGGGTTATGTGAGCTCAAGCAGAGTCCATGATTAGCAGAAATGGCAGATTATAATGACTTGAGATATTTCCCTTTGCTTCCCTTTTTGGTGGTCTACACAAGTAAAACAAAAACTATTATTCTGATAGAACTATTATAGAAATATCTCAGGGAAATATATATACTTCAGCAATATAGAGAATTTTAAAACTGAAAAATGGAAGGCATCTATTAACATTTAATGATATGCCATTTATATATGCAACCGATGTTTTTATAATTTTTTTTGCTATTATAGTTCTAATCAGATTTAGGCAAGATAAAGATGGAGCTTGTCATTGTCAGCCCAGCTATCTCTCTGATCTTATCCACTCTAGACATACAAGCATGTTGGAGTAAATGAGGGCTCTCAGTGAGCAAAATGCATTAATATTCTATGCTGAATCCACAGAGGCTTTACAATAAAAACCCTCTTGTTTTAAAATATATAATAACAAAAGGACATTGCTTTCCTTACATTAAGCAAGTGAGTTAGATTGGATTGTTCTTCTGACAAGTGCAATTTGGAAGCAGGATGGGGAGGAGGAGGTAGATGGGGGGCAGGGAGAAGAGAGTAGGGATGAAGCTTCATGAAGGATCCCTGAAAATACACAACCTTGATAATTATTTTACTGAGATATTCTGTATATTTAATTATTCCATTCTGTGGAAGAACTGAATAAATTTTTTTCAGATAATGGATGCGCCTGGGCACAATTACATTTTCTTCTATGGTAATTCCAACTGTTTCAATTATCCTTGTCACTCAAGTGACACATTGACTGGCAGAACTATCATTGCCTATTAGGGCCCCCAAACTTGCCCCACCATGGATACCTGAAGGCCCTCTGTGGTTCTCAAGGAATCTGATCAATATGTAGATTGCTAATTCAGGAGACAGGGTCTCTATCTTATTCTATCTTCCCCTGAGAAACCAAGAAAAAAGATGACTGAATAACAGCTAAGTAATTCCCATACAATCTTCAAATATTGCATCTACAATTTGATATTCTCAAAGCAATTCTGAGAGATCATTTGGCATCTTGAGTTTTCAAAGCATAAAGAACGGGAGGTGGAGTAGAGCAGGGGAAGATGAATATGATTTTAGGGGGAAAAAGGATTCTTTGCTTTACAAAAGGATTCACCTAAGGTTTCCTTAAAATTGCAAGAACTCTAATATGTTGGAAATAGAATTCAGCTTACAAAAACTTGGTTTATATACAACTTTTCAGGAAGATATTTTTGCCCAAAGCAAAATGCATCTGTCTGTAGGGGCCATTATCAAAGCCTAGGAGTTTAATACTTTAGCAAGATGGCAAAGCAGAAAGCATCCTAACTCAGAACTAGATTCAAATCCTGCTTTGTGATGTTGGGAAAGTCATTCAACTTCCCTCAGCCTCAGTTTCTTCATCTGTAAAAAGAGGTGTTTAAACTAGAGGGCCTCCAAGGTCCCTTCCCCCCTTAAATCTTTTCTTCTCTAGGCTAATCATCATCAGTTCCTTCAAATGATCTGCATAAGGCATGAAGTGGAGGCCCTTGATTCTTCCATCTGTCCTCTGGACACTTCTTAGCTTGCCAGTGTCCTTCCTAAAAGGTGGCACCCACAGCCACACACAACATTCCAAATGTGGTCTGTCTAGGGGAGTGCAGGTAAAGCAGGACTACATCTGGGCTAATATTGTGCCACTAGCTTTTTGGCTCCTGTATGACACTAGTGACCCATATAAAATTTCAGGTCCACAAAAAAGCCCCAGGCTTTTTTCAAACATATCTTGTGCTTGGGAAGTTCCTTTAGAAACCCAAGGGTAAGACTTCCAATGTACTTCTATTCAATTTAACGTTTTTGGATTCAGCCCAATATTCTAGCCTGTGAAGATGTTTTGGACACTGATTCTTATCTTCTTTGTTAGCTATGTGTCCTATCTTCAGGTCATCTGCAAATTTGATAAGCATGTTATTTTTTCCTTTATCCAAGTTACTGAGAAAAATGTGAAACCAGAGAGGTCCAAACACAAATACTCAAGGTACCCCACTGCAGACCTCCTTCCAAGCTGACATTGGATTAGACTCTTTGTCTTCAGCTGTTCAGCCAATCCAGAATCCTTAAATTCCTCATTGTTCCTAACTTCACATCTATCAGGCACTTCTCCATGTCCCTCTGTATGGTGGGGTCTAGACAATTAAAGTTTCCTACCATTACTATGCCTTTGTACAAATACAGCATCATCCCTATTTTTGTCTCTCTTAATCTTCATCCCACTCTCTACTATGCTTCTGTCTGATCCCCGAATTTATTCATATTGGTATTTCTTCTTAATATACAATATTACTCTGCTCACTTTTACCTGTCCTTACTCTTTTGAATATGGTATTTATTCCCTTCCAGAGCCATATTCCCATCATAGGTCTCATCCTACCAATTGTTAATGATAGCTGATGAGGTAAATTTTGCCCCTTTGCATGAGAATCTCAGTTCATGTGGCCTGTTACCTATACTTTGTACATTTCTGCGTCAGTGTCTGAGGCCATGCATTTTATTGCTGGTGCCTTTCCTGGATTTTGTCTATGATGAATTTCTGGGTGTATCAGCTCCTATTCTTTTCCTACACAATAGCTATTCTCTATGGTGATAACCTTGCTAGACATACATAGGCAGTCTTATCCTTCAGGCTTTCTTTTTAGTTTAAAGCCCTAATCAGGTTTGCAAGATGCCACACGGATATTCTTACTAACTATTGCTAGGTGCTCTACAATACATTTTAAGCTGTGATCCTGACTTCTCAATCTCTGTCTCATACCCCAATGTCTTAAAAAGTTGTTGACTCTCATATCTTCCTTTCTCATTCAAATACATGGACTTTGAAGTTTAGCAGAGATGACCACCAGTATCCTTAAAGTTTTCAGTTGTTATTTTCAAGATTTTGTAATCATCGATCAGAGCTCATAAATAAAGAGACATAGAAATGCTTTCTAGATGAATTCTAACAATCCCATTTGTTATTTGTTTTTCCAATCACCAGAAATAGGTAGTAGTTATCAGATTTGACAAGTGTTAGGTATTTCTCTGTCATGACTTGAATATATGCTTGGGAAAGACAAACTATTTTTTATCATTATCGGGTGACAAAAAGCTGTTTGAGTCCCCCTCAACACGTGATTACGAACCAAAACTACTTGTCACTTCTTCTCTTAACCTTCATTAGATTAGCAGACAGCACCTACAGATCTAAATCATCATTTCTCAGAGTACAAGTGACTGCTTCCTCCTCAGAGGGTATAATTCCTGGCTCCTAGGAAAAAGCCTCATATTTGTTTATAAGCATCAAACGTCCAGTGAGCCTTCTCCACTTTCCTGTCTCTACTTCTCTTACTAACACAGGTCAGGGTTTCCTTCTTCCTCTTTAGATGCTTTTTTCATCTTTGTTTTCAAGTTTTTCTTCTGTTCTTTCTTTTAAAGACTTCTTTGTTCTTCAAAACTTCAAAATTGAAGATGGGTTCCTCTTAACCCTTAAACTACTCTTCAAAGAGGGGAACCAGATTGCCCTTTGAGTAGAGACAGCAGTCACTTGGCCATAGAAGAAATATAAACATCACTCGCTCTATGCCCCCCACCTCCATGCTCTTCATGCTTGCTTAAAGGAAGATCTTTAGTGCTTCTACTCCCTGCTAGTAGCTCCCCTGGTGAAGGGTCTAGGAAACCACTTATAGCCATCTCTACCTTGGAGTTGTCACTCTCTTCCATGCTGCTAGTACCTTGTTAGCACCTTCCCAGTTACTCTCTACTTCCATTTGCTTTGTAAACTCTTAGCCTGTTTACAACACATCTTATTATCTTCTCCTTCTCCTTTTCTTTGAGTCTTTCTTCTGGTCCTCCTTCAGGGTATCTTTCTCTTTTTGTTCTAGGTTCTTCTTCCCTATTGAAACGTTCATTTTTGCTCTAGTTTTCTTAAGTGTTAGCGTTCCACTTTCTCCTCTGACCCTTCCCTTCTTTCCCCTTAAAATTTTCCTACAATCCTCTCAAATTCAATCTCTGACCTCCTTCCTAATTCCAATGCCATCCAAATGGCACGATTTCATCTTCTTTTACAGTCCCAGGCATTCTGCTCCATCTCCTATGAAGGCTGGAAGTAGAAAATTGGTCATCTCAGCTCTGCTCCTGCTGGGACCTCTTAAATCATGCCATTTGGCCCAGGGGGTTCACCTATTCTGACCATAAAGAAGGTTGCACCCTTTCACTCTGTGCTTGCACAGCTGCTTGTTTCAGAATTTTGCTTCATGCTCCACTGGAAAAGGACCACTAGGACCCTGCAAACCAGTCTAGTGCCCTATTGTTTATGTGACAGCTAGCTAATATCACAATCTGTGCTAATGGATTAGCATCATTTGGCTCACTTTGGCATTCAAATTCCCCACCATTTCCAACTTTAACCATCTTTTCCAGGCTGAAAAGTGAAGTGAATGGTCTTTTCACAGAGTAGTTACTCAAAAATAGTTGGTTATGGTGACAAAGATGACACCCACATGACTGGAGAAGAAACATACTAACCTTTTAAAATCCTTTCTGAAAATGTACTAATAGTGCCTCCAGACCCTTGATTTAAAATCTCTTCTGAATCTTCACAACATGCTTGAGGATTAGAAGGAAATATTTATCATTGTATTTATTTGTACTTAACTTACATAGGGATGCTACAACTTTTACAAGATCATCTTCAATTGATGGCAAGGCTACCTGATTTCTAATGTTTTCATCTGTATAGAAGACATTGTTTCTCAAATATTTGATTTTTCAGAGAATATTAACTTGGAGATACTGCAGTACATGTTAGGAGGGAGTGAGGAGTTCAGTTTGATTATTCTTGCTTTTGTTGACTTTTTCTTTGTCATTATGGCCATATATTACAAATGTTAAGCTTCAGTACATTACCATGGCCAAATTGTGATCATCAGCATTGAACAGGAATATAAACATACAGATTTATATTAAGAAAACTTTCTCATCTGACAGATGAATGTTGGGACATTTTGTAACTAAAATACTAGTTTCTATGAATATTCTAGAGATATCAGCAATTACTACTACTACATTATTTCTCCTTCTAGCAAATTTTCTCCTACAATTAGCTAAATGAATAATGCAGTTTTTCTTCACACCTGGGCTACTCCTAAGGCTGACTGGTTAAAATTGTGATATGACCCCCTAACACAAACTCTATTGTGCCTGTCTGAGAAGAATCAAGTATTCATTTCAGTTAACAGATTTGTTTTTCCAAGACTTGCAAAGCCTAGAAACAGGATTACTCTGAAAAGAAAAACCAGAAGAATGTCTGCTTTCTACTGTATGTCCATCCATCAGAAAAGTGTCAAGATTATTTCTGAAGCAAAGGAGAGAAGAAGCAGTTGCTTTGGAAAGCCCTGAGGAATATGTACAGAGATATACACGTATCCCTCAGGATTTCAGGTGTTTTCATTAGTTTCTTAAGGCATATACAATCTCTAAGAGTCAATGTGAATTTCCCATCAATATTTTGCTCTTAGAACAATGACAGAACAGTAAGAGAAAAAGCAAGAGGGAAAAAAAAACAGAAGAAAAAGTACTTAGGAAGAAAGAAACAGAAGTAAGAATAGAAGAAAACTAGAAAGGGAGATAAGGATGTAAGACAAAGAGTCTAACTGATTTTAAAATATTAACGTATATATTTCAAAAAAGAGAGGCAGTATGGTGTGATGAGCAGAAGGCTAGCCTTGGAATGAAGAGAAAGAATTCAAGTGTGACCTCAACATATTTTGGTCTATGACCAAAGGCAAAATTTTTAACCTCTCAGTATCTCAACAACTCTCTAAAACTATACCTTAGGGAAGATCTTCTAAGTTCTATTGGTGCAGGGAATTTTCACCCTGAGGGCCCCCCATACAGAGAAATCACAGATATGGACCAAAATGGAAAAATATCTTTTCTTATATTTTCAAGAGGAAGTAAGGTCAATGCGAACTCCCCAACTTTGCCTCATCTCTATTAAATCTAAAAACTATGGCTTTTCACTCTACACAAATAAAAGTCAAGCACTTTTTATGAAATTTGAAATAGCTTAAGCAAATATATGATAAGAGGTAATATAATATGGTAGATAAAAAGCTGGCCCTGGCCCTAGATTCAAGTCTGTCTCTGACACGTCAGCTTTGTAACCCTGGAGTGGGTCATGTAACCCCTCAGGGCCACAACTCTAAGACTATAAATTGCAGAACAGCTACAGACCTGTACTGGAAGAAGTTTCTTCACCAAGAGTTTCCCAAAACCAATGAAATGACAGGAATCCCAAAACAAAGTATGACCGTAAATATATTCTTGGATGAATATCAGGTAGGGAAAAGACTCAATCATGATTCAAGGAAATATATGATATAATGTGGCACCATTTCCTTTCCAAAGAGGGCTTCAGTAGCACCCAGCTCATCAACAGATGAAAACTCAACTTAGACCTAACCAAAGATGTTTGGTGGACAGAGATTCCCTTTGGCAAAATTATGACATAGGCAAATTTTTCCTCCAGACTCCCTTTCTTCCTCATTTCACTCCATATGCATCATCTAGCATTTCTACACTTCTTCCCCCTGTTTCTCTACCAAAACCTAGGAAAGGTTCTGATAACAATCATCCGCATTGAAGTATAGAACACTGATAGGGCTCAAGTGGTTATCTTTCACACGAATACAGGAGCTTCAGTATGGAACAAGCCCAAAGGTAAATGTATCAGTCTTGAATTTTAGCACTTCAGGAATTAACAAGTCAGTAAATATTTCTTGAGGGAGAGAGGGGAAGAGATATCTACCTTCTCTATGTACTTACAATCAGGTCATGGAGGAAGTCATCTACTCATAAGATGTGAACCTTTTAGACTTCTATCAATTGAATACACTTTTGAGGAAAAAAAAACACCTATCAAATAAGTCTAGACAAAGCCAGGACACCTCAATCAATCTTGATATCATTTCTTAGGGCATTGAGTAGTACTAGAATGGTTTTTGATTGGAAAAAATAGGCCACGAGACAAATAGAGAATCATTTCTTGTGAATTGTTGAGACTCAATTGCTACCCAAGCTTTGAAGTGATTATTCAGTTGATGAAGATGGAACATGCAGCCCTAAGGCTTTCCCAATGCTTGGCTCTGTTGAAATAGGTGTAAGGCCCAGATTTTCTTTTGATGTGACTAATGAGGGAAAAACAAAAGGAGACAAAACAAACACTTTCTACAAAGGCACAGTTGTGAAAATGGGGTCCTTCGTGCCAATGCTGGAGCAAACCATTTCAAAGATTTCTGTACTCTATTATGCTTCAAGGCCTTGTTGAATTAAATGACTATTTTAGTTTCTTTCTTTCAGGGAACCAGCCACAGCCCCTGCTGAAAGTTTCAAACATAGAACTCATTTCTTCTGGCAGAGTACTCTATATCAGCAAGTGTAATCATGAAACTTTGCTTTCAGAATATGCTGTAATGAGAAACAGGTCTTGTTCCTGTTTTTCCTATTGATCATATTAGTTATCTTCCTCACTGGGTTACTGGTTTATTTGATGCACCATCCCCATCTTCCATTTGCAGTGCAGTCTGCTGTGACCAATGCTACGCGATTCCTTGGCCTTGTATCATCCCAAAGTCTTCACATTCCATAAAGGGAAATATCAAAATATTCCCTGAACATTCACCACTTATGAGCCTTACATTTCTACACAGTCCTAAAGGAAACATAAGCTCTTCGGCACAGTAGATTTTCAAAGGGAAGTGTAAATATGCCTACAGGTACGAACCCTAGAAACCAAAATATTAGGCTAAGTCACTTACCACATGCAAAATCTTGACTTCTTCTTCACCCTTTGAAGAGTCCTACACAGGGAGAAGGGAGGAGAGAAGCACAATTTTATTGCACCCCGGTTGTCATTAGTCAAAAATGCAGAGGAAAAAGTAAATGCTGAAGGAAAGGAAGAAGGCTTTAAGTGAATAAAATGTTTTAAAGTGATATGTGTTCTTCGGAATCTAATGAACTTGTACCTGGTTGATAGACATTTATTATTAGAGATAGTAAGGAATTCGAATTCAAGACACTTGGTTTACCACACTTGTGTAGGTCTGACTATGCCACCCCCACCCCACCCCCACCCTCCAATCACCTCAAGGAACTTCAATGGCTCTGTATTACCACCATGATCAAATACAGGGTCTTCCACTTGGGTGTTAAGACTCTTGACCACCTGGCCCCTTCCTACCTTTCCAATCTTCTGGCACTTTCTTCCCCTCCATACATTCTACTCTCTGGCTGTACCAGCCTACTTGCAAATGATCCTGGCCATCAGAATAGACATGTTTGTATAGAAATTTATTTTTGCCCAATACAAAGCATAGTTTTGCACATGATTTGGGAATCCGAAGATACTGTTTTCTAATAGAATTGTAACTAAACATAGTCTGAACATAAACTTTCATTTTCTTAAGTTAAACATGATAAATTCTTTATATATGGACATATATGCATATTAAATGTATATAATATATGCATATATTTCATCTGTAGATTTTTACAAGCCAACAATAATAATCCATACCTTCTAATTAAAGAGGACTGAATGATTTTTTAATCTTTTCTTTTTTGGTTAGGCTAGATATCCTGGCTCTAAGAAGCTAAACTCATTAAGAATCTCTAAAGAGGGAAAATCTAGCATTAGAATATGTTAAATAGCAGTAACTTTGAAATCTGCTAATATAGGAATTAAGATTCTTCTGGAATCTTTCATTAGGGGCATAATAACATGGAAGACAGAAGTAAATAATTTGGTTATTACCTGGTGGGACACAGTCGGGAATATAAATTCACTCCACAATACCTCAGCCAGGATATCATGTAAGATGCCTAAACAAACAAGTTAAGCTTCTAGATTTGAGTAAAAAATACAAAATGCGAGGCAAAAATCGCAACATGTATTTTATTTACAATTATTATTAATTTGCTCAATGGCATGCACTGAAATCTATCATCAGAGTGGTTGTCCCTAGAGCCCAGTGTGGAACATTAATAAGTATTCATTTAATGTTCTTTGTATATGAAAGAGTTAGCTAATTGGGACATTTAATTAAAGGACAATGTTACATATGCATTTTTTTTTTATCATTTCATAGTCCCAGTCTTTAAACTAGTTTTGCTACAGGCAAATATAAACTGTGGTTACAACAGTGGGTGAAAATTTGGTTGGTGCAGAAAAAGAGAGGGCAGGAAGAGGAAAGTTCTAGAGATAAGGCTAAAGCTGAGTAAAGTGTTTAAGGAATCGAGGTCTGTGTTTATGCCATTACATTCCTCTCCCCTCAGGGACAAATTCTCTTCCAAAACCAACTGCAAGTATCATATGACAGCCCTTAAACAAACTTGCTCTTAAAGGGGAAAAAATCATCACTCATGCTTTCACGTGGATGTAGATAAATCTCTGTCACCCCTTGCCAAGGGGAGCTCCACTTTGAGCCTAATTTCTCATTACTACTAATCTCTTGACCTGGGGTTCTGTCACAGGCCCCATCGTCAATCTGGTAAAGTCTATGGATCCCTTCTCACAATGGTTTAAATTCATAACATAAGAATTTGGTTGTTGGTTCATTTTAGCTGTGTCTGACTCTTTGTGACCTCATTTTGGGGTTTTCCTGCATGTGACTGGAAGTTTGGGTGTCAGAGTAAAAGAGAAGAAGCTTTTTCTGGGAGAGAGAGAGACAGCTCCTTTCAGACCCCAGAAATTTTATCACCTACCTACACATGGTTCTTGTTGTTCAGTCATTTCAGTTGTGTGTGATTCTTTATGACCCCATCTGGGATTTTCTTGGCAAAGATACTGGAGTGATTTGCTATATCCTTCTCCAGCTCATTTGACAGATGAGGAAACTGAGGCAAATGGGATTAAATGACTTGCCCAGGGTCACACAGCTAGTAAGTGTCTGAGGCTGGATTTGAACTCATGAAGATGAGTCTGCCTGACACCAACTCCAATGCTCTATCCATTCTATCACTTTGCTGCCCATTTACACATGGAATTACTCATAATTTACTGGATTTGAAGTTAGCAGACCTGGTTTTAAAATCCAGTTCCATTATTGTTTATTAGATGTGTGACTACAGAGAAGGTGATTTAACATCTCTGGGCCTTGATTTACTCATCTATAAAATGAAGTAGCCTCCAAATGGTCTGTCTCTTCCTCAGATGGCCTCCAAAGTCCCTTCCAGTTCTCTATCACCATTCCTACAAAGAGCCAAGGCCTCCTCCTTTTTTGCACCATTTCCCAACTATCCTAGCTTGGCCCATAGCTATTCTAGAGGACCATGCATTAACTGAGACATCACTGAGGAGGGCCACTCGTCAGCAGAGCTGGCAAGAGAGAAGAGTTGGTAATATTGTTAAATAGTATAGTAATAATAATAATTAACAATAATAATAATAATAATATCTGGTCCAGAAATCAATTCAGAAGGCCCTGCATTTAGACACTTGCCAAATCTCTATGGGAATGATATGTCATCCTCCTCCTCCTCATCGCTAGTATTTATATAGTGCCTACTATGTGCCAGGCCCTGTGGTAAGTGCACAATAAATATTATGTTGATTTTAACCTAAAAGAACTGCTATAGTACTTTAGCCTTCATTCTTCATTTCACCTGTTTTCAGGCTTAATTTTTTTAAAAGCCTGGCAAATGTTACTGGAGTTATCAAGTGCTACATACATTACTTCATCTCTTTGAAAGGTGAAATGTAAACATCAGAAAATGAAGAGGCAGAAGTAGATCACATTCAGGCCCTTGAAGCAAGGGATTGTTTTGCTTTTACTTTTTATTCCCAGCAATGATCAGTGCCAGGCACACACTAAGCCCTTAATAAACATCTGCTTTCCCAACCCGTCTTAATTCTAATACATCCCCTCTCTTCATTATTTTCTGTCCATAGCTTGTTTCTACATTTTTGTTTACTTATCATCTCCCCCTTTAGACTGTCAGCTCCTTGGGGACAGGGGCTGGCTTTTGCCTCCTTTTGTATCCCTAGCACTTAGCACAGTGCCTGGCACATAGTAGGTGCTTAGTAAATGTTTACTGACTGCCCTACTAACTGACTGTGGGAAAAGAACTGGTTAGAGCCATCCAGGTAGAGAATGGTAAGGGAATTCCTTTCTAGTTAATGGAAAGTGACCATTACTCTGTACTTATCTACTCTGGAACTCCAATAGCAATTTGCTATAACGCTAGGAAGCCAGGAATGGAAGGTGATAGCAAAGCGTGAAGGTATGTGCTGTGGTGTGAGTCCTCTCAAATCTGACTGATGTTGTGCTAGCGGCCCCTATGCCCTATCTTTTTCCAAGGCATTTTCATATCCATTCTTTGTGAGGTTGATAGGGGAGGTGTTCTGATCTAGCCCCACTGAGAAAAAAAGAGATTCAAGTTAAGTGGCTTGCATGTAGTGGTAGTTACAGGAAGACTATACATAACCTCCAATAAGGAAGATTCCCAGGATTTCTCCAGGGTTTGGCTGAGTTGCTAGTATTACAAGGCATTCAATATACTCCCTTTTAACATTGTACCACTGAGTGTGTCCACATGATTCAAATGAACAAACATTTATTTAATGCCTATTATGTGTGAATCACTAAGGGGAATACATAATCAACTTTTTTTTAAGAGCCAGAAAGGACCCTAGTGGTTTTTATAATCTAGCTTCTCCCCACCCACTTCCTGCCCTGCTCATTTTATATTTGAGGAAACTGATGCCTAGGGAAGGGAGGTGACATCAACTAGTTAGCTTTATCCAGCAGTATCTGGACTCAAATCCAGGATTCTTGACCACTAGGCCTGTGCTCTTTCCACTCGACTTCTTCTCTTCTTTTGATTTTCTGAGCAAAAGCCATAATTCTCTTGTAGACTGTATGTGCTCCTTTAGATCTTGTCCTGAGACAATACTTATACTTCTTCAATAGCAAATTACGAGAAAATTTACTCCTTCCTTTCCCTGGGGTAATTATAACAATTTTTCTTTGACCATTTTTAGGTATTAAATTAAGAACTAGCACTGAACTTAGTCTAGAAGGTTACTTTCTCCACCAATTAACCTTCACATGCCACCCTAATCACACACAAACCCTTTCCCTTAAATAGAACAACACATTAGGCTATACTTACATTCTCTTGAGCCCAGGAAACCTGCTTATTATTTCAGGAAAATATAGGCATTCTTATCTTTGAGCTTTCACACAGGTTCCCCATGTGCTTCCTTCCCTACAAATCTATTCAAAATTCAGCTCCAGGAGGAAGACTTATGTGTTTCTTAGAAATGCTATCTATCACCCCTATGCACTTTGATTTTACATTTGATTACATATTTACATTGTAGGAGTTAATCCATATATTTAATATGTCTCTCTTATTTACTCAATTGGAATGTAAGCCCATGAATTCTAGGACCATCCTTATTTCCCACACATCCTCCCACAGTGCCAGGAATAGTACTCTGTACTCAGTTGGTTTTCAATAACTATTGATACCTCTGTGCTCTCTTGAAAGTAAGCCCTGACTTCTTAATCAAACAAGGGACAGAGGCAATCACAAAAGACATAAATAAGTTCAATTACATAAATCTGAAAAGCTTTTACAAGAACAAAACCAATATAACTTGGATTGGAAAGGAAGCTGTTGACTAGGAAAAAAATTTACATCAAAGATAACTGACAATGGTTTGATATCCAAAATATGTAGAGAACTGATACAAATATAGAAGACAAAGAGCCATTCTTTAATGGACATGTGGTAAAAATATGAAAAACCTTTTTAAAAGAAAAATTACCAACTACTAACAATCATAAGAAAGAAGGCTCCAAATCACCAATAATAAGAGAAATGCAAATCAAAATACCTCATAAGTTCTACCTTACATTCAACAAATTGACAAGGATGACAAGAGATGGGAATAGTCAGTGTTGGAGGGGTTGTAGAGAGAGAGGTGCACTAATGTATTGTTGGTAGAGTCATAGAGTCACCCAATCATTCTCAACAATATTTTGAAATTATGCTAAGAAAGTGAGTGAAATATCCACATCTTTTGACCCATAGGTTCTACCACAGGCAGTAACCTGAAGAGGTCAAAGATAGAAAGAAAAGTTCCATGGAAGCCAAAATATATATGACAGCACTTTTTGTAGTAGCAATGAACTGGAAACACAGCAAATGTCCATCAGCTGAGGAATGACTAAACAAATTGCTTTATATGAATGTAATAGAACATCACTATATATATAATATGTAATATATATTTTATATATTATATAATGAATGATACAATAGCTTCATTGTAAATAGAAAGAACAAAAGAAAAAACCGCACATTATATAATTATACTGGCCAAGCTTGGTCCAGAAGAAGCAATAAGAAAAGGTATCTCCCTCTCTTCTTTATAGGAACATTAACGTACAGTTGATTTGTTGGTTAGTTTTGCTGAACTATTTTCTCTCTCTCTCTCTCTCTCTCTCTCTCTCTCTCTGTCTGTCTGTCTCTTTCTCTCTCTCTCTCTGTCTCTCTCTCTCCCTCTGTCTCTCTGTCTCTCTCTCTGTCTCTCTCTCTCTGTCTCTCTGTCTGTCTCTGTCTCTGTCTCTGTCTCTGTCTCTCTCCCTCTGTCTCTCTGTCTCTCTGTCTCTCTCTCTCTCTCCCTCTGTCTCTCTGTCTCTCTCTGTCTCTCTGTCTCTCTCTGTCTCTCTGTCTCTCTCTCTCCCTCTGTCTCTCTGTCTCTCTGTCTCTCTCTCATTCTTTGTTACAGGGGATGGCCTAGGTACAGGCATATATATGTACACACACATATCATATATGATATGTGTGTATACAAATATATATACATACAAATGAAAATGAATAAAAATTTTTGAAAGAAAGAAAATATCCCTTTACACTACCTATAGGTGGGCTTTGGATAATCTTAAGTATCTGGACACCTAATGTTAATAGGAGGGAATAAGAAGGATGTACCATCTTGTGACTTAGTCACTGGATTCTGCTTTATGAAGACAGGTAAATGAAAGTGCTTTTAATGACCTACATTGATGCTTAGGGAAGATTTCAAATCAAATACTGCATATCAAAGGGGAAGACAAAACCACTGAAGTTTTAGATTATGCCCATGTTTAAAGGTACTTTAAATCAATATAAAATTAATCATCCTTGTCATTGTCTAGCATTTTCATTATGCAAAGGTCTCATTATCAGTAGTTTACTGCAGTTACCTGAAAGAAGCTTGATGGCTGTTGAAGTGTTACTGCAGGTTTTATGAGCTGAAAGGTCTACAATACTTTCTCTGAAGACCAAGTAGAACTCCACAGACAGTAATAAAAAAAAGTACAGTTTAGCACACTAAAAGATTCATAAATTACTGCTTAATTTCTACAAAGTAAAAATGGAATTTTTTGAGCAAATGAGTCTCCAGCATTAATTTTTAGGTAAAAGTCTGATTACCAGCTTGCTGTGACAAGTTTTATAACATATATTTTTATTAATCTTTAAGTAATAATTGTGGGCCCATTTCTTATTCCCTTGATGAAATTTATATATAAAATCATTTATATGTCATATTACACAGAAATAAATCTCAGAAGAACAATTTTCAAAAACAAATTTGAAAATAACTATTGTGTGATGATTATATACTGACGACTCAGCAAAATACTATTTCCAATTGAGTGAAATTTAACACAAAGTGATCTATCTTGGATTCTATTCAAGAGAGTTTAGTTATTGACATAAATTCCTTTTGGTTGTTTTATATAAGGTGGCCCTATGACATAGACCCTAACTGACGGACATCATAACATTGAGGCCCAAGGGTATTTATCAAAAGTTGGGTCACTAAATTTAGCTTTCCTAAGTTAGCGTGTCAGCTATATCTTGTTATAAGAAAAAAAGAAATGTCATACAAGGTCAAACCAAAAATCTATTTGACACAATATTCTTTCCATCATAGTGGCAACAAGGGAAATTTTGTGAGCAAGTATGGTAGTTGTACACCATGATGTTGACCACAGACCCCAATGAACACCAGAGGTTTTCTTAAATTTGAAATGGCATGCTGATTTGAAAACTAGAATGATTGTGAAGTATACCAGTTCATCACTTCCAAGTGAGGTGATATCAACTGGAGAGCTTTGTGAAAATGGTAAGTGACATATAAGGAAAAAGGAGGATAGAATTGAGTTCTATCAGATGATTGTAATTAGCTTACCCAATGCCTATACATCCTTTCTAACCCAAAGACAAATATACTTACACTCTCATGAAGGACAGTTGTTTTGATTTGTATTATTGGCTAATATCTTTGTTGGCCATTATCTTTTTATCTTAATTAAATTTTGTTTTGATCTCATTGCTGTGGAAATTTACACTCCCGGGTGAAAAATAGTTCCCTTCTGCTGAGTGGGAGCTCATCTATGACCTATGACCTGAGGACATTGCCTGGGACCCTGACAGATGGAGAAACTTGAGCACAGTTACAAGGATAGTACATGTCAGAGATGGGACCTGAATTCAAGTTTTCCTGCCTCCGAGGCTGGTCCTCTATCCATTATGACATACTGAGGCAACTGGGGGTACAGAGAATAAAGCAATGGATTGGCCATCAGGAAGACACGAGTTTGAAATCTGCCTCAGCGATTCACTGTGTTATGCTGGAGAAGCCATTTAATCTCTCTCAGCCTCAACTTCCTCATCTATAAAATAGGGAAATATAGCACTTATCTCCCAGGGTTGTTGTGAGGATAAAATGAGGTAATATTTGTATGGAATGGGATATATTTGTGCCATAAAGTGGTACACACATCGGTGCTAGCCATTTTTCTTATTACTAAGAATGACTAGAGGATGAACTCTTTCACTCATGCAATGAACTCTTAGCAACAGAAACTACCTTATAGGGTTTCTGGGAGAAGCAAACGAGATAATATAGGGAAAGGACTTCCCAAATATGCAAGTGCTATATTAGCTACTGTTAGCTACTATTCTGAGTATGCCATGATTCTGCTCATTTATTTTTGTCAAAACTTAAAAAAAAGATTATTTGGGTAAGGATACACGTACTTAAAGGAGGAAGTCTTTGAGGATAGTGATTTTTAAAATTGTCCACCTGTCAACAGTCAAATGAAGACAAAATTATAGGAGCCTTTATTCTTTAAAGAAATGGACTCCTAATATAAATATGAATGATCTTTAAAATACTGATGATTATTCTTACAGGAACAGTATTTCTAAAACTGTAGGTGTATATCATGCAAAATTTTATGGAAACAGGGGGCTGCAGATTTTGACATTTTTTAGCCCGCCATTTATTTACCCATTATGGTATTTAGCACATTAACATTGACTGAACATACATAAGAATGTAAATATATACACCTCTGTGTGTGTGTGTCTCTCTCTGCCTCTCTGTCTCTCTCCTTCTCTCTCTCTCTCTCCCTCTCTCTCTCTCTCTCTCTCTCTCTCTCTCTCTGTCTCTCTGTTTCTCTGTCTCTGTCTCTCTCGCTCTCTGTCTCTCTGTTTCTCTGTCTCTCTCTGTCTCTGTCTCTGTCTCTCTCTCCTACACTTAAAGTGACTTCCCTGATTCATTACATTATACTGCTTTCCTTAAAATATCTTTTCAGCCCTGGTTCAGCCTGAGAAAGAGATGTTTAAAATTTAGTTCAGTATTTCTTTTTCATCAGTCTGTCCTAAAAAATGGACTAATTATCAAGGCCAGATTCTGCCATTGAGATTTACATAAAAGTTCGGTCCCTTTAACTTTAGTTCAATGTGCAAAACTGTGAAAGAAAGACAAAAGAAGGCTCTACGGCTCTTTCACAACTTTGCATGAGATGTGTAGGAAAGTGTTTTTTTCTGACAAAAATCTGGGTCTTTTCCACTTATTTATACAATCATCTGAAATATGCTCTGTTCTCATGAGCCTCTATCCTTACAGTTCAGGGATTTCAAAGATAGAACCAGGCCAGAGGCAAACACTACAGTGTGAACTTTCTGTTAGGGCTGGCTTATTGCTATTTCTCCTGGAAACAGATCACATTTTCTCCTAGAAATTGAGCACCCACAACTGAAAAGCAATTTTCAAGTAACAAACAGCTTTTCTTTCTTGAAAAAGAAATTCAGTTCCTATTAGGTTTATTTAGACAATACCCAAGTACTCATGATGACTTTGATGCGTAATGAATAATATCTATTTCTGATCATATGGAAATTCATGGTGCAGCTGCTCTAGAGTTAGCAGTTGTCAGTTTGTGATAAAGTAAGTATCATGGAATCATGACATCATTCTATATAAATATTGCCCAGCTGAATGCTTTTCTGGGTTTTCTTTGGATTTCTACATGCTATTGTAGAATAGAAGTCCCTTCTAAGCTATGAATTGCCTTCTTGTAACATAAATAAACCAATGTTAGTCTCACATGTCAATTTCTGTGTTGAAAAGTGAGCTCAGAAGGAAATGCTCTCCTAGAAAAAAATAATAATTAAATTCATCTGGAGGAACAAAAAATCAAGAATCTCAAGGGAAGCAACAAAAAAAGTTGGAGACAAGGAGGCAGTGCCAGATCTCAAACTATAATACAAGGCAGTAATCATTAAAACAATTTTGTATTGGTTATAAACATAGATGTCAATCAGTGGAACATGCAGAAGCAATCTAACATAGTCATAGTGTTTAATAAACCCAAAGACATTGGTTACTAGAGTAAGAACTTACAATTTGACAAAAATTTGGGGAAAACTGTAAAAGTCTGGTAGAAATTAGGTACAGATCAACATTTCATACTGTATACCAAGATAAACTCCAGATAGATTCAAAACTATATGAGTTAGACATATAAGGTGACATCATAAGCAAATTAGAAGAGCAAGGAAGAAATTACCTTTCAAATTTATGGGTAGGTGAAGAGTTCACGACCAAACAACAGATACGATCACAGAAGAGAAAAGGAACAATTTTAATCATATAAAATGAAAAAGGTTTTGCACAAACAAAACCAATGCAGTTAAAATTAGAATGAAAATAGATAACAGGGAAAAATTGTAGTAAGTTTCTATGAAAAAGGTCTTATACCCAAGATATATAAGGAACTGGTTCACGTTCATAAGAATAACTGTCATTTCCCAATTGATAAACTGTCAAATGATATGAACAAGCATTTTCAAAGAAAGGAATCTAAGCAATCAACAACCATGTGAAAAAAAAAAACCACTTCATATTACTAATAAGTAAAGAAATGCAAATTAAAGTAACTCTGAGAGTTCATCACATACCCATTAGATTGGAAAAGATGACAAAAGAAGAAAATGACAAATACTCAAAAGCCAGTAAGATAATAGGTACACTAATGTAACTGTTGGTGCTGTGAATTAGTCCAACCATTATGGAAAGCAATTTGGAATTATGCCCCCAAAGCCACTTAACTATGATTATTTTTTGACCAGCAATACCTCTACTAGGCAATATAGCCAAGAGATCAAAGAAAGAGGAGAGAGATCCATATGCACAAAATATTAATAGCAACTTTTTTCATAGTAGCAAAAAAAACTGGAAACTAAAGGGATACCCACCAGTTAAAGAATGGCTAAACAAATTATAGTATATGGATGTAATGGAATATATTTGTGCCATAAGAACTGATGAAATGAACGGTTTCAAAGGAAATGTGGAAGACCTCTATGAACTAATGGCGAGTGAAGTGACAAGAACTGTTAGCACAATTTACACAATGACAACATCATACGGAAAAACAACATTAAAAGACTTTGGAATTTTGATCAGTGCAACGACAAAGCATGAGTCCAGAGAAAAGAAGATGAAGCACACGACCTATCTCCTGACAGAGAAGTGATGGACTTAAAATGTTGAACGAGACACAAATTTTTTGGACATGGTCACTGTGGCAATTTTTTTTGCTAGAAAATGTATATTTGTTAGGAAAGTTTTCTTTTTCTATTTTTTGGGAGGTTGTTGGTGTCTAATGGATGGCAGGGAGGGAGAGAAAATGAAATCCTGTTATTTGGGAAAAAAAATTATAAAATTACTTTTAAAAAAGAAAATTTTCTCCAGTGCTTACCTGTGTTGAACTATATTACTCCTTTTTACACTCACTCCTGCAGTCAGCACAATAACCCTCGATATTATGGTTGTTCATATTTTGCAGGAGTCATGAAAAAAAACGTGTTTGTGGCAAAACCATACCTGCGCCTTTATGATAATCCCTCACATAGCTCACAGAGATTCAGTTCACAGAATTAATTGAGCTTTTACACTTGTCCATGTTGCTCTAACTACTTTAACACTGAATTACAAGTCGAAAAAAAGTTCACCAAAGTTAAATTCTATTTTTAAAAATGTGATTCTCCCTGAAAACATTATTCTAAATTAAACATGCCCAATAAATTGATGACCACAATATAAATGACTCTTTCTACGATAGTGTTTCACTACTGGCTCAAAATGCCAACAATTAGTTCCTTGAAAGAAACCTTTGAATGTCTTCTACATCCTATAAACCTACCATAATCACACGAGCTACTTGAAGTATTCTGGAAAAGCAGTCACACCCATGCCTGCAACGTCACTTCCCCCAATGACTATTCCACTCTCCATAGAAAGGAACAGTACCATATGATTTCAGAGAGGATGCATTTGATTACAAATTCCATGTTGCCATGCCAGATTCCTAAAACTGAGGTATGCACAATTCTCTGCATTTGATGTAAATTATATATACAAATATATATGCATATATATGTATATATTGAATTTTTATAGCAATTTTCCTCAGAATGAAAATGCCTGGTAGTTCCTATTGCATCATAATTGTAAGTCCTTCTGGGAAAGGGGCCACAGAAAGATTCAGAAGGTGGAAAACACAGATGGGAGCAGGAGAGAAAGTGACAGCAGCCATGGGACAGTGACCTGCAACTTCTCTTAAGGTTGGAATGAGTTGGTAAACACAAGAGGTAATTGCTGTGAAATTTGCACTTTACTAAAGAGAGTTAAAGAGCCAAAGAATGTGAAAAGCAACTTCTGATACCAAAGAATACAAATACAGATACTTTAGTGTGGGTTTTGAAGTGGGATATGGAAGTAATCATAAGATGTCTGGGTTGGAAGGAGCCTTACAGACCATCTAGTTCAAGCATCTGATTTTATACATGGGGAACCTGAGGCCAAATGAAGGGATGTGATTTGCTTAAGGTTACCCAATGACAGAATGGCACAGACAGATAAAGATGTTTGTAGGTCCACAGCACTGCTGTTTGAGAGGCCATTTGATGGATAAGTTTTCCTCCTGGTTTTGTGTGCTTTATTTTTTTAATTTTATTTTTAATTCATGGAATAAAATAAGCATTTCCGTAACATAGTCCAATAAAAAATATAATTGCGCATGGAAACTGCAAGTCTACTACGTTCAACTTGCTATTCTTTTCAAATATACAACAAAATTATCATGTAAGTTTTTTTTCCCTCCCCTCAATGGATATGTTTTTATAAATATACCCATTTCATTAGGTAGATGGTTGATGAAAATTATCTGCCTCTTTGTGTGTACCCTGTGCCTATCCCCAATATTTGTATATATTTACTCAAAAGGAGATCTCTCAGTTTTTAATAAGGCAATTTTTTAAAGCATGGTTGATTTTTTCCCACAAGCCCTTAAATTTTTGTAGGCCCTAGGCAAAACACCCATGTTTTAGGTCCAGTTCTCTTTTCATTACACTTTCCTAGAGATAATGCACCAAGAATGGCGAAGGGGATTACCTGCCAAGAGGCCTAGGCAATATTTTGAATCTGAAATGAGTGACTATCAAAAGTCAAGGAGTTTTCAATCTTAAACCTCATTGCTATTGCCTTGGAATCAAAAAGTTGAAGAGATGAGAAGCTTCTTTAGTTTTCAAAAAATCAAAATGCTGCAGAACTCTCATTACAATCTGCTTCCATTTCTGATCTACCTGAAATCCCATGGGCATATGCTCCCTGGGCTAACTGAAGGTGCCCTGACCAGAAGGCACAGTCAAGGGTAAAGAGGAACTCAAGTCTTCCCTAATATTCTGGAGAAGTTCCTAGTGTGGGGTTACTTTGCTTTCATTCACCCTACTTATCCCAGTCTTAGAATGAAGATGAAGCAATTGAAGTATTAAATTGCATTATTTGGTTCCCCTTTGGTAAAGCTGTAATTCTGGAAGAGAGCCATGTTCTCTATGGGAAATGAAGAAGAACCTCAGGAGCACAATACCTACATGCAGACAAGAAGGAAGAGATGGGCACAGAGGGAATTATTACATTCCCCAAGATAATTATGTTCGGATATCAACTCTCCTTCTTGTGGCATTTCTGCTGCTGCAGTAGTTTTCTAATTGACTCTTGTAATGTTCACTTTTCGCAATTAGAGGGCAAATCTTCTAAAGACTGCTTAGAATTTGCAGATGTAGTATCTTGCCCATAAATGCTGAATTACTGCCATTATTCAGGAATTGCTCCCTGCAAATAAGGTATTGAATGACTCAGAGTGAGGAGGGCACAAGTGAAGCAATTTTCCAACCTGAAGCCCAAATCTTTGAAAATGCTGCCCTTGAAAATCTAGCATTATAAATAAGCTCCTCAAAGTGTAAATGATTTTGTTTCATAGAGACCTTTGTTCTTCTCAAAAGCATTTTCACATGCCAGAACATGGAAAGAACTTTTAATGGAATTTTGTGGTGGGAAAATGATAGATCTCTCTGAAAAGTACAGTTTGGAACTGAATTTTTCCCAAATGGATAGTATGTTGTAGAATACATACTGCCTCCTTTAGATGAGAATTTCTGCTCAAAGACATGATTTTTTGTGACTATTGGTTAAGTTCTTTCCGAAGATCATCTCTACCATAAAACTGTGAGGGGTTAAAATGCCAGTGCACACTAGTCCTACCTGTGAGGAGTAGGAAAACTGGAGAGGGAAACATTCGAACTTTCAGATTTCCAAAAGACAGTCACGGGGATTCCTTCTGCTGACACCTATACTGATACCTACACGATTACGAGTTTTCTGTTCTGGCACTTTCAGAGAAAGAAGAAATGAGCTCAAAGAATGGCAAGTCTGGTATCTAAATATCTACCTGAGCCAAGAAGAATAAATAGATCCCCTAGTTGCTATGAAGGAGGGAAGTGGTAGCAGCTGCAGATTGAAGCCTGGAGGGTCTTGATGCCAGGTTGTCATGAAATCTCAGTATCCAGGCTAAAAGAAAGCTTGTGAGTCCAAGATAAAGTTTCAAGGTAAATTAGAAGGACGTGGTCTGTAAAAGCCTAGTGAGAGACCAAGATTAGATTAGATAATGACTGATAACAGTAAGAAAGGCACCAAACTGTACCTAGGTATTCATTTTTAAGTATCACCTAAAAAAAGTCTATTATATTTTGGAATAAATATTTATTTACTGACCCAAATCAAAAAACAACTCTTTAGTAGGGATAAAGATAACTACTAAAAAAGCTACCACAATTCTAGAGGGTGTTAGCAGAAATAGCATCCTAAACATGAGCACTAAAAGTCCCACCATGACTAGCTCTGGTCAAACCAAATGAAGACTGCCCAAGCCTAGGAATCCAATTTTAAGATAGTGGCAGGCAAACAAAAGTATTACAGACAAGGGTTTGCTGGATTATGAGGGATCTGGATAAGACTCTTAAGTGATAAGAAAGAACAGTTGAAAGAGCTTGAGGATGTTAGGTTAAAGAACAGCAAACTTGGCAGGGGGAGGGGCACATGCTTATAGTGCCAACCACTGTGGTAAGCACTGAAGATACTGTCCCTGCCTCTAAGGAGCTCAAATTCTCATGAGCGAGACAACATCTAAATAAATCAGTCCACACACGATCTAGAGAGTAGATGGAAGGTAATTCCAAAGGGGAAGGTACTGGAAGCTGAGGAAGGAAGGCAGGTGAAAAAATGCCTTCTGAAGAAGTGAGACCTTGAAGTGAGGCATTAAGGAAGCCAGGGTAAACAAAAGGTAGAGGTAAAAGTGTAAAGCATTCAAGGTATGGGGGATAACCAGTGCAAAGACATGGATATTGGACACAAAATGCCACGATCAAGGAACTGTAACTATTCCAGTATAGCTGGATGGTAAAGGACATGGATGGAGAATAAAGGATAAGGAGACCAGAAAGGTCAGAAGGCACCAGGTAGGGGAGGAGTTTTAGGTGCCAAACAGAAAACTTTGTATTTGATTGTGGAAGTAATAGGGAACCAATGGAGATTACTGAGCTGTGGCAGGAGTGACACAGTAAGACCTGTACTTCAGAAAAAAGTCCCTTCGGTAGCAGGTAGACAAGTTAGAAAGCTATTGCAGCGGGGAAGGTGGTAGGTGATTATGGGTCAATTTTCTACAGTCTGACTAATTCTGTGTGGATCCAGAGGAGAGTATTAAGATGACTAGGGAGATGTTACAAGGAAGTAGATTTTGTCTTAATGTAAGGAAGGATCTTCTAACAATTAGAACTATCCCAATCCACAAAGGCAACCTCATGTATATGGCAGCAGTAGAAATAGGACCAAGGAGGTGGCAAAAGGTAGTACATACTCCCATATAGAAGAAATCTGGCATGAAAAGGCAAGTCATTTGCTCAAGATCACAATGAAAATAAAGGAAAGTTGTACTCACAGCATCTGCTTGTTCTGTCAGGTCTTTATCCCACAGATCCATGGTTTTTGCTTTAGGGTCCTAAGAAAACCAGAAAAAGAGAGATTAAATGTTACCCTAGAAAACAGAACTAGAACTTCAAATAGGATATTATGATTTAGAGACTTTAACAAAAGAGCATACCAAGGCTTAGGAAATTTTCCCTGGGAAAATAACCTTTGCCATTGCATAGTCTTAGATAAAGGGAGAGTGATCTATTCTTCCCAATATTCTTGCGGCAATATCTCCCACATATCCTTTTCAATATTTTAGGGGAAAAGGGCCCCATTAAAAATGCCTAGTACATAAAAAACAATAACTCAATAAATTGGGAAGTAGTTTGGTAGAAATTAAATTTTGACCAATATTTTATACCACATGCTATATTAAGTGCAAAATGGATTATGTGACCTGAATATTAAAGAGCATATCATAAAACAATTAGAAGAAAATGATGGCTATGGATAGGGGGAGAGTTCTTAACCAAATGAGGGATAAAGGTGATCACAAACGGTAAAGAATATAATTTTAGTTAACGTGAAATTGGAAAACTTTGGCATAGAGAAAACAGATATAACTTTAGAGGGGAGGGTGAGAGAATAGGTAAGTAGGGGTATAGAAGGGAGTTTAGATTTATGAGAAAGGGAGGGTGGGGAAGGACCCTTGGAGTGGGGTAGGGAAGTCATAGGAGGGCAAGGTAGTGAATGGAAGTAAAGTAGAGGAGGCAAGAACCTACTTTCATTTGGAATAGGTGCAAGAGGAACAATACATATATATGTAAAAGAGTATAGAAGTCTTCTAAATTCAGAAGAAATAAAATGGTAGGGGCATAGGGAGGGGGAGGGGGAGAGAACAAGGGAAGGATCTTTATAGGGGAGGGTGAGGGATTAGGTAAATAGGGGTATAGAAGGGTGTTTAGATTATGGGAATGGGAGGATAGGGGAGGGATCCTTGGAGGGGGGTAGGCAAGTCACAGGAAGGCAAGGTAGTGGGTAAAAACAGAGGAGGCAGGAGGGAGAGGAAACAAGAAATACGCATATACATAAAAACAAAGATTGGCAGTAGAATAGATTTGGGAATGTATATGTCTATATATGTATGTATATATATGTATATATCTATAGCTATGGAGAAAGATTTAAACTTTATTGTAGCCTTCTGGGGGGGGGGGGTAGGGAAAAGGAAAAAAAGAACAAAGTAAAAAAGTGCACAGCAGAGAACAAAAGAAAACCCACAAGGAAGCAAAGAAAATGTGGACAATTCTCAACACAATGAGTGTTATTTATCATATCGGCTTTCTTGAAATGAAAATTTATTGTTACCTATTTTGAATCCTCTCTTATGTTTTGCTATGCACATGACATGTTTTTATTTCTTTCTAACTTTGTATTTAAGTTCCAATATTTAAGTTTATAATGTGGTTTTGTTTCTTTTTTTTTTGTTCTCTATCTGTGTTCTGGCGTTTGAGTCTAAAATAAAATTTTGGAAAAAACCTGATACAACTAAGATAAGAAGAGAAGCTGTCAAGTGGAAAAAAATCTTCACATCAGCTTTCTCTGATAAGGATTTTGAGAGCTAAGAAAGTAGGGAACTGACAGAAATATAAAAAATAAAGAGCCATTCTGAAATGGATAAGAAATTGAAGAAAATGAACAAACATTTGTGCAAAAGAAGAACAGCAAACTATTAATACCCACATGAGATTGTTCAGAAATCACTAATTGTAAGACAAAAGCAAATCGTAACAAGCCTGAGGTTTCACTTCATATAAGAAAACTAGCAAAGATGGGAATAATCAATGTTGGAGGGATTGCGGAAAGTCAGGCAGATTGATGTATTATTGGTAGAGCTATGAATATGTTCAACCATTCTAGAATTTAGAATTAGAATTAGAATTAGAATTCAATTTAGAATCTTGCTAAGAAAGTGATTGAAATGTACCTGTCCTTTGACCCAGAGGTCTCACTGGTAGGTTTATAAGAAAATAACCAGTCGACAAACATTTATCAAACATTTATTATGATCTAGGTACTATGCTAAGCACTGAGTATACAAAGAAGGCCAAAAATATGGTTCCTCAAGAAGCTCATATTCTAATGGGGGAGACAGCAGGAGAATAATTATGTATATACAAAATATATACTGTATAAATAGAAGGTAATCTCAGAGGAAAGGAACTGAGTGGGGAGATGAGGAGAAAGGATAGATTAGTACAATCCTCCTACAGAAGGTGTCATTGGAGCTTAGTCATGTAGGAAGCTAGGAGGTAGAGGTGAAGTGATATAGCATTGCAGGGAGTCAGTACAAAAGCTTGCAGGAGAATATTCTATGCAAGAAATACGTGGGCCAGAGTGGAGTACATGGAGGGAAGTAAAGGGCAAATAGACTAGGGTCCAGGTCGTGAAGAGCTGTAAATGCCAAAGGACTCTGTATTTGATCCTGGCAGTAATAGAGAGAGCCACTAAAGTTTTTGAATTGATGAGGGCAGGAGGAAGGCATGGTCAGACTCATGCTTTAGGAAGATTACTTTGGCAGTTGAGAAGAGGCTAGATTAGAATGAGGAGAGATTTATAACAGGGAGACCAGTTAGAAGGCTATTGTAATAATCCAGAAGAGACTTTCTGAAGGTGGTAGCTGAGTAAATACAGAAAAGAGGATTCATTAAAAAATGTAAAGGCAGAGATGGCAAAATTCAGCAACAAAGTGAACAATATGAAGGGAGTACAAAAAAAAGATGACACCAAGGTTATAGGCCTGGGTGACTAGAAGGATGAGGTTGCCTCAAAAATAATAGGGAAGATCATAAGGTAAAGTAAAGGGGTTCTGTTTTAGACATGCTGAGTTTGAGGTATCTATGGGGAATTTAATATGAGATGTCCAAAAGATGGTGATATGAATTCGGAAGAGATCTGGGAACAATCTCCATAGAGATAATTGAACTCATGAGAACAGTGAAATCATCAAGCAAGAAAGCATAAAGGGAAATGAGAAGTAGGTTCAGGACAGAGCCTTGAAGGTATCCTCAGTGAGCATGACCTGGATGAAGATCCAGCACAGAAGACTGAGAAGGAAAAATCAGATACATAGGAAATCTAGATAGAAGAGAATATCCAGGAGAATAGAGTGATCAACAGGGTCAAAGGCTGCAGAGATATCGTGATGGATGATGACTGACAAAGGGTCTTTAGATTTGGCAATTTACAGATCACCGGTAACCTTAAAGAAAGTAGTTTTGGTTGCAGAGGGTTTAGAAGAGTGAGAGGAGAGGAACCGAAGGCACCTAGTATAAACAACTTGTTATAGCCCGTGAAAATGCTTGTGTCAAGTGAAGATTTTTAAGGCTGGGAGAAGAATGTAAGTAGCTGTGAAGAAGCCAGAAGTTAAGAAGACACTGGAGATTACAGAGAGAAGGCATGTTAAAGAGTGCAATCTGCTGGAAAGCTCGGAGGTAATGAGATCAAGGGTGCACAAAGAGGGTTGATCTTAGCAAGGACAAGATCTACCTCTTTAAGTGAGACAGGTGAAGGAGAAGATATCAGAGGAAAGTGGAATAAGAGGAGAATGAAGGGAGAAAAGGGAGCTTTGGGAAGCAAAATTTTTTGGCAAATAACCTCAATTTTTTACATGAAGTACAAGGGGAAGTCCTTACAAGAGAGGTTAGGGATATGCTATGGGAAATTTAAAGAAGGATAAAAAGGTCTGGAACAACTATAGTGAAACCTAGGAAATAAGCCAAATTATGGGGGAACAGAATGTATGTCTCACTGTAATGAGGGCCCAGTTAAGATGATGTCATAAAACTGTTTTGTGATTTTCTCCATCCTTACTGAGGAATAAGAAAGGAGGTAGGTAATAATAATAATAATAATAATAATAATAATAACTAAGATTTGTATACACTTACTATGTGCTAGCTGCTGTGCTAAACACTTTACAAATACAAGCTAGGAGTAATCCAAGGTTTGGGCCTGACAAGTCTTAATTGATAACGGAATAAGGGGATAAAGGGATTCAAATGTACAGGATAGTATAGAATTGAACCAGTTCACCAAGGGCTTAAGATAGGGTAGGGAGTAGAGTGCAGACAGTACAGGGTCTAGGAAAGAATAAAAGGGGTATAAAGAATGGAGATCATGATGAAGATGAAGAACAGAGTTAAAGTTCATAAGTCATGGGGAATGGTATAATGATAAAAGGTTATGATCAGAAAAAAAAGAAATTCAGAATTCATGAATACTTTTGGGTCACGGCAAGATCAAGGTTGCAAACTATCTCTGTGTGTAGTTGAGGAAGAGTAGAGGTAGGTGATAGGAAGTAAATTGTGAAACATATTAGGGTAAGTGAGGGGACTTCAAAACGGAAGTTGAAGTTCCCTAGTATAAGGGCAGGAGTGGGGCTGGAGAAAAATACAATGACCCTGGCCCTGAACTCACTGAGAAAGAGAGAAGAATGTCTTTGTAGTCAGTGGAGAGGGGCCACCAGGATATACACTGGGTGATAAATTTGAATAGCATAAACCACAAATGAGTAAATGATGCTTGCTGACTGATAGTGGTAAAGGGAGAGTTTGGAAGCAGCAATGCAGAACAAAGAATATTCTGATTCTTCCATCACTACTAGTAAGTCACTACCAATATGAGTGAAAAATATAACCAGTACCAGAAAGGCTAGCCAGGCAGATGTGATGTTATCCATCAGGATGGAGTCAAGTCTCAGGGAGTGCCAGAAAATGGAGGGAAAGAGAAAGGAAAAGGTTTAAGACAGACAGAAAGGCCCTATATACAACAAAATGCTTATAGTAGCACTTTTTATAATAATGAAGAACTGGAAACAAAGTAAAACAAGGGAAACAGATGCCCATCAACTAGGGAAAGGCTAAGCAAGTTATAGCACAGGAAAGTATCGGAATATTACTGTGCTATAAGAAACAATGATTATGATAAATACAAAGAAGCAAGAGAAGATTTATGAACTGATGCAAAATGAAATAAGCAGAACCAGGAAAACAATATACAAAAACTACAACAGAAAGAACAACAACAATGGAAAGAACAGCAGAATAATCAAATTACCTTTTGGTAATTTGGTAATTGTAATGACTAGATTTTATACCAGAAGAAAAAATATAAGAATATATCTTTCAGTCTGCTTCTTTGTATAAATGGGAGGGCAAGGACCATGTATGTTCAACATTGCACAAAATGCCAGACTTTTTTGATAGCTTTGTTAGTTTTTATGAACATTTTTCCCCTTCTTAAAATTCTTCCTTATATGGGTCAGATCTCTGGAGGGGCTAGGGGAAGGATAAAATCAGAAATGTAAATGATACATAAATAAAAGTTATCAATAAAATGTATTTTAAAAGACTAAACATTGTATAATTACAGTGACCAAGAAGGAATGAGAAAATACTTTCCTTCCTTCTTTGCAGAGTCTGAAGACTATGAGTATAGAACATTGCATATCATATCTTTCAGACTCAGCTGACATGCTGTTTAGTTTTATTAAACTTTTTTTCTCTCTTAATTTTTTACAGGAGATAGCTTACTGTGAAGGTGAGGGGAGAAGAATAGATTTGCACATGAAGGTGATATAAAAACAAGATAGCAATAAAAATGAAAAATAAAATGAAAAAAATACTTTGTACCATAGTTTATACAAGCTGCTAGAACTTTGGGTATTAGCTCACAAAACCACAATTTTGTTAGAGAAGAAGAGGGTCATTGGCAACTAGGTTCTGACCTCATTCCTATCCTTTAGTGACATCACATGGGTTAGTCTTATGCTGCCATTTTGGGGAATTTGCCTGGTGTGTTAGATCCAGATAGTGGAATCCTGCCAGTGGCATTCTCAGAAGTGTTTATATTCAAACAGGTATGTGAACACATTGTAGGGGTCCAAAGGGATTTGGGGGATAAAAAACAGAGTCAACTTTGTAGGGCTTGGGCCAGTGTCAGACATCAACACCTTTTAATTCACCAGAGCTCTTAAAAATGAAAATGAGAAAACCTGTCAGCATTCACTCATCCACACACAGATTAGCCACTGCATGGAATAATCAGATCAAGTTTTTAATCCAGGCCAGTTTTGGTCTACTCTATACATACTTTCGAGCCATGTTCCTGATATCTTTGTGTAAGATCAGGAAGTGTACCTTGATGTCAATATCAGCCTCAGTAAAAAAAAAATTATATATAAATATGTATGTATATATATATATATATATATATAATACACACACATATATGTGTGTGTGTGTAAATACATAGAGAGATGTGTGTAGAGATGTGTGTATATATATGTATATATTTTTTTTTCCAGAGGTAAGTAAACTTTTGGGAGGAATACAATAGAATATATGCCGAAACCGAAAAAAAAATGACTCCATTTAACTGTGCTGCTCTCCCTAAGTAAGGAGACTAAGACTTGACAATGTTAATTAAATCAGATCCCTCACTAGTGTGCCCTCTGAGAAGTAAAGATGTATTCTGCATTGGTCATACAGTTTTTCTATAGAAGGTTCCCTGACAGATGTCTGATTTATCCAAGTATTCCCTTATTCTCAATCTCTGTGACTCAGCAGAGGTGGTAGGGAAGGTGGTAGTCCATCTGTTGCAATAGACATTTTCTCTCAAGCTCTCTAAGCTATCAGGGTTTTCTCAGTCTCCTCCTCTGTGTTTGGAATGACTGCAAGATGGAAAGCTGAAGATCTTGATCAGCCTTTCCTTACCTCTTGTATCTCCTTTAAAGGGACTTGGCATCCTCCAGCTAGGTCTTCCCAATGCCTTTCTTGTTTGTCTAGTTTCTGTGGTTCTGTGGATATTTTTGGAATGGCTGTCACTAAGCCCTCCACTGGCCATTCTTCCCCTTACTTTGTTAAATGAGTTCCTTTCTGCTCCTCTTTTAGCCCCACATCTCCTAGGGCTCTTCTTTAGCACTTAATTATTGCTGTTTCCTCAGGGAGCTAGGTCTTATAAAGTGAAAAACGATTCTAACCTCCACATGGATCACAGTGACAGACAGATTGATGCCTACAGGAAATGGCTCTCTGGAGGTTTTTCTTGCTGGATTAAAAACTTTTGCCAGATTGGAAGTGGAAAAGACATACGATTGCAGCAATTGAGGACTGAGGAGTCCAAAAAAGGGGGGTTCTGCAGAAGAGGAAGTGGGGTTAGTCCATTGAAATACTAAATGGCAATCCCATTTTCAAAATTGGGCCCTCACACCCAATTTCCTAAGATCTCCAGAATCTGAGATTATAAATCTAAACTTAAATATGTTTGTTCATGTGTACCTTATTTTTCTAAGCTCTACAAACTGCCAAGACAGGGAGCATTCTGGTGCCCCTCAAATGGCATCACTGAATATACATACACATAGAGCCATCCCTAATTAGTACAGAGAAGTAGCCAGGTACATGCTGGAGTTGGACCGTTATATCCCTCCTCAGTTTGAATGTTTGGTAAGCATAAGGCCTTGGCAAATAATTCCACAAACTCATCTCAGTAATCCTGAGCCTAAATTCACTGAATAATTGTTACATTACTCCCTACCAGTCTGATCTTTATATAGCCCAAAGCAGGATAGGTGAGACTATGAGGAAACAAAGATTAGAGGACCATTACTCCAGAAGGCACTTGACCTCACTGAAATCAGATAATTGACAAACCCAAAATGCACCCAATAGTTTTCACCCAGTGAAAAGGCACTAGCAACTATTCCAGACCAAAGCCCTTAATTCCAAAAGTTTAGAAACCTAAGCATAGGCACTGGTATCTAGAGTCTTGGATTTGATACCTAAGTCTATTTTTAATACCAAGACATGCCATGATGTTCTAAATGCTGAAAACAGCAGTTACTTACTCTTAACATTATATTTAAGAGGATGTCTTACTCCAGTCAAATCCAGCTTAAATGTGTCCAATTTTACAAAATAATTGCCCACTACCATCTTATAATGCTGCTATGTGACAAGGTTTCTGCGACAAACATCCATCTCAAATGGTCTCCATGGAATTCTTTGTCCAAGGAGGTTACCTTGGAGAATTCTATTGGCAGATATAAAAAAGAGACTGTCATCTTATAATTCCAAATAAGTCTTTGATTAATAGAGCAATTGTGTACCAAGTTGCTGTTCTCTGGGAAATTTACAATGATTTTATAAATGTATTTCTAAGTTCCAGAGTATTAAGATTCCAATGTAGATAGGGACAACATGTATCCTCTTGATGGCAAGCTTCAGAACATCACACAAACATATCACAGTTAGACTTCTAATAAATTGCTTGGTAGAACTGATGTCTGAATATATGATACTTTTCTGGAAATCGCCACAGCTGCCACTAATCCATTGTCCTGAAAGCTCCAGCTGTGGCTTGTCCTGGCTGCCCTGGAGCTAAGCCGTGGTTTCAGGCAGGGATCCCAGGGTGCTGTGATGAGCCCTTCCTGTCCTGCCTGCTGGGCTGCCTTCAGTGGGAGCTTTGTTTCTCTGTACTTTTGTGAGTTCTGCCGCCCTAAAATTTGTTTAGAGTCATATTTTATAGGTATTTGAGGTGGTTATGGGGGGAGCTGTGGAGTTTTCCTGCTTCTACACCACAATCTTGCTATATGACACTTTTCTTGGCCTCCACCAGTTCTTGCAAAGGCATTTGCAAAGTGATCTAATGGTCTATTCTAAATTTTTGCCATTCCCTGGATTTCATTGCTGAAGACATTATGAAAATCCATGGAAGACATGGAAGAAATTTTTCATACTGCTTGAAGTAAGTTGTATCTTTCTTAATGGAGACACACCAAATGTAAATTCCCATTGGTGGAAATAATAAAACATACTAAAGGTCCTTCTACGAACACCTGCTACCACACTGTGCAAAAAGGTAAGATGAAGAACTTGCCAAGGATATTAAACACTTAAACAGCCCAAATAAAGCTACTAATAGACAATTAACAGATATTACATTTAAAAAAAACCCTTTAGACAGGAGAGCTAAAAGCTTAAAGTATTAAAGGGGAATATGTGCCTTAGGATAAGCAAGAAATCAATAGACTGAATTTAAAGGTCTAAGTCACACACAGAACATAGCCCCTTCTCTTACTATTTATTTGGAAATCTAGTTTCTTAGAAAATAAGCACTTTGGCATAATATTTATATTTTATTCATTGTTTTGAGTGCTTTACTATTAAAAAATGTAATTTTTCATTTATAGGCAGTATGTTGAACACAGTAGGTAATTAATAAGTAGTTGTATAATGGAGGTCTAGCAGAGAGACATGTTAGAAGTCTATATATGTGCTCCAAGAAGATTTGCTACATTATTAAATATCATTTTACTACATCTTTAGGCTCAAAGGTTTTTTTCATAGCAAGCCATCATCCATTTCAGATGGAAATAAATAGTAAAATATGATTTTATTTTATAGAAATTCATTTAAGGGCCATCTTTTCAGTAATACATCCATTCCATAAACTGAGATGCATTTTTCCCTCTAATCAATGAAGTAAGCATTTATTAAGTACCTATTTTGTACCAGGCAATATGTAAGCATAGGGGATACAAATACCACAGTGATAGAGTTCCTGAACTAAAATCATCAGACAAATTAAGTTTTTATAACACTGAAGTAGGTAATGGTGTATAAGAAAGGTCATGCAAAGCCCTAAGGCTAAGTATAGTACGAATAAATGTAGCAACATATATAGTGCATACTGATGGATGCCACAAGGCCCCATGTGCCCCAAAGAGCCACGGTATCTGCAATTTAGAACATATGTAGTCCTCATATTTGAGTTACTCCTTTGGGTTAAAGCAGTTTCCAAAAGCCTTGCCTTCCATTTGCATATGTAACCTAGAGGACGAGCAAAAATCCACTAACATCGACTCTTCGTGGAAGAACAGAGCATTGCAAACAACAAACTGGCCACCTAGTTGATAATCTTCCCTCTGGCTGGCCCTTTCCTGAGAAATACAAAATGTAAAAGGATTATTAAATTATCTAGAAGTCAGTAGCAAATCATTGGAAGAAATAGACTGACAGAGACACTATTTACTCATAACCAGTGCAGCCCAAAGGAACATAAACCAGGAAGACATAAAGACCCAGGTGTGGCTAGTACCCAGTCAGGAGAGCATCTGGGAGCCCTAGAAATGTTCTGTTGTGCTGTTCAAACAAGTTACACCTCCTATTCAGTACAATTGTTTCAGTAGAAGCTACAGATTAAAGAGTACCACTGTCAACAGTTCATTTGGCAACTGCCAAGAGAAGACTTTCCCATTTAGATGTCATACTATTCTTGACCCTAACTGCACCCACATTACTCTCCAAAAGTTGCAGAATACTATGTGTCTTCTGTCCAACACCTTTCTTCCTCAAAGCATTCAGTCCTGTATATAGCTTAATGCTGCATTAAGACTTTTGGAGACACCCTTTGTGTGTGTGTGTGTGTGTGTGTGTGTGTGTGTGTGAATGAATACATGAATATAGTAGATAGGAATACATGGATATATTGCTATGTAAACTCTAAGTTGCTATACTTTTTTCTCATGTACCTATACTAGGCAGTAACTCCAATAGCTTCAAAAGTTTCCTCAGGAATCCCAGCACCAAATGAAAATGCTTCCCAAGGTGTTTAGTACTCAATGGGCTTTAATACATGATCCCCATTCAAGCTCTCATGAGATGTCTGTTGGTATGTGCTATCTTATTACTCTTTAGCTTGCTCAGTTTCCCATGAGACTCTATGGGCAGCTGTCCTTCCTTTACACAATTTAGAGAGCCCTACTCTGACCTTCTGACATATTCACCACTTATCCACATATTCTGGTACAAATCTGATTTTTCAATTCTCCCCCAAAGAAATATTCAAATCTAATACCTGCAAGTGTTTCAGGCATAAACTCTTGCTAAAATGATTCAATCTTATAGTTCAAAACACTAAGCATTTTCAGTTCCCATATTTCCTGAAAACACGAAGTCAGGAACTCTTAGGAACCTTTATTTTTATATTCCCTAAAGACTGGATTCAAGAATACACAGGTACTTGTAACTTCATTTAAATCCAATGTAGAAAACTCCTTTATTAAAAGCACAAGAGGGAATTGTTTAAGTGATTGGAAGGGGGAGGGGAGTCAATGTTCTTTCTGCCACCTAAGTTATCTTGGAAAATGTAGCAACAAAGACTCAAAAGACACTTTGAACCTTGATGGTGTCCCCTCCGTGCAACGAAGGGCATATTAAGTGTGATTATTTTAGTTGAAGAACTAGATGTAAAAGTTAACAACTGAATGGAATGATACATTAAAGGAGGGCACAGTATTTACTACACCAAGATTAAAAAGATGAGCTCTGAAGAAGACTTATAATGAAATAGCAGTAAGTCTTTCTCTCCCACCTCTCTCTCTCTTTCCCTTTGCTCCCCGAGGTGACTTGAAAGCACAATAAATCGCAGAGCACAAGTGTTAACAGAAGCCAGGTGCACTGAGCTCTTCTCTCCCTTTGAGTATGTGATGTATAGAGCAATATCCCCAGGAACATTTCCTGCAGGTGACTTTACAGAGCTGCCATGAAGCAGCCTGAATAACCACCACCCATGTCATATTTTATTTATTCAAATAGGGGAATTTACTGGGATGCAAATTTAATGTTCCTAAATAAATTCAAGAGTCTTAGAGAAAAATCAGAACTTCTGTTTTGAAGTAAATAACAGACATCTCTGGGCACATGACATCCTTGGGTGTATGTCTTGACTGAAAAGGCTACCCTATATTTTAATGGGTAGAGTGATAGGAGAAGGAAGGGAGGCTAGACAGGTCTGATTAATACAGAAGGCATCAAACACATTTCAGGAATGCTAGAGAAACGTTCATCCAAAGTTGAGGCTCCCATGAGGCTCACAGCTTGCTCAGGCCAACCCAACCTGCATACCTTCCAAAGTATTGGGATACCCTTCCCTGCATACCAGCCAGAGTTTGTGTTGCTCAACCTAGCTCCCACAGCTATCCTACCTTGGTTGCACATAAGATACAAACCATCTGTAAAAGAAGAAACAGGACTTGGTGAGCTTTGAGGTCTCTCCTGGCTGTAGATCTGAAATCCTATCATCTGTGAAGTCTTGGTCTTCCACATGGCTTTGAATGCCTGGCAAACTAATAGAGCTCTGCATGAGACAGCAGCGTAGGGTCTTCAAGATGATTCAAGAAAATTGTTACAGCCCTTGTCTCTTGTTGAACACAGTATCTTTTCTACATCTTGTGTAGTCTGTGCATGACATATAGGTTTGCCTGAATTGTCTGGAATGTGGTGTGACCTTCTCTCCTGTGAATAAGCACAGTTCATCCCGGGTTTAGTTCCTACCCCCTGATTACCCCCCTGGTACAATATATGTAGAGTTCCTTCAGATCTCCTATAAGCTACATGATCTTTCTAGTTTCAGATGCTACACAAAGATGTGTGCATGGAATCAGGCAGGAGAGAGACTTGATTTTTATCCATGGCCAGTCCCTTATCACTACCTCTACCATCTTTCTTGCCAGAGTCACTGAGCTACTAGTCATTACTGATGGGGTGAGGACACATATTCTGGGATGCTCTTGGGGTCAACCCTGGACTATACCAAGCTGTTAATAATGACCCTTTGTCCAAGTTAGTGGTCAGAGGATACCACTCAAATGCAAAAAATGAAGCTACCCAATTGTGTTCTGTGAGAATACCCCTGCCTTTCCACAGTCAAGTGGCTTGATGTCCATGTCATTTTGAACATCAGAGCACCAATGATGACAGGAATAATTATCAGTGAATCATTTCAGAGATTTATTTAATTTGTGCACAGTAAATCTACCCCTTTGAGTCTCATTCTGAGTCCACAAATATTTCAACTTCAAAGCACAAAGAAATTCCATGTAACTACAAAACCCCCAAATTGTTCTTGTTCTTAGCAGAATGAATGAATTTCAAGAATGAAGGTCTGTGAGTGATGGACTGGAAAGCCTAGTGATCCGGACTCAGAAGATCTGGCCTGGAGTCCTGGACCTGCAGTTTATTAGCTCAGTGACCTTAAGCAAGTCTGTAAGTCTCAATTTCCTCATTTGCCAAATTGAGATCTTAATCCTTCTTAACCTCTCAACCTTCTAATGTTCCCAGCAACTCTTGAAGGCTAAGTTACAATCAAGTTGCCAGTCTGCAAGAGTTTATACTCAGACATTTCCTGCACATGTAAAATCACAAGTCTAGACCCTAAAAGTGGGTTGAAAAGTTAATATATAACTCGCATGCAAAATTCAAAGTCTTTAATGGAAGAAAGAGTGATGTATCTTCATTTGTATTATCTAATGAATTATTTGTTCAACTAAATGAAATTGATATCAATGACACTGAGAGGTTTTCCATTAAAAGTATAGGCTTGCTGCAAAAGAGCATAAGGTTAGGTAGCAGAAGATAACAGAAAGGGATGCTCGTAAGGCCAAAAATATGGAACAAAGGAATAATTTTGTTAGCACTTTGGGGTCAAATTGTCTTCATCTCTCTTAATTTCATTCTACTTTCTCCCCCCCAGGTGCCACAAAAAGTATTCAATCAGGTTGGTTTGGCTAGCAGCATTCAAGGCCATTTATTTGACTGCTTTAAAAAAAACTTTAGACAGAAAAGCCATTTTATTGCAGGCTTAGATCACACAGATGAATGGTAAAAACCAAAGAGGCATAAATGTCTTGAAATAGTGGTCCAGAAAAATGTTGAGGAGGGAAAAGAATGGCATGATATGTCACAGGTTCCTCAAGATCACATGTAGCATGTCTTCAGTTTCTTTTACATGCCTCTGTAGTCCCTGATTAGTATGCTATGGTTCAACACTTGGTATGAGGTGATACAGTGTTATAAAGTGGGGTACACTTGCTCTGAGACCTAAGCAGTATAGATGGCCCAGAAGGTTGATGTCTATGGACTGAGGTGAAAGGGTTACCAAGAGAAAGCTTCTGATTGATTTATCATAGATGGGTAAACCAAGAAAAGGAGTTGGGGCCAATTCGTTCAAACACTTAACTAAAGTGATCAGAGTAATGAGTCCAGTGGTAATGGGGACAGTTTTGAACACATTAAAGATAAATTCTAGGGCAATAGATTTTATCTCCTATGACCAAATCACCAAAACAATTTTAGTTTATACTATAAGTTCCTTGAAAAAGTACATTGTTTTTACTTTTCTTCCCTCACAAACACACACACATTTGTACTCATTTTGAGAAGAAAGTTATGAAAAATGTTTTCCCTGTAAAATTCTCTTCCTTCCCCCTGTTTTTTCATCCTGCCTTGAAATAGCAAAACCAATTACCTGGTCAGCAAGGAGTCTTCTAATGTGTTTGTCCTTGCTGGGGCAGACAATGAGTTAACTTAAAGAAGCAATTGGAGTGGAAAGAGCTAGTCATCCCTCCCTCTTCAACCCACTATTCAATTAAATCCCCTCATCTCCCTTTTTTTCCTTTTCTCTATCTCCTTCCTCCTTTCCCTTGGTTATGGTCACAAGACTGTTGCCTGATAAGTTCACTGCAAATTTTGTGACAAGAAAAAGTGGTCTTCCCTATCTTTACTAAAGATGGTAGAGCCCCAAACCTGAAACTCCGAAAAGAGGGATACCCTAAATACAAACAGTACCATTCCAGAACCTTGTAAGAGCAAGAGGGAGCCAATTTTCAAATATACTCATGCCACCTGCAGATTCACTTAAAGCTGTCTTCTTTTTAAGTGGTACCAGCTAACAGAAATGTTATCAAATAGAGATTCCAATTAACTTTGCCATTGATTGTTGTATAGCTCTGGGTGAGTCAGTGATTGTTAGTAAATTGGTATGAGAATCTCTAAGATCAATGAGGGTGATGGCAGATCAGGACCAAAATGCTTACATAATTTCTTCCCCACAATTGTGTTCAAATGAAAAGATCAAGGAAGGAGGAGCTAAGTTAAGCAAGTCAAAATGATATACAGGCAGTCTCTAAATAATATAAGCACATCCCACACACAGTCATAGCCTTCTATTAGCCCCAGCTGAGTAGACTTCTCCTTCCTTTCATTTGACAATGGAGGTCCTGCTGCCGCTTCTGATGACTCCCTCCTTCTCCAATTCCACACTCACTTCTTACCACCCCTCAGCATTAGGCCAAAGAAGGGTTTCACAGAAGCGAAGGAGAAGGGAAGAGGAAACCCCCCATGGCTATGACTCCAATCTTGTTATCAGCAACCCCATCCCTGGTTTGATTTTCTCAACCCCCAGCCAGGTCTTTACTTCTCCAGTGAACCTATGCCTTCCTCAGAAAATAGAAATGAGTCACATCAGTTTAGTCCTTTGAGTGTCCCAAAGGCCACCACTGGCACCTATGTGCATTTTTATCTTTCCCTAGGAGGTATAAATGAAAAAAAATAGGTAAGAGGTTGGAAACATATGAAGAGTCGTTTTAGCTCCATTCAGTAAACTTCCTTAGAAAGCTAAAAAAAGGACCCCATGCTCCTGCAGGGCCAGGAGGAGGAAGGAGAAGATGTGAGTCTGTGTTCTCATCTGCATGGGAATAGAGGAGGAGGTCAATCCCAGATGAAGGCAATGAATAGGAACTGGTGGACAGGGGAAGGAAAGCAGGCAAGTTTTTCAAGCAGAGGAGTGTCATGATCAGACTAAGCAGTAGGGCTTAGGAAAGAAAAGAACGTGGGTAATGGGTAGAGAGGGCTAACCAGGACTGACAAGTGCCTGTAGGGTTTTATATCCAAAGAGGCTCTTGTCCACCACAACTTCTCACTCCTAACTCCTTGAAACTTCCAATCTTTTTTCATCCCCTGGGTGCCTAGTACTATGCTAGATGGAAGGGTGATACTAAAGAAATATGAGGGTTACTGTAGAAGATGACAGAGTACAGACCAAGACCCACCTGACTTCTCCCAACATTTCCCTCAAAAATAACACCTTAAATAAAATTTTGGAGTGACAGAGCCAACAAAAAGTTAGAGAGAGACATTTATCCAGCCTAAGAAAACTTAGGAGGTCCAAAGGAGAAGTCTGTAACACCATAGTGGAAACAGGTCCAGGATTTGGCAAAAGCATCAGTGGTGGGTCTTGGAGGCAACTGCGACAGCAGCAGGAGCTCTCAGCCCTGAGACAGAAAGGGGGTTGTACAACTGCTCAGAAAGAGAACTTCATTATCGGTTGGTTCAAAGAGGGAAGAATACATATTAACGCTCAGTTGGGTATAGAAATCTATCTTACCCAATAAGGAAATAGGAGGGGAAGAGGATAAAGTATATCGAGGAGGGAATAATAAAAGGGAGGACAGAGGCACTGGTCAGATGCCAGACTTTTGAAGGAGAGAGAAGAGAGAGAGAGAGAGAGAGAAACAGAGACAGAGAGACAGAGACAGAGAGAGACAGAGAGACAGAGGGAGAGACACAGAGAGAGAGACAGAGAGACACAGAGAGAGACAGAGAGAGAGAGACAGAGACAGAGACAGAGAAAGAGACAGAGACAGACAGAGACAGAGGCAGAAGAGACAAAGAGAGACAGAGACAGAGAGACAGAGACAGAGAGTGACAGAGAGAGAGACAGAGGGAGAGACACAGAGAGAGAGACAGAGAGACACAGAGAGAGACTGAGAGAGCGACAGAGACAGAGACAGAGAGAGAGAGACAGAGACAGAGAGACAGAGAGAGGCAGAGAGACAGAGAAAGAGACAGAGACAGAGACAGACAGAGACAGAGACAGAAGAGACAAAGAGAGACAGAGAGACAGAGAGAGACAGAGAGAGAGTGACAGAAACAGAAAAAAAGACAGAAGGAAATACACAGTAATCATAACTGTGAATGTGAAAGGGATGAATTCACCCATAAAACGAACACAGATACTAGAATGAACTGGAAACCGGAATCCAACAATATGTTCTTTGCAAGAGACATACTTGAAACAGAAAGACAGATAATTAAAATAAAGGTCAGGCACAGAATCTATTATGTTTCAGCTGAAGTAAAAAAGACAGGGGTAGCAATCATGAGCTCAACAAATCAAAAACAAAAACAGACTTAATTAAAAGAGATAATCAAGGAAACTACATTTTGCTAAAAGGTACCATAGACAATGAAGTAATATCAAAAAATTTTACAGCAAGTTTCTCTGACACAGGCCTCATTTCCCAAATATAGAGAACTTAATCAAAGTTATAAAAGTGAGGGCCATTTCCCAACTGATAGTCAGGGATATGAGCACGAGTTTTCAGAAGAAATCAAAGCTATCTACGAAATGCTTTAAATCACTACTGATTAGAAAAAAAGTTAAAACAACACCTCACACCTATCAGAAATAACAAATGCTGTAAAGGATGAGGGAAAATAGGTACACTAATGCATTACTGGTGGAATAGTGAACTGGTCCAACCATTCTGGAGAATAATCTTGAACTATGCCCAAAGAGCTATAAGACTGTGCATACCCTCCAGCAATACCACTACTAGATCTGTACCTCAAAGAGGTCAAAGCGAAAGGAAAAGGACCTATGTTTACAAAAATATTTCTATCAGCATTTTTTGTGATGGCATAGAATTGGAAATTGAAAGGATGCTCATCAGTCCTGGGGAATGGCTGGACAAGCTGTGGCATATGATTACGATGGACTGCTATTGAACTATAAGAAATGATGAGGTGATTTCAGGGGAAAAAACATGGCAAGTACTATATGAAGTGATGCAAAGTGAAGTTAGAACTGGGAGATAACTGTGTATCATAACAGCAATGTTGTAATGATGATCAGTTGTGGCTACTGATCAATATAGTGATCCAAGACAATTCCAAAGGATTCATAATGAGGAAAATTCTATTTACCTCCAGAGAGAGAACTAATGGACTCTGAGCACAAATTGAAGTATAATCTTCTCACTTTCTTTTTTTCTTTTTTTGTGATATGGATAATATGAAAATGTCTTGCATAATTTCACATATATAATTGACATCATATAGTTTACCTTCTCAGTGGGTAGAAGAGAGTTGGGAGGAAAGGAGAGAATCTTGAATTCAAAATGTAAAAAGAAAAGAATGTAAAAAATATATTATGAATAAAAAAGGGAATATGATATACATAGTTATCAAACATTTGTGGATCCTAAAAGAGAGAAGCAGCTTCATTTTCTTATATAAGAAGTGGCATATCAACAGGCATAATAAGTGTGACAAGAGTGCAATGTTCTGGAAGGAGAGGTGCAAAATATGCAATCCCCAAGTCACATGTGGCCGACAACACTCTCGTGTGCAGTTCAAACTAGACTGAAATGTAATTGGGAAATATTTAACTAACTAAATAAAAATTTAATAACACACAGATAATGTTAACATGTGGTTTTCTAAGTCAATATGTGGCCTGCAGGAATCCTTATGCATGGGTTAGTGGCTCCCATTTCGATTTGAGTTAGACACCACTGTCATGGAGTATCTTTGTGAATTCCATCATTAATAAACCTTTACTGAATTCCTAAGTTGTTCTGTACCATAGAAACACAAAGATAGGAGACAAAGTCCCTCCCTTCAAGGAGTTCAAAATGTGGTTGAGACAGAACAAAAAAAAAATCAAACGTATAAATAATGGTAGAAGGTAGCATCAGCTAAAAATCAAATGAATGACACAAAAAGTGTGCCTAAAGTTTAGAGAAGGGAACAGTCACTGGGGGCTAGTATAGTTGGAGAAGGTTTAAGAGAGAATATGAGTCTTTTTTTTTTTGGAAGGGGGAAGGCAGGGCAATTGGGTTTAAGTGACTTGCCTGAGGTCACACGGCTAGTAAGTGGTAAGTGGTAAGTGTCTGAGGCTGGATTTGAACTCAGGTCCTCCTGACTCCAGGGCCTTCTGACTCACTGCACCACCTAGCCACCCCAAAAATATGAGTCATAAGCCAGACCCTGAAGGAAGAATTGGTCATAGATAAACTGAAGGGGGAAGTGAGCAAAGATGCCAAGGTGAGAATGTTAATCAAATGTTTGAGGAATAATAAAGAGAACAGGTTGGTTAGAGTGCAAGGGGCTTCTAAGAAAAAGAGATAAGGCTAGAGGGCTAGTTAGGGGCTATATGGTATAGGGCTATGAAATGTATGGCTATGGAGTTTGGAATTTAGTCTGCAGAAAATGGAGAACCAATGATGGCACTTGAGCAAAGGTGCCTTGTACATAAATCAGTGTATTAAACTGGTAGCAATATGAAGGATTGTTTGGAGGGGAAGAAGCTGGAAACAGGGAAACAAAAGCACTACTGCAATAGTCTGGCAGCTAGGTGGCGCTGCAGTGGATAGAGTGCTGGGCCTGGAGCCAGCAAGACCTGGAGCCAGCAAGACCTGGAGCCAGCAAGACCTGAGCTCAAGGCCAGCCTTAGACACTCACTAGCTTGTGATCCTGGGCAAAATCACTCATCCTCTGTTTGCCTTAATCCACTGAAGAAGGAATGGCAAACCACTCTACTATCTTTGCCAAGAAAACCCCATACACAGGGTCATGAGGAGTCAAACAGAAATGAAAAACTACTGAACATCAGCAACACTACAGTAGTCCAGGTGAAAGGTAATAAGGCCAGAACTCAGGTGACATTGGTACAAATAGAAAAGGAAGCATAGGTATGAGAAACACTGCAAAGGAACCATAAACAAGCCTTGGAACTAAACTGGATATGTAGGGCAATAAGAATAACTCATGCTTACTACCTGCTAAACCAGCACTTACCTGTTGCACGATAGTCGTTAACTGCAGGCAGAGTTGAACAATCTTGTTTTTTAAGACTCCGTATTCTGTCACAGTGACAAATGGAAGTCTGCCAGAGAAAGATAATAGAAGACCCTATCAATCTGGGTTTCACTGAGCATTATCTCTTGCCATTTATACCTAATGCCAATAACAGGCTAATTAATCCTCTGGGGAAACTAAGACAGTGATGATCTGCAATGGCTAGAGTCATTAGAGCATCCTCCAGAAAAAGACTCTGTTAAACTCTAGATCTCAAACTTCCTTGTCAAAGAGGAACAGCTGTATTTTCTCTAGGAGGAAGCTTATATTCATGTTGGACATGGAGATATCCTCCATGGCTTTGACAAGATTTGTCCCATAACATGGCTCCAGAAAATACTCTATGGGTCTAGCATGAACACCCACAGGATTCTGGATGAGGTAACAAAACCTCTGTGCCTTTGATAAGGCATTATCCATTGCTCAGGAATTCCCTGTTTTCAGAGTACCCTATGTAAATATAAATTAATAAGCAACATAGTGCCAAATCCATCTTTATTTTAACAGGAGAAATGCAATTTAATTTCAAGAGTTAGCAAGAAAGAGCCATTTAAGCCTCAGATCTAAGTTTTGCAGGTTGTAATGCTGCCAGTTCTTGGGGGTAATGGGGAGGGGGGAATTCATTGATTGAAGGCTCATTTTTTGGAGGCCAACTCTGGAAGTACATGTGGTTTGGGGCAACATTTCAAAACACTTCTTAAAATTAAGTTTATAAAACCTCTGTGTGGCAAAACTCGCTGCCAAAAAGCACAAGATACTTTCCTACGGCTCCTTCCAGGCATGAAACATGTGGGCACAATTCTCTTGACCTGTCCTTCCCCTTCCTTGCCACCTACCCCTTCCCTTACCTCACCTCAGCCAGGCCATTAAGAGCTCTGGACCAATGGCCAGTAAACCACTGAGACAGGGTCACAAGGACCATGACATGATTTGAAGTGAGGCCCTGAGACTTTACTATAAAACATACAAGATTTGTAAATTTTTGGTCACATTCAGCTAAACGGTCTTCAACTGCCGAACTTTATAATGACTATTAGATAAATTTCTTCTCTAGAAATTATTTTCTTGAATTCTGTAGCTATAAATTCCATGGGATGTATATATGTATGTATATATACATTTAGACAACAACAATAATATTTAGGCATTAATCAATATATCGCCCAGCTCACACCTCCTCCAATAGTCCCAGAGCATTTGCCTGGGTCAAACCTTTGCCCCTTTCATTCTCTAACCCTAATTTCGTGACTTTGTGTCCTTGCTGCATCTTCCCAGGAGAAAATAAGCTCACTGAGGGCCAGGACTGCTTTGTTTGTCTTTGTAATCCTGCACTAGCATAGTGCTTGGAACACAGAAAGCAATTTGCTGAAAATGAATTTGAAATTCCCAGACTAGCATTTGGGAAGACTACATAAAGACCAAACAAAACCGAAGCCCAGTGGTCTCGTGTTCAGAAAGTAGTTCTAACACGAAGTTGTTATGCAGACCTAGGCTCGCAGTGTTTGCAAACCTAATCTCTTCTACTTTTTAACCTGATGTCAGCAAATCCAAATAACTCACTCTGGAGGCCGTGAACATTTAACAAAAGCAAACAAAGAAGACCTGAAGAAGAGATTGCTCTTGGGAGCAGGCCATGTGATGGGACTTTTTTCTTTGTTTTCATGATGAGCTTTTGAATTAAACTCTTGAATTAGCTCCAATTCTTCAAAATAGTCACTACCTCTATTACAGAGATGACTCATCAGATCTATAGCCTCCTTTTTAATAAAGCTGAAATGATTTCTAGGCCTCAAAACATGGATTTGATTAAGCCAGACTGAACCAGGTCAAATAATACCTTTGAATCTCAATTTGAGAGAAATTCAATATTAACACTAATAATTGAAAATTTACATTTTAATAACATTTTTCTCTTGCACATTCCCAGAACACTTCAAAGACTAAACATATAGGGCTTTATTCACCTGCCACAGAGATAAAGCCAATTCTGGGTTGAAACACAGAAGCCACTTTTCCCCAGCAACACTACTCTAACAAGTTTCAGAGAGAAAATAAGGAGCACCTCCACCAATTGACACTCCTCACCAGGCAATTTTGAAAAGGGGAAATCTAATTACTATATGGGAAATGCAATTTGGCTAGGCCACTCAGGTAAAAGCTAAACCAGGAGTGTTAATGGGCATGAATGATTGAGTTCTCCAATTTGTACCTCAGCTGAAACACACCATCTCAAGGCCCCAACTGTGTTCAAACCCCATGCTGCTATCTGCTCTGAAAGTGACTCAGAAGAGTGTCCCTAATGAGTCACTGGCACAACTTCCAACGGCATCTGGAGTTTCCTTGAAGAACTTTGCAAAATCCTGTGTCACTGGAGCTTTGAGGCTCAGAAAGTAATGGAGGGATTTCCAGCAAACACTCTCAATACAAAGCACCCCACTTTACATGTTAGGCACATGGGCCACAATACCTCTTTCCCTGACATCACAACTTCAGAAACCTGGCGATTCAGAATTTCTTTTCTGAATCCTTTGTGGTAATGGCACAAAGGGGAAATTAAGTAAGGAAACCTGAGGCCCTTTAAGTAATGCTCAATATTTTAAGTTATCAAAGAGTTAACTAAAAACCCATAGATATAAATTTGATATTTTGGATGACTGGTCAATGAGATCATTTGATAAAAACTATGTCATTTCTGCAAGGGGTCTCTGATTGCCTCGAGGAGCATTTGTTAAAAGAACAAGGCTCCCTCCCCACTAATGTGTACTTTTGAAGTTCTCAAACTTCTGATTTTTAAAGAATGTTCATTAATGCTAACGACTGGATATGACAATTTGGTGAGGGAAAGGAATACTTTGTGAGAAAGGAATAAAACAAGAACATTAAACCGAGTCATCTCTCAATTCTCCATGTTATAGATTCCATCTCATTTGCTGGGGGTCCTTTCCTCTCATCATCACTTAATCAGTGCCCTTTTTCTTCAGTTCTCAGTCTTATTGTGCTGCATTATAGAGATCCCCACAGCATAACAGGAAAGGCAGAGAATCAAGAGACATAGGTTCTCATTTCAGGCCTGATGCTAATCATTTGGGTGACCTCAGACAAGTTACTTAAACCGCATTTGTAAAATGAGGGAGTTAAACTAGGTCATCTTAAAGGTCCTGGCCAGTTATAAAATGCTAGGATTCTCTGAGCAGTTCCAGTAAAATGTCAGTCAATTGACTGGAACAAGCATGGGAAGAAAAGGCAGAAATTTCCATTTAAACTTCCTCTGACTGTAGCAGCTCCTCCTGTGTTTATTTATTTATTTTTGTCAATCAAGAATTGATGGAAAAATAAGCAAATGGCAAGTGACCAGTTAGAAAGCAGGCCTCACTTTGCTTATCTACAAAATGGGAAGGAAGGGAGACTGGACTGGAAAAGGAGCAGAAAAAAAGCCTGAGTTCATGACCTATCCATACACTCTTCCCACATGCACGTTGGCACTCCTATATCTCCCACTGTTTGATTTCTCTGTCTCTGGAGCTTTGCTCTAGCTAGGAGGGAAGCCTCAGGCATATTATCCACACTAGCATTCCTTCTCTTCCTGCACATAATTGAGAGTTGACTGTAGTCTTTCAGTCAGAACTGACTGGAGTCAAATCTAATTTGGTGGTTGAGAAACGGACATCTTCATATTATCCCTGTGACACAGGAGTAACATATGAAGAGTTTTCTCTTTATCTGCCTTTTAGAAGGACAAATAAGAAGCCCGTGTAGAGCACAACCAGAACCAATTCCTGAATAGTCAAAAGTTGGCTACATTTCTAGTTCAATCATAGGTCCTCTGTTTTCGATATTTACCTTCTTGGATCTTTTTCCCTTGTGCTTTATGCAAAAATATACACTTCAAAAGCTGCAATAATTCTTATCTTTTCTTACATGTGCCACTGGAGCTAACTATTTACATGAAAACTAAAGTAATTGGGTTTGTGAAGCCTATAACTTTTTGTGGGTAAAGTCTATAGCCTTCTCAATATATCTCTTTTATATATCTCAATTTTAAAATGGAGTCACAGAATATGAGAGTTAGAAGTAGCGTTAGAGACCATTCTTCTCATTTTAGAGATGAGACAAAAGAGGGAAATGACATTCCTAAGGTCAAAAGGCTCATGTCAGAGCTGGGACTCAAACCGTGGTCTCTTCCATTCTATCTACCTTGTTTAATGAGGCAGCTTACCATGCTGCAGCCTGCCCCTTCATCCTAGGGCTAGCTGAGCCTAATGGGAAGAGGCACTGCAAAAATAAAATTGAATGTAAGACATCAGAGGTTATAAAATGTCAAAGAACTGACACATTTCCAAACTATAATATAAAGTGGGAAAGACAAAAAGTCAGTCAGCCAGAACTACTCCAGGACTTTAAGGATCACAAGCTTAGAATTACCTGTCGAGCCAGGCCAGTAATTTCTTGGCAACACCAATCAGGTCAACTACAGCAGTGAGACAGTTATTTGGTAGTTGTCTGTAGGTTCTAAGACCAGTGAGGACGCTCCTCCTTCGTCCAGCTAGAAAGCCCTGTAGGCTTTTGGCGGCCACGTTCAGCTTATGAGCAAGAGATCTCAGATTTTCAGTTTCTAATTCATGGTTCTGAAATCAAAGAAGGGGGTGGGGTGGAGAGAAAACACAAGGTTAAGCACTTTGATATATTCACAGAATCATAGACCACAGAATTGGAGCAAGAAGGGACCTCAGGGGCCATCTTCATTTTACAGATGAGGAAATTGAGGCTCCTGAGAACACTCCTTAGAACAGAGTGACTTGTCCAATATTACACAAGTAGAAATGGAAAAACTAGGATTTTAACCACATTCTCTGACTTTAAACCCAGTGCTCATTCCATGGTACTGTGCTGCATCTCCAACCAATTAGATGGATTTTAACTTCAGTCCTAAATAGCCATAACCTAAGAGATATGCTACCACTGTCAAATTTTGTTTCTTTCTTTTCACCTTGATTTCAATTATAAACACCTCCCCTAACAAAGTTCTTTTCCTCCCTCTTATGCTGCTAAGTACTCAAGGATGCCTATCCCATTTTGTTCAATCCCTACTAAGATGTTACCTGATAAAAAATAAAATATTAACACTTAATCTCAACACCTTATGATGTGATCCTGTAATGGCAAGCAAAGTAATACTTAGCTCCTTGTTTCAGCTAATCAATTGCCTTTGGGCCTTGCCTGTGATTATATCAAGTCTTTGCTGGAAACAGTATACATTTTGTTGCTCTTAATAGGCTGAAGGGCATGTGGAGACCTTCCCTGCCCTTAATAGGCCTAACATCATCACATGGAGCCCACACTAGGAGGAACTTGCCCAAAGGGTAGAACAGGAAGGAGCAGAGCATATAAAAGCTTGAGTACAAGCTGGGACCAAGCAGAAATGGGAGGAAGGATGCTTTTGGTGACGGCACTCTGTCTGTTTGTTCTGTCTGTTGAACTGTATTACTTTGTCAGACAGAAGCATTCTGTTGATTTGTGTTGATTTCTCAGACAGACAGTGAATTAAGATGATAGTGCCTGCAATGTATATAAATAGTGTTGTAACCCTGTTGAGCTTTGTTTTCCTAGAAACAGAAACTGTGAAGAGCTTGGAGTGGAACAATCCCTGTGAGCTGTGCTATGGGATAGGAGACGAGAGCTGCCTACCTGTGAATCTAGGCAACAGTCTTGTGAATTCAGGTAAGAGCTGAGAGCCACCAGCCAGTGGAAGAGGAACCTGGAGTTTGGAAGTCAGCCTTTAGTTAAGATGAAGGGATCTTTACTTGGGTACTCTGTGCTGACTGATGAGATTTGTGACTTACTTGTGACCTAGAGGTGGATGACCTTTATATTTTCTACTACCTCTTAAGAGGGTACTTAGTAGTGATTGATAATATTGTAATTTAATTGTGACCTAGAGGTGGGTGGCCTTTCTACTTTCTAATACCCCTTAAGGATGATTAGCTTAAGAATGTTTGGAAACCAACTTCTAGTCAAGAAGAAAGAAGATTTTACTAGGGTACTCTAAATTGACTGAGGATATTGTGACTTACTGAATGATGTGTTTTAGTTTAAGACTAAGTGGCCACCTTAGTAATAAATTGTTATGTTATATTGTTGTGAATGCTGTACTTTGGTTTCTGAATGTTTTGCTTTAGGTTATTGCTGAATAAATAGAGAATTCACTATACTATACAACCAGAACCTTAAAGTTATTCACAGCAGCAGTCCTCAGGAGAGCTGCTCATGCTTGGCTTTACAGACCCTTCCCAGGAGTATTTGCTCTAAGCCTATGAAACTCAAAGACAGAGAGCTAAAAGGGCAAATTATCAAGTAGTGGGGATGATATTTTGGAGCAGAAATAGCTGGTATTTCCTCTAATCATGCCACACAAGCAATTACAGCCTACTCTGTATATTGTTTAGGCAATCTCTGCCTCCAAACTCTCTGCCCTATTAAAGGTAGTAAATTAGGCATAATTTTTCAAAAGTAATGTGATTAAAGATGTTAGAGTGACAGGAAGCAGTTCAGTGAGCTCCTCTCCACAAACTCATCCACACAGATCTAGAAAATGCACCAGACCAAGTCTTAATGGAGAAAATCCAAAAAAGTCATAGTGAGTCATTTGTCCGGCCCAGCTTGGCCTAGAAAACAAGAAGCCTGTGGATGCTGAGGACAGGAATACTTCAGTGTCCAGGGTTATACTAGAGCAAGAGGAGGTCTGGGATATCACTAGTCTACCAAACCAGATTAATGTGACAGGGACAGATTCTGTCAAGCTTTGTCACTCATTACCCAGGTTCTGGGTCACAGATCCAGGGTAGACTAAGAAAGGGACTTGCAAAAGAGAGTGGAATTGATGGATAAGGGGGCCCTGAGCTATATATGGAAAAAAGAGGAAGTTCAGAAGAAGCAGCAGCAGTGCTGTGACTCAGACCCCAAGCCAGAGCAAGCTCTCAATTCCAGCATATAAACCAATGCCTCCAGAGGAACATTCAAGAGAGGAATTCCAGACCAAAGAGGAGCCTACAATTGTGTTACTCTGAGCCAACAGATATTTCCAGCTGACTGACAGTTGCTGAGTCTAAAAGTATTCTACTCTTGCAAAGTCTCAAACCCACATAGGAACTTGCAGAACTCAGACCAGGGAGCAGCAATTATACTTTGTTCTGGATCAGACCACTTTGGGAATATGAAAAGCTTGTGGGACCCTGCCTAGCCTTGAGATCCCAGAATAATACAATACTCAATACTCCAAGAAAGCAGTAACATGACTAACCCAGATCTTTCTTCCAGAAGTGTAGCAGAGCCCAGCCCTAACATCAAGTCTGAAGTTAAGAAGTAGATTGGGAAGATGGGCAAACATAAAAAGAACCCCAGAAAAAATGCACTATTTTGGTAACAGGGATGCTTGAGACACAAACACAGAAGAGAATGACTCCAAACCATCAGGGTTCATAGAAGAAGTCCAAACTGACAAAGTCTGGGAGTGATTTTGTTATGTCTTGATGATCTTAAGAAGATAATGGAAAGAGAGGGGAAGAGAAATATGCTGGGAGTGGGAGAAGGAAAAGGAAAATCAGGGAACTTTAACTCACATAATCAGGGTACGTGAGTAGATATCCACACAAAGAAGGATGAAGGGGAAGAAGGGAGAAGCTGACATTGGCCCAAAGAAGGAAGATTACACATACATACAGACAGCTGAGTACAGAAATACATTTCGCTCGACATGGAAATAGGGAAAGGGAGAAGGAGGGAAGGTAAACTAGAGGGAGGATAGGTTAAGGGAGGGATTAGTTCTAAGCAAAATAGACTCTTAAGGATATAAAAAAAATTATAGATTTCTTTGAGGTAGTAAAGATTGGGAATTTGAGGGGGTGCTCATAAATTGGGGAATGGATCATTTAAGTTATAGTCTATAAATGTGACAGAATACTACTGTGTTGAACTCCTATCAGAATAATGACCAACTAGAATTCCAGAGGACTAATGATGAAACATGTCACCCACCTCCTGATAGAGAGGTGAAGAGCTCGGAATTCAAAATGAGAGAAATTTTTTTACGCATAATCAGTGTGAAAATTTGTTTGATTGACTATATATGTTTTTTTTGTCTTGTGTCCTGAATGGGGTGGGAGTGGTTGGCGTAGAAGTGTGAAAAGTTAGACCTTGGCTGAATAAAACAAATCATTTTTTTTAAAGTAATGCAATAGATAAACATTATGAAAATAACACAGCCAACTTCAAAATAGCTGCAATAACAGGGTAGAGGAAAACATGAGCAATTTAAATCCTAAAGTAATCACCAAATTTTACTTGAAGCAATAACATCAACAAGTGGTAAATTAGAAGAGATTAAGTCTTCTATTAATCAACAAGCATACAACCATTTATTAAGCACTTAATAGTTGCATGCATTGTGCTAATATGTGGGAAAACAAAGAGGAAAGTGAAGTAGTATCTTCCCTTAAGAATCTTGCTTTCTAACAGGATAGACAATATGTATAGATAAAAAGGTAGACAGGGAGAGATAGCTATAGACAGATATAATGCATGGTAATCTGGGGAAGAAGTATACTAGCAATAAGGAGCATCAGGAAAGGTTTCACGTAGAAGGTGGCATATGAACCAAGTTCAAAGGAAACCAGGAATTCTGAGAGGTGGAGGCAAGGAAGGAGTTCATTCCAGGCATGGAGTGGGGGTGGGGAAAGCAGAGTTGGTGACGGCCAGTGCAAAGGCCCAAGATATGGGTGCAGAAGGGGGAGGAAAACATTAGGACTAGATCCCAGAGTTCATGGAGGGGAAAAACATCAATCAATCACTAAACATTTATTAAGAACCTACTATGTACCAGGCAATATGCTAAGTGCTACAAGAAAACCGAGATGGTATAGAGGAATCAGGTCATAAAGAAACTTGAATGCCAAACAGAGAAGTTGATATCAGATTGTAGAAGTCATAGGGAGCCCACTAGAGTTTACTGAGTAGAGGCATGGCATTATCCAACTTGTGCTTCAGCAAAATCACTTTGGTGTCAGTGTAAAATGTGGAAAAGCTCGTGGTAAGGAGATGAAATAGAGCAGTTAGCTGGTGCGGTGCAGAGCACTGGGCCTGAAGCCAGGAAGATCTGAGTTCAACTCTGGCTTTAGATATTGGCTGTGTGACACATTGCAAATCACCTAGCCCTGTTTGCCTCAGTTTCCTCATCTGTAAAATGAGATGGGGAAGGAAATGACAAATCATGCTAGTATCTTTGCCAAGAAAACTCCCAGTGGGGACACAGAGTCAGACACAACTGAAACAAGTGAACAACAACAAAGGGAGATGAAATAGGAACCTACTGCAATAGTCTAGATGAGAGGTGATGAGAACCTGAATTAGGGTGGAGAAGAAGGGATGCATGTGAGAGAGGGTGGGAAGACAGAACTCACAAGATCAGGCAACTTATTGTATAAGAAGAGTGAAATTAAGAAAATGAGGATGCTTCTGAAGTTGCAAGCCTGGGTAACTAGGATGACAGTGCAGCCCTCAACAAGAATAGGAAAGTTTGGAAGAGCAGTAAGTTTAGTTGGGAAAGAAAATGAGATCTGTTTTGGACATGCTGAATTTGAGATGCCTCTGGAATGACCAATATGAATGTCTAATAGGCAGCTTGAACACAGGAAAAAGATTAGGGATGGATATGGAGACCTAGGAGAGAGAGAAGAAATGAAATCCATGAGAGCTGATGAAATCACCAAGTGAGATGGTATAAAGGGAGATGAAAAGAGCATCTTATATGCAGACTTAAGGAGCACTCATGTTTACTGAATGTGACATGGATGATGAATCAGTAAAGAGGACTGAGAAGAATCAGTCTGACACCAGAAGTAAATGAGGAGAGATCAGTGTCACAAAAGCCCAGAGGAGGACAGAGCTTCCAAGAGAAAGAGGAAACCAACAGTGACAAATGCTACAGACAGGACAAGAAAGGTGAGGACTGAGAAGAGGTCATCAGCTTTGTCAATTAAAAGATCACTGGTAACTTTGAAGAAAGTAGGTTCAGATGCGTGATAAAGTTGGAAGCCAGATCGTGAGGGTTTAACAAGAGAATAAGGGAAGAGGAGGTGAAGGCAACAAGTATATTTAACTTTTAGAAAGAGTTGAACTGAGAAATAGAAATTAGATACAGGATGATAGTTAACAGAGATGGAGGGGATCAGGTGAAGGTTTTTTTAAGGATGAGGAAGAATTTGACACATTTGTAGGCACCAGGGAAAGAATCAGTAGGTAGGGGAAAATTGAAGATTATAGAGAGGGCTGCTAATGGGGGCAGTCTTGCTGGAGGAGATGGGATCAAAGGTACATGTGGAGGATTTGGTATGAGTGATTGTGGCTGCCTCTTCATTAGAACTTGAAGTAAAGGCAGAAATGCTGGGGTATAAGGTCAAAGAGTTGTGAGATGAGGAGGAAGGTTTGTCAGATGAGGATGAATGGTTTTAACTGTTTTCAGTCAATTCTGACTTCAGCCAAAGGGGAAGGGGAGGTGTGGTATGGGAGGTTTGAGGAGAGAAGAAAGTGGTTATAATAGTCATCGGAAAGAGTAGGAGAGAGAATCAATTAGCTAGCTATAAAGAGATTGTCTTACTTGAATTAAGGACCCAGTTGGGATTAAACAACATAAATTTGCAGCAGACCCAGTCAGCATAGTTGTGTGACTTCCTCTAGTTCTGTTCAGTTGCACAAGAAGGAGTAAGGTAGTTTGACAGTGGGAGTAATCCAGTATTGAGGTTTGGCAAGACAAGAAGTCAAGGGATTTGAGAGTAAAGAGTAAACTATGGAGGATGCTATTCACTGTGAAGCTGATGCTGGGAAAGGAAGATGATGTAGTCAGAGCAGGGCTGATGGCCTGAGATGGTAATGAGGGACAGATGGACTGGAGGTCACAGTGATAATGAAGTAGTGGCTTGGGCAGAATCAGGCACAGGGAGAGAAGGAATGGCAGGACTTTATAATCAGATAAAGACACTTCAGAGTTCTTTATTCATGGAAGATGGGAATTTGAGGATGATTGGAAAATGAAAAAAGGTAAGACTGTTTTATTCAAAATAATGCTCTTTTCTTCTTCAACTAGACCTTTCACCAGAGCTGCTAACAAGCAGAAACAGCAACTGACTTGAATTTCCATTTTATTTCCTTTCCCCAAACACACTAAGGTAGAAATGTTAACAAGCAGAGAAAGGACTTTAGGGAAAGTACAGGCCAGCTAATCAGTCCCTGAATAATTGATAGGTTTTATTCAACTAAAAATAAAGGTTTCTAGCTACTGACTATAACCTAAACCAACTTCCTCTTGGCTTGGTTTATCCTCAGTAGAGATGGTCAGCATCTGCTGAATAATCTTTGTTTGGAAATAATAGAGAAGAACATGCCTTAAAAATGTTAAATGTTTTACAAATGTGAGGTGATATTACCATTATTAGCTCTTCTTCTAGAATTCTTTATTGATGTTTCTGTCTCTCCTATAGTTTTACATTTTGAAATTGGATTTTAATTTATTTCCAGGGCTTATACTAAAGGCAGGTCCCTCACATTTGGTAGCCTGATGTTGTCTACATATGTTTAGAAGGGGAATAGGAATTTTCTCCCTTTCAGTCTGGGTACATTTAGAAGTGATTAAAAAAAAGAGACAAGTGTTTGTCCCCAGACACATTACATTTTTCAGCCCAAAGCTTCTTACTCAATGATTATTATTTCTTAGGAGGCAAGCATTTCAAAGTAAAAATATAGTGTATTATTATTTGATAAAGGAAATATCCAACCAAATAATAATGGTAAGCAAAATGTTTATTGCATTAAGGTAAATCACAGCAAAATTAAGCTTTTATTCACCGTTTCACATCCTATTACAAAGTAGATATATAAATGCATATTTTCTTGAATTTGCTAATATCATTGCAAAAGTCCAATAAAAGAGATTAAGTGGTATATAAATATCAGTTTTTCTTTGATCTGTTTCAAAGAGTACAAAACTGGGAATGCATCTTTCCCTCCTGGAAATTTTAACTAACATTATTTATTCTTTTATACCCTCTGCAGAGAGCATAATATGTTTCAGAACCTAAATACAACACAGAGCATGTAACTCAGTCAATTCATTCAGAATAAGGGACCACGAAGTACTTTCCTTTTAATTTTTGTAAAATATATGCCTAATAATATCCTTTAAATTGAAAAGAAAAGATTTTATTTATGTAAGAAAGATTGCCATGGGAATACTAATGCAACATTTGTTATCATTAATAATATGTAGCCAATTGTTTGGGAGGGGGGGGAATCAAAATGAGAGCCAGGTCTATTTTTTTTTTCTGCTCTTCACACATCCTACAAAACTGAATTTGCTATGAGGCCAGGAAGGACATATTTTACCAAATGAGGCATGTATTTGCTTGAACCCCTTTGAGGTCTTACAGACATATTAACTGCCAAGAGAGGCAATCCCCTGTGTTTCTATTAAGATGTGAGTTATAGGCTTCTCAAGTTATGTTCTGACTCATGAAATGAAATAGATCATCAATTCTTTGCTTCAGTGGACAGTTAGTTCTTTCTTTTACAAGTATATGGTCTTCGTTAGCCCTAGAGAGTGGAAGACTCAGAAAAGCTGATGAAGAGCTGCAGAAAGAAATGTCACCCATTTGACTTGATTCTCCCCTCAGCATGAGGGACCATGTTTTCCCCAAACATGTGCCAGAAAGCTGATATCTCCTCCAAGTTCTCTTCTGGTTACTGGTAGCCTATATGGGCAGACTGTTCTAACATCTGTCTGTTCAGACAGGAGCCAGTGTAAAAAGAAGTTAGAAATGGTGACTCTAGGAGCCACTGTTTGTGGCCACATCATTTCTGACTATAGAAACTTTCCAACCACCCAATTCTGAAATACAAACTGACATCTAAGAAAGTCTTTAAAGTTTGCAAGGCATTTTACAAATAATACCTCCTTTGAGCCTCACAAGACTTGTGAGTTAAGTACTAGAAGTATTTTCCCCATTTGACAGATGAAGAAACAAGTTCAGGCAGGTTAAATGATATCAATAATCACATAGCTCTACACCACAAAACCAGAATTCAAACCCAAGTTTTCTGAACTCCAGCCTCATTCTTCTCACTACAACATAGTACAGCATAAGAATAGAAAGGCTACTCTTTGAAACTCTTTTACCAAGGTTAAGGAGGGGACACAAGAGGCTAAAAGTTGGGCTACTTCAGGAGGAGAGAGGAAAGAGGAGGGGAGGGGAGAGAAATTCAGTCAAATTTTGTGGTCTAGACGAGCAGATCTAAACGGGTTATATGTAACAGAAGTCACTGGGAATGCAGGAAAAATGTTAGCACTATTTATATTTTTTACCTAAAGAAATAAGGTTTTATTAATTTTTAATATAGGGCTTAACACTGGCCCCTCACTCACTTGGTCCATATGTCAGATGATCACATGCCCTGTGTGTTGCGCCAGGAATCTTGAGGGAAGAGGGCATTCCATAACATGGAGGGGGTTGGGGAGAGGGGGGAGGGAAGTGCCTCAAAATTGGTTGTTTGTTCACTTTCCACGTATTATAATGTATTGTGGCTTACCCATGTCCAGTTAAGTAGATTTATGGTATCTATTACCTAGTTTTAACTAAACTAACTCAAATAAAATGGATGGTTGGCTTACAAAAGATTCTTACAAAGAAATCATGGACCAAAGATAATACTAATAATGTAAGCACAAGTGAACAAAGCAGTGGTAGAACTGAAACACAGCCTAGTCTAAATTCACTGACAGCCACATTATGAGGCTAAAAACAATGAAGATCTAATCAGATATGACAAGAAGTCAAACCCCCCCCATTCAAAGTGAGCAAGATTAGTTGAAATGTGGATTTAGTTTCACTATCACGAACAATGAACTTCACACTAAAGCACAGTGTGCCTTGAAATGTTACCTAATGAGAGTAGGGAGCCATCACAATTAGCAAGGTATTGAAAAATTAGACTTTTGTTGCTGAAAACAATTTGTGTGTCACCCATAAAAACTCTCACAGCTGCACATTTTAAAAATTGGGAACAGAACTTTCTAACCTGTTTAAGACTCTTCTACATGTAGAGTTTCTGTGGTTTTTAAACCAATTTGCTAAAAATATCAAAGTGTAATACATTCCAATTAGTGTGTAAGAAGAAATGATTGACAGAAAGAAATGCAGAAATTTACTCTGTAGATTATAACAAAAGACTTTGCAGAAATGGTGGATGGGTTTAAGAGGAAAAAAATCAAAATTCAAAATGCGAGTATTCCAATTTGGAAAACACAGTTGACAATGACAGTGTTGCTAAAGAAGAAGAAAAGAAAGACGAGAATGACGATAAAAACATCTAAAGACCACAGAGAAGTTCAGAAGAGGGTAAACAAGCAGGGAATTTTTGTTACCACAGTATTGATTTTAATGTACACTTTGAAGAAACAGACTACATACTAGTTCAGTTTCATAGACAGCCCTTTGTTCTTTGGATGTTGGAATGTTCATGTTTGTGGATGATTGCTAAGTTCATAATTACAAAAAAAGGAAAATGTTTACAAACATAACATAAAAATGTTGCTATTTAGGATTTTTGTAGCTGCAAGTGCTAATCTTCTGCTGAGAAGGTAAATAAATTGATATTGCTTGCTAGAGAGCAAATAAATGCATGTTAACATTCTTCTTGTTTTTGTTGTTTCAACCATGCCTGATTCTTTGTGATCACATTGGGGTTTTCTTGGTAAAGATACTGAGTTGGTTTGCCATTTCCTTTCCAGTTCATTTTACAGATGAGGAAATTGAGACAAACAGGGTGAAGTGAATTGCCCAGGGTCACACAGCTATTAAGTGTCTAAGATCAGATTTGAACTCAGGGAGATCATCTTTCTGATTCCATGAGTCTTCCTGATTCCAAACCCAGGGTTCTATCTATTACAGTGCCATCTAGCTGCTCTATAAACATACAGTTATACTGGTCAATGGAAGTCTTTTTTCTCTTTCACATTAGAATCCTCATCTGTAAAATGGGGAAGTTAGACTCTGTGGCCTCTAATGCATGTTCCATCTCTGAATCTCTGACCCTAGGAAGTTTCTTCCTTCCCCTCAAGACCACAGAACACCTAGGTCAGCACTCCTATGTAGAATCTGAGGAGAAAGCTATAATTCCTTAAAACAAACATAGATTGGGGTGGAGTCAAGATATCAGGGTAAGAGCAGGGACTTGCTTGAGCTCCTGCTCCAAAACCCCTCCAAATATCTGTAGAATGATGACTCTAACAAATTCTAGAGCTACAGAACCCACAAAATGACAGAGTGAAACAAATCTCCAGGCTAAGACAACCTGGAAGGTGAACAGGAAGGGTCTATCACACCAGGCTGGGAGTGTAACGCAGCTCGTGGGCTGTGCCACTGTAGACAGGGCTGGAGTAGGCCTCATGCAACTGAATCACAGCTGTGGCAGTTTCCAGGCTTCAAAACCCACATATGCCAAAGACAGCACAGAAGGTCAGTAGCAAAACTCTATGGGACATGGGTGAAAGAGGAATGAAGTTAGGCTGGGGTCCAGCCCAGCCCCGGGGTGGAGGTGGCTGCTGCTGCCACCTCAGAAGCCACAGCAGCAGGGGCTCTTTCCAGAGCTCTGGGCCCACAGACAGTAGGGGATTGAGAAACTGATGCAAAACCCCTAGATCCTGGGACAGTATACTCACCCCTACTCCCATTGGAAGCAAAGAGTTAGAAAGTCAAGTATTTGGCTGGGAAGAGGAGCAAACAGAGAGAAAAGATAGAAAGTAAGATAGAATCTTACTTTGGTGACAAAGAAGATCAAAACAACCAGAAGAAAACAACAAAGTCAAAGCTCCTACATCAGAAGCCTCCAAGAAAAATATGAATTGGTCTCAGGCCGTGGAAGACCTCAAAAAGGATTCTGAAAATCAAGTAAGAGAAGTAGAGGAAAAACTGGGAATAGACATGAGAGTGATACAAGAAAATCATGAAAAACATGTCAACAGTTTGCTAAAAGAGACCTCCCAAAATACTAAAGAAAATAACACCTTAAAAAAACAGACCAACTCAAAAGGCAAAAGAGGTCCAAAAAGCCAATGAGGAGAAGAATGCCTTAAAAAGCAGAACTGGCCAAATGGAAAAGGAAGTCCAAAAGTTAACTGAAGAAAATAATTTCCTCAAAATTAGAATGGAGCAAATGGAAACTAATGACTTTATGAGAAGTCAAGAAATTATAAAACAGAACCAAAAGAAGGAAAAAATAGAAGACAATATGAAATATCTCATTGGAAAAACCTCTGACTTGGAAAATAGATCCAGGAGAGATAATTTAAAAATTACTGGACTACCTGAAAGCCATGATCAAAAAAAGAACCTAGACATCATCTGATATTCTAGAACCAGAGGGTAAAATAGAAATGGAAAGAATCTACTGATCACCTCCTGAAAGAGATCCCAAAAGAAAAACTCCTAGGAATATTATAGCCAAATCCCAGAGTTCCCAGGTCAAGGAGAAAATATTGCAAGTGGCCAGAAAGAAATAATTCGAATATTGTGGAAACACAATCAGGATAACACAACATCTAGCAGCTTCTACATTAATGGATAAAAGGGCTTGGAATATGATATTCCAGAGGTCAGAGGAGCTAGGATTAAAATCAAGAATCACCTACCCAACAAAACTGAGTATTTCAGGGGAAAAAATGAACATTCAATGAAATAGAAGACTTTCAAACATTCTTGATGAAAAGACCAGAGTTGAATAGAAAATCTGACTTTCAAACATAAGAATCAAGAGAAGCATGAAAAGGTACACAGGAAAGAGAAATAATAAGGCACTTATTAAAGTTGAACTGTTTACATTCTTATATGAAAAGATGATATTTGTAACTCATAAGACCCTTCTCAGTATTAGGGTTGGAGGAAATATATAGATATAGATATGGATATGGATATGGATATAGATATAGATAAAGATATAGACATAGATATAGATATAAATAGATAGGTAGAGAGCACATGGTGAGCTGAATATGAAGGAATGATATCTAAAAAATAAAATTAAGGGATGAGAGGAATATGTTGGGAAAAGAAGAAAGAGAGAGATAGAATGGAGTAAATTATCTCACATAAAAGGGGCAATAAAAAGGTTTCACAATGGAGGGGAAGAGGGGAATTGAAAGGGAATGAGTGAACCTTACTCTCATTGGATTTGGCTTAAGGAGGGAAAAACATACACATTCAATTGGGTATCTTACCCTACAGGAAAATAAGGGGGATGGAGATAAGGGAAGGATGATAGAAAGGAGGGCAGATTGTGGGAGAGGGTAGTCAGAAGCAAACACTTTTGAAAAGGGACAGGGTGAAAGGAAAAAACAGAAGAAGTGGGAGGCGGGAAAGGATGGAGGGAAATATAGTTAGTCTTTGACAACATGACTATTATGGAAGTGTTTTGCATAACTACACATGTATAACCTATATTGAATTGCTTGCCTTCTCAGTGAGGGTGGGTGGGGAGGGAAGAAGGGAGAGAATTTGGAACTCAAACTTTTAAAAACAAATGTTAAAAATTGGTTTTACATCCAACTGGGAAATAAGATATACAGGCAATGGAGTATAGAAATCTATCTTGCCCTAACAGAAAGTAAGGGGAAAGGGGATAAGAGGGGGGAGTGTGATAGAAGGGAGGACAGAAGGGGTAATCAGAATGCTTGCCATCTTGGGGTAGGGGAAGGGAAAAGATGGGGAGAAAATTTGGAACTCAAAATCTTGTGGAAATGAATGTTGAAAACTAAAAATAAATTAATTAATACTAAAAAACAAAGAAACAAACATAGATTGTTCTCACTTAAGGAACAAATCTGGAAGCCATTCTTGTTTTTGGTCCAGTTAGTTTGAGACAACAACAAAAATTCCTTTGGATATTTTGTTTGTTTTCCACTTGCTTATGCGACTCTACTCTTTTGGTTTGTATCCCTAGACTATTTGTAAGTTCCCTCTCAAATTCTAAAATTAGAATAGTGCTCAACTCAGGCTAAGTGAATGTGATTTTATAGAAAAAAGGATTTTGTATCTTAAACACATATGGTAGTTTATCACAAAATCACTCATTTAAAGGCCAACTGCTGCTAGATGTAGGAAATAATGTAAATAGAAGAATCAGGTCAATCCTCTTTGTTTACTTTTCATAACTCCCAAAGTAACCCTGACACATTTTGAAGAAGGAACTAAGGCACTAACGTAGCTAGTCATGTGCTGAGAGTGAGGGATACATATGGACAGCCATGAGGGAAGTATGGTGCCAACATAATGTAAAAAGACCCAGCAGAAAGTCTCTAGCATGTTAGGTGGGTGCTCCATAAAGAATCTATGGGAGAATGTGGACAAAGGTTGAAAAGGATGATAATGCAAGGGTAGAGACCACTAGGTGACCTAGGGGATAGAGTGTTGGACCTGAAGTCTAGAAAACAGGACATAAAGTATAACTTCACAAGGGGGATCCTGGGCAAGTCAATTAACCTTTCTTATCCAGAGAGAAAACCAGTACCTGCCTCCCAGGGTCACTTTGAGGATGAAATGAGATAACATATAGAAAATGCTTTGCGAACCTTAAAGAATACAAAATGGGGTTGTATTCTGAAGCCACGGAAGGAATGCTCACATCGATTAGATCACAGATATAACCAAGTAATAAAAGCTCATCCAAGTTTAATCATTTCTAATCAACCTAGCGACAGCTTCTATTCTTGTTTTTACCTTTCTTCCCTATCATTTCTGTCATCAGAATGTCATTTTACTTCCAAAAGAAAGCATTCGAGATTGGTCTCAATGTAACTAACAATGGTTAACTGAATCTTAAAGTGTTGTGCAATCCTGCTGTCTTTTACTTGCTTCAGAAGGTAATTGGGCCCTGTGGCTTACTGTTCTTGCAGAGTAGAAGTGGGTGGAAAGGAACAGTCCAAGTGCCCCCTGGGAACTACCTGGTGACTACATATGTAAATAATAAATGGAATAGGGTGTGGTCTGTGATGTTATTTCAGGGGCACTAAGAAGTGTCTCCTTCCTTTGCCTCTCCCAATCCCCCCTCCAAAAAACCCTACTACCCATTAGGTGATCCTTGAAATGCCACGGTTAGAAATCCATTCCTTTGGCTAAGGCTTTCGCTATTAAAAATTCAAATACTCCTGAAAATAGTAACACCGTAAGCCTTATCAGTCATTTCTACCTCTATATGAATTAGGTGATTAGATACTTTCCTGGGAGCTGGTTTTGATTCAAGGAGAAGAGAAAGGCACACAATGGCACTGCATGCCTGGGGGAGGGGCAGAGGTGTACTGAATGGGGGAAACAGTACATAGAGAGAGGAGGCTGGGGAAATGCCAACATCTACCTCATAATTTTGCCTAGAGCCAGCCCTAGGTACATACAAATTAAATCAGAAGGAGAAATATTTTTGTCCTCGTATTTCCAAGAAGCAGCATCACAGACAATAACATTAATGAAGGAGAATGTTATTCTGAATGTCTCCTACAGTGACATAGGGCAATTATACAGGAGAATTTTTTTTCCAAAAGAACATAATCCAAGTCATAATCCATATGGTGCTGGTAAATGGCAAACTCCTATTAAAAACTTCCATGTTGCCAAGTGATTATCTGACACAAGCTGCAGATGCTTAAATGAAAAGTACCTCCATAACAGTAATATTTTCTAGAAGTGATCATTTTGATGGTAGGTTTTTTTTTTTAACTCAACAACATACAAAGTCAGTGACTTTCAGGTAACTTTCTAGGTAGCAGATAGTTCCCAAAGAATCAGTCAAATTGCTCATACTCTAAAAAACAGATAAATGAAACAACCAAGTCCAACCTTGTATAGAGCTAAGCATCAGCTAAGAATGAGGAAGCAATGGATAACTAATTCTGTTTGGCTGAAGAAATTAGGGGCATTTGGGCACAAGAAATTGTCATATAGAGCAAGCTGTAATATTTCCATAGCTAGGAAGGGGGAAAGGAAAATAAGAGCTCATGTGCTTTTGGAAAAAAGATAACTGAACTCACATAATGGGCTAGATCTAGGGTAGAGAATACATCATAGTACACACACTTTGCACAACAGAAAGTTGCCAGCACCCTCTCTGTCACTCACACCAGAAAACTCTGTTATCCTCTCTCTCTCTCTCTCTCTCTCTCTCTCTCTGTCTCTCTCTCTCTCTCCCCCCCCCCCTTCTTCTTCCTAATCCAGTTAAGTACATGATCCTGTCCATTCTACTTTTAGAATGTCACTTGCACCCATCCATTCTCTCTGGTCCCAATTTCCCTATCCTAGTCCAGGAGGCCCTTATCTCTTAACATTTGGACTACTAGAACAGCTGTTTAACTGATCTCTAGACTCCAATAGCACATACAATCAGTGCTTCTCTTCTTATGGCTCTCCTGTCATCTCTTCCAAACCCTTTCTCATCTCTGATCACTCAGGGAAGTCGTTTCTATTCTCCTCCTGGGCATCATTCTTTGTCTATTGTAGGAATTCCTATAGTACTGTTTCTCTCTCTCTCTCTGTCTCTCTGTCTCTCTGTCTCTCCCTCCGTCCCTCTCTCTCTCCCTCCGTCCCTCTCTCTCCCTCCGTCCCTCTCTCTCCCTCTCTCTCCCTCTCCCTCTCTCTCCCTCTCTCTCTCTCTTCCTCCCTCCCCCTTTCTTTCTTTTTGTCTCTTTCTCTCCTTCCTTCCCTCTTCTTCATCCTCCTCTTTCTCTCACTCTCCAAGAGAGTTGGCCATTTCGCTCCCTTCCCAGAAAGCAGCTTACACAGACCTTAAGGATTCTGTAAACTTTCACAGAAGCCCATTCTAAAATGTAACTGAAACAAATTTTGCCCAACATCCAACCTAAATCCTTCTTGCTTCAATTTAAGCTTATTTTATCCTCTTGGCTCCTTAGTAAAGATGGAAAACTGCTGGTGATCTTCCTCTGTGAACCCCTTCCACCCCCACTAAAGACTGCAATAAAATAATAAAATAATCCCTCAGGTTTCTCTTCCAGGCTGAATAATCCCACTTCCTTTACCTTACCTTGTAAATTTTATTTTCCAGGGCTTTCATCATTTTGGTAAGTGACTCTCCTTTCAGCCTTGTCCAAATTTCGTGTTCTTTTTTTGGTGTGAAGGCTAAAGCTGCAAATGCTTCTAGAGGATGCTCTCAGTTCTAACATATAGTCCCTTATTTGTAATTTCTAGGACGAATTCTAAAGTGTTATATCTCTTGTTCAAAGTGTTTAAATAAGATTATTTTGAATTCTAATCCTGTACTCCAAGTTATACTCATCAGCTATACCCTGACATGTCTCAGTATGGTACCAGAGACAATGAGGTTGATCATTATCCTTTCACCCAAGAAGTCACTGATGAGAAGGACAAGGAAACAGAGCTAAGCCTTTCCTGTATATCCTCAATGTTGACAATGGTCACCACTTTGGGGGATACAACTCACCCTTCAATAGTTGAACCATCTCAGATACTTTAAAAGGCAACTTGGAATAGGAATCACCAAAATCACTATAAAGTAAGTTCCAAATCCTGGGAATTTCCAGGAAGGTTTTGGCTTCATAAGGTGTAGCATGTCCGGCTGGTGCAGTAGGTGGGGGCCCACATACAAAGAGCTGTTTCACATTAAATCCTGGAATGGGAACAACTACAAGTGTTGAGGAAATGGCTGTCCACCATTTCCATCTAAAACACTCACCCTCATGGTGTGGGATGCACTATAGCCAGCCAAGATCAGCCAAATGAAGCCCAGTCAGGAAGTAGATGTGTTTCTGGAGTTAAGAACAGTATGATTTCAGGGGTGTGAGAAAGGCAGATGTACTCTATTAAGACTTGCTACACACAGAGTGGATATAGAAGTATAGAATTAATGGTAATTAGAGAGGATAGTCACAGGAAAATAGAAAAAAGCAAAATTTGTCCTTTGGAACTGAAATCATAAATGTGGTTTTAAAAGTGCTGGATTTGGAGTCAGAAGACCATGGTTCCAATTCTGGTCCTGCCATTTACTACCTATGTGATCTTGGGCAAACCACTTCATCTAGGCTTCAGTTTTTCTCATCTACGAGATGATGGGGTTGGATTAGATGGTCACTAAGGGTCTTACCAGCAATCATCCAACAAATCTTAAAATGCCACATATAACCGACTTGGCAGTTACAGGAAAAACCCTTTCCTTTTCTTCAGTAACAAGTCTGAGATTGAATTATAAGAACAGAAATACCCCCATAGTTTAAAGGATGCCATTAGAGGCTGAAGGGTATTGAATAAAACAATAGTTGGAAAGTAGTGCAATGGGAAAGGTAACTTCCAGGTAGGCAGCCTGGTCTAATGGAAAAGACATGGAGCTGGAGTCAGACAGAGGAGGTGGTCTCAAATCCTATCCCTTCTACCCACTTTGGTCGTCACTAAATCTCTTTCAGTCCCTGCATTTATAAAACCAGCTCGAAGTCTATGATGCTGATGCTGAACTCATATCATCTCTGAGTGTCCTCTCCTTACTGGAGTTAGAATGGTCCTTTTTGAGCACTGTATAGTGTGATCTTGGAGGCCAAAACTCTTATTAAGGAGAAAACTGATGTGCTAGTTCTTTACTATTTGGAAGAAAAACTGAATGTTATGAAAGATGACATATAGAGGGTAGAGTTAAAAAGGAACTCAAATGCTTTTTGGTAAAAGAAAATGAGTGTGTGGGGAGACCACAAAGTGGAAATTTACTGTAATTTGGTCAGAGTGAGGTTGATGGCTGAGGGAAATTGTTAATGAGCATGCTAAGGGGGACTGTTTTAAATGGCATTTAGTCACACCTACACTATTGACTTAACATTTCACAGTTTTGCTTTCCATATTATAAAATTAACTAGGGGTTTCAGAGCTGAATTTATACTGCCCTCTCCAATCCTACTCCCCACCCTCCTCAACAGTCTGAAGGTAGAAAAGATGCTTGTGAAGTTCTAAGCCCCAACTTATCGTGAAATGGATCTTTCAATGTTTGTTCTTGCCTTCCACCCATTACTGCTATAAGAAGCAGCCCCAAATAATGAAGGGACGGAATTTAGAGCTCCAGGGCTTTTGCAGTCAGTAGATTTTTCAAAATGCTAAAATAACAGGTGTATGTTGCCAGAAGTGTGAGAACAGAATGGCACTGAGTGGAGAACAACAGGTTAGAGGCAAGCTCTGGGGGAAAGCACATGGCTCTTACTGTCCAGCTATTATTGATCTGCGAGATAAAAGGCCAAATCTTTCTTTTTCTTTGGAGGGGGAGGATGGTCGAAGGAAAGGAATTTTTCTTCTAGATATATATGTATATAACATATATATTAACATTTCAAATTATTGCTAAGGCAACAAGCTGGAACTAATAGTGTAGACTTTTCACAATTCATGCATTTTTAACTAACCACTTAAAGAGCAAGGAACTGAGATTACGTGACTGCTCTACAAATATGGTGCCTTTTGTGCCTCAAAAATAGACATTAGTAAGTTAAATTCCATTTATGCCCTTCTAAGCAAGGATCTCTGAAAAATCGTGGGAGTAAATTATAATATGACTGAAACCCCAAAATAATCAGCCTGGACAAACATGTTTGAAGTCACCTACTCTAATTCTCCTTAGCTATAGCTCCATTATGTCAAACTCAGTCCTCAAATGGATCTGTGATCTCTCTGATGTTGATGTTCCCTCCAACAAAGTTGATTACAACCTACCTATGCCTACTCATTTTGTGAAACCCGATTCTTGTCCACATTCTCTCATAAGTTTGTCACAGGGAGTATGCCCAATGTTCTGAGAGCCTGACTTGCTTTCTCCTGACATTTTGAGAGCATCAGGGGAGCACCTGGGCTGTCCAGTAGTCACTCCTCACTCTTATCATGAGGCCAGCTCTTCTTCTTCTTGAATCATCCATTTCTCTTTGATGCCATGCTGTACTCCAATTCCTATTCACAGTTCCTTATTTATTTATTTATTTATTTGCTTTTCGGAGGGGGGAGGTTGGGCAATTGGGGTTAAGTGACTTGCCCAAGATCACATGGCTAGTTTTGTGTTAAGTGTCTGATGATGGATTTAAACTCAGGTCCTCCTGACTCCAGGGCTGGTGCTCTATTCCCTGTGCCATCTAGCCACCCCCACAGTTCCTTATTTCTTATGTGTTGCAGCCTGTTTACATCTACTATGCAGCTTTCCATTGTTCTTTGAGTGATGCTCATATTCAATTCTTTGGAGGCTATAATGTTCCATGACTTGCAATTATACAACCCATTTGGCACAGGGTCAACCCATTATGTCAAGCATTTGGATGAAAATATACATGATAATTTTTCAACTTCCATATCTAGATTTTGATGTGACAAAGATATTGGGTTTCATGTGTTATCTTGAGGGCTGGGCTTAGTATAGACACTAACTTCTCTTCCAGGCATCAGCATGTCTCAGAAAATTCATGCTGACTCTAGAAACCACAAAGCCTTTAAATGGTTTTAGCCCTGCACAACATGAGGATTGTTGATGTAATTTTTATCTTAAGACACAAAAGAAGGAAATCTGAATGTCCAAAAAAGGGATGAGATTCTGACCTGGTGTCATTTTTTATTTTGTAAGTAAAGTTAATTGAGACCAGTAATGATTAACAGAATGGGAGCGTTTGTTTCTTATGAGTGTATAACTCTCTGACATTTGGCAAGAGGCAAAACCAAAATACATTTTCAGAGAATTCAGTATTTTCATTAGAATTTTTATTACACGTTGTAAACTCCTACAATATTTTTTTCATGCTAACATCAAAAATCTAATTAAATTCTAGGTTAAAATAATGTTAAGGATTTGGCTTACTCTAAGAAGGGTTGTTTTTCTTTAAAATGTTGTTGTCAATGAATAGACTAAAGACAATAAAAATAAAATGTTGTCATGAAATAAACTGAATAAAAATAAATCTCCTGGTTCTGCTAGTTTCACTGTGCATTAGTTCATATAGATCTTCCCAGTTTCTTTTAAAATTTTCCACTTCATCATTTTTTTTATGGCACAATGATATTCCATTACATTCATATACTAAAATTTCTCTAGCCATTGCCCAATAGAGAGGAAGCCCCTTAATTCCCAGGTTTTTGTTACTTTGAAAAGAGTTACTATGAAATTTTTTGTACATAGGGGTCTTTTTTTCTTTCTTTGATCTCTTTGGGATATATGTCTAGCTGGGATATCACTGAGTCAAAGGGTAATATCCAGCTTAGCAACTTTTTGGATATAGTTCAAAACTGCTTTCTAATAAAGAAATTTTAACATTTTGTCCAATTCTATAAGGATATTAATTGACAGTTTTGTTGGCTTGGCACTAAATCTGTTTATAAATTTGGATAGTATCATTATTTTCATTGTATTATTGCAGTTTAACTATAAACAAGTATCATCTATTATTTAAGTCTTCCTTTAAATCAGTGAAAAGATGTTTATAGTTATGTTGATATAAGTCTTAAATCAGTCTCAGTAGGTTGATTCCCAGATATTTTACAGATTCTGTAGTTATTTTGAATGAAATTTCTTTTTGAATTTCTTTTTTCTACTTACCCCCTTCAGGCTAAGTTTTGTTTATATTACAGAGAAGGATTATGATTTTTGTGGATTTATCTTATATCTTGTTCCATGGTTCATTTTTTTCAATTAATGGTTACATTGATTCTCTAAATAAACTATTATAACATCTGCAAATACAGATGCTTTTATCTCTTCTTCATCTATGTTTATTCTTTCTATTCTTGTTGGTCTTGTAAATAGTCAAACTAACTAACATTTCTCAAGTTCCTACTATGTGCCAGGCATGATGCTAAGCACTGGGGATACAAAGAAAGTAAAAAACAAAAATAGTCTTGAGTAACTCATAGTCTAATGGGAGAGACAATATGGAAACAGACAAACAAGCTATAGACATTCTATAATATAGATATTCTCTTAGAGAGAAGGCACTAGCATTAAGAGGGATTAGGCTTCTTGTGGAAAGTAAGATTTTAAGTGAGATCTAAAGAAAGTCAGGGAAGCTAGGAGACAGAGATGAGGAGGGAAAGAAATCTAGGTATTGAGAACAACCAGTGAAAATACACAGAGTTGGCAAGTGCCTTATTCAAGGAACAGAGATAAGGTCAATGTCACTGTATATAGAACTACATCAAATAATAGCAGTGATAACAAACATTTTGCTTTATCTTTGATCTTACTGGAAATATTTCTAATGTTTTTCCATTATAAATAATGCTAGCTTTTCGTTAAACTTAATTTGATTTAACAATTCCACAAGAATTTATAAAATGCCTACCATGTGCCAGATTCCTAGCTAGATGCTAGGAATACAAAGACAAAAAACAAAACTTTCCTTGCTCTCAAGAACATTATATTCTATTAGAGGAACACAATATGTGCATGACAAGTCAAATACAGAATACATACAAAATAATTTCCAGAGTGTGGGAAACCAAGGGAAAGAAGGTTTTAAATAGACAGAATTTATCAAATTAAGGAAAAGCCTATTTATTCCTATGCTTTTGAATTGTTTTTAACACAAGTTCAGTATTTTATTCAAGGATTTTAAAATCAATATGCATTTATCTAATGGCAACCTTTAAGCTATTTTTATGTGAAATTCCTTTTTGAATTCCTATGCATACTATGTGCTTCTCCACTGTCCTTCAGGTGATCCTCAACTGTATTCAATGACGTGAAGCTAAATAGCATCACCAGAATAACATTGCATAAACGAAATAGACCTCTGTTTTAGCAAGAGACACGGAGTCATCAAGTGAATGGTGATATTTCCCAAAGACTATCTAGCCTGCTCTCCTCTTCCTATTGGATTCTAAGCTCAGTTCCATGCTCGTGTGTGGTGTCTGTCCAAGATAAATGCACTGAACAATGAGTGGCTTATGTTGTTCATGCAATTGCACATCAGAGTTTAGATGACAGGCATTCTTCATCTACTGTAGCTGGTTTATCCTTTGTGGATACTTCAGTACAGAATCATATACTTAGAGCTAGAAAGGACCTTAAGTCATTTAGTCCAGCCTCTTCATTCTGCAGACCCAGAGAGATTAAGTGACTTACCCCAAGTTACACAACCAGTGAGTGGTAGAGTAGGAATTCTGAATTCAGGGTCTCTCACTTGACATCTCTTACTCTTTGTACCATACCATTCTGCTTACCAAATTAAATCCCACAAGCATTTATTACACATCTCTGGTGTGTAAAGTACTGAGCTAGATATTGCGAAGAATAGTCACTATCCTCAGGAAGATGCCATTTTGTTGGGATTGGGGAATTGTAATATGTATACAGAAAACTAAATATAAGATCACGTGAGGAGGAATCACTCACAACTAGGAAGGTCAGGAAAGGCTTCCTATAGAACAGGAGTTCTAAATTGGGGGATAAATATCTGGGGGCCCATGAATTTGGATTAAAAAAAAAGAATTGCATTTTGATCTTTACTAACTTCTAAGTGATACTTATCAATTCCTTCAATTATGAACGTATGCAACAAAATGTTCTGAGAAGGGGTCCATCTATAGGCTTCACCAGACTGACTATCTAAGGCAGTAGTTCTCAACCTTCTTAATGCCATGACCCTTTAATCCTCGTATGTGGGCATATTTGCATGTGGGCGGACCTGCCTGGAGATGGATAGAGGAGCAGTGTCTCGATTCCTAAGACCATTGGAAATATTGTGTTTTCCCATGGTCTTGGGCAAACCCTGTGACCCCTGTGAAAGGGTCGTTCAACCCCCAAAGGGGTTGCAACCCACAGGTTGAGAACCGCTGGTCTAAGGGATCTGGGATACACAAAAAGGTGAAGAAACCCTCACCTAGTTGGTGACATCATAGTTGACCCTTGAAAGAATCTAAGGCTCATAACAGGCATCAGTGAGGAGGGAGTGTAATCCAGGCATATGAATGGCTTGTATAGGGATGAATGCAAGAGACTGCTGGTGATTTCTGTTCACAATTAAGAACTTCCAATGTTCAAGCTTTTCATAAAGAAAGCTAGGTTCTTATTTCTTTGGAAAGGAATACTGAACTTCCAGATGCTGAACAAGGTTGTGAAAAACCATCATTAAAATGTAGTATGATGAGCACCAAAAGTTATTCCCATAATCACCAATGTTTTGAAATCTAAACCAGCTCAACCTTTCAGAACAATGGATGACTTCATCATTCCATTCATCTATTAAGTTCCCTAATTCTACAGTAGTGGCTGGGAATATTATTGCTCAAATCAATCTACAGCTGTAACACAGAGGGAAAGACATGCATGAATAGTCAATTTAATAAAAGCAAGCCTCCAAATCAAGTAATAAAGCTTCAGGGTAGTTCACTACACCAGATTTCTCTTATTTAAAATATACTCTTCAAGGATTTATAGCCCATCCAATTTTTCCCAGACACTGTGACAATTTTACATTGTTAAGAATGAGACAGAAAACTGAGTATAAAGGAATTCTACTGTAACTGTAACTTCAAAGATACTAGGCCTTATTAAGGATGGGGAGATATGAGACACCCAAACCGTCTGATCTGAGGGTGTTAGAAATGTCACAGAAGCTAAAGTTAGCTTGCCAAGCTTAAGCTGCAAAGTACTAGAGGATTTCAGGTAGAGTGACACATCTATCTTTATTTCTAAATTCTATAGAGAATGAGAAAACTACTTCTCCATTTAACAGCAATATGCTAAGTCATGGAGGTAGAGTAAAAGGGCTTGTCATTTCATCATGAGTCTAGATAAAGTCAAATTTATTTCCTTTTCTTCTTTTAAAAAAATAACTACATAGGACATAAAATAGACTTGCATTGATAAATGGGCCAAAAAGACAAACCCTGATGCATTCCAGTAGTCTTTATCATCAAGTGAACGTAAAGAGGATGGCCAGCCAGGGTATCATTGTTCTGAAGAAACTGAGCCACCACAAATGGAATGGAAGGATGAGCACTAAGTGTGTCCATTAAAAGTAAGATGTGAAACTGGTGATTCTGCTGTTAATCCATTCATAATGGAGTGCTTCTGGGCAATTATTTGGAGGATGAAAGTTTGGATTTCACTGAAAGTTGGATGTATTCTAGTGACAACTCAGTGACATGCTAAAGAAATTTTAGTGTTGGGCCTTATCTAACGAAATTTGTGATTAAGAATGATTTCAAATAGTAAGTGCTAAGTGCTTCAAAACTAGGACTATAGGGTGTGAACTGCTTACTGCTCACAACTTCCCTTCTGGGTCTGATCGATGGATTACTGCTGCTCAGAACCTGGTGGGGCCACTGGAGCTGCTATAATGTGTCTTTCCCTTATAAGAAATTCACAGGAGAGTTTTATTCTGACGCCTGAAACCTCCCATCATTCAAATTTAGAAGATTGAGTGTTGTGTAAAGAGAGGGAACCCAACGATTCTGAGGGAGAAAAACAGCAACTGGGTAGACTTCAAAGCAGGGAGAAAAGGCCAGTACTACAGGAAAATGCTTTTGAAAGTGCTGGACAGGAAATGGAATGCTGTTTTTGAATGGTGAATGTGCAAGTACCGTAATATTCAAGAGTAAGCTTTGACAACAGTTAATGAGATGTTAAAAAAAAATCAAAAGCTGTGATGGCACCGTAAAAGCCTGCTTAAGGACGCTCTGTATCAGCTGCAATTCATACACTGGCAGTCCTTGTCACTACACAGCAGGGAGAATCTTAGAGTTTTAATTGGGTAATGACGATAATCACATAGTCTGTGGGTACAGGAACAAGAAAGCTGAATAAGAGACAATTGAACCCAATGTGATCTAATTTTCAAAACAAACCAACTTCCTTCCTATTCTACTTTACCAAAGATAGAGACAATTCTTGTGCCTTTAAGAGCTTCAGAAAAACTGACCATGGGGGTGCAATAAAATTCTACTCCTCAAAATTCTGCTGTAGATGACAGGGGCCTTTTTGGGCAGCATACTTAATGAAACTACATACTCTGTTCTGCTCCATACTAACAGTTAACAACATGTGTTTAAGACCTGATAAATATTTTACACTTCAGAAATAGGCAAGATGACCAGACAATTTTGCCTTCCTGATGGAGCTTGTTTTTTTGTTTGTTTGTTTTTTGTTTTTTGTTTTTTTGCCTAAAACCACTCTTATTTTAGCTCTTTAGGGAGAGAAGAGAAAGATGGTATGGAACAAAATACACTGTTCAGAAGGGAGAAAAAAAATAGTTTTGCTAAAAATATATGGCTATCCTATGTAAGGATAGACACAATGAGATAGAAAATGAGGGATAAAAATCACTCAACATATTCTGTGGAAAATGGGTCATATTATCTCCATTAATTTTAATTGCCTATATGGGCTTAAAAACTGGCACTTCAGAGTTTTATGGGATTTAGTTCCCCCTTTTCACATGCCAAACTTAACAGTTTAAATCTGTTTTAGCATAGTCATTTATCCTTTACTCTGAGTAGGAGATATAGTATGAGCAAAGGCAAGAAGCAGGGGACTAAACAATGTGTATTTGGGGGCAATGAGTAGACCTGCCTGTCTAGTACAGATTCATTTTTCTGAGCAATAGGAAAGGAGAATGGAAAGGCAGATTGGGGTCTTTAGCATGTAATGGCCCCAGTGGAAATTATGGAATGGCTTTGAATACCAAGGTAAAGAGTTTGGATTTTATTTATCACTATTATCATTATTCATAGTAGTAGTCATAACAGTAGTAGTAGTAGTGGCAGCAGTAGTAATAATAGCCAGATTTCTAGAGCCATTTAAGGTAGGCAAAGCGCTTCACAAATATCTCATTTGATCCTCACAACAACTCTGACAGGTAGGTGCTATTATTATCTCCATTTTACAGATGAGGAGACCTGAGGCAGGTAGAGTTTGTGACTTTCCGAGGCTGCTGAAACTAGTAAGTGTCTGAGGCCCTGTTCCAGGCCCAGCAGTCTATCCCCTACTCCATCTAGCTGTCTATGTGGCAGACAAATGAAACCATTGGAGGTTTTTTAGAAGAAGAATGACATGAAGAAAGTGGTGTTTCAGGAAATTTTATCTGACAGTGACATGGAAGATGGATTGGGGTAGGAGTGGGAATAGAAAAGAAGAGTCATATTTGGGAGACATTTCAGAATAAAAATCTATAAGATGGGTGATTTAGGGCTGAATAATGATAATTACTATTAGTTACATGATTATAATAATTATAGTTGCTGAAGGAGAGAGAAAAGGTAAAGATGATTCCATGGTTTATGTGCTAAACAGAATCCAAGTAGCAAAGACAAGTTAACAAAACTTCACCATATCACCCATTGTCTTTTCTCTCAAGATCAATATTCTTCAGTTCACATCTCTCCATGCTATATAATGAGTAGCTTAAGTGCTATAACTACTCATTTAAGTCCTGAGTGATGGAGATATTTGTGAGTCATGGAAATTCAGCAGCCATTGGGGTGAGAGCCTTAAACCCTTGCTTTCCCCAACAGTGTGGATCAAATAAGCACTCGGTAGAGAAAAATCATGAAAAAAAGCAATCTGGGAATTAGAACCTTGAGATTAATGGATTAAATCAAACATACTACAACTCAATGGAATAAATAGTAACAGTTGCTTTGTCCAGAAAAATAATTTTTATTATTGGTCACTGGTCAGCAATGAAAAAAAAAATATCACTATCTATAAAGATAAATCAATTTATGATTACAATTACTACACTAGATTAGATATGCTAATAATGGACATTAGATCCATTAACGTAAGAAACCAGTACTTGGAGAGGGTATTCATCTGTGAAATGTGATCATTTAGTTAGAACAATGCCTTATAAATGAATTAATGCCAGAGTACTGGGTACAATTTATTTCAAGGGCATCATAGTCAAGGTAAAAATGCTAGAATAGTCTGGTCTTCAGTATGTCCAAAGACAAGCATGCCTAAGAGTGTGCTTCACTCTCATGATCCTTTAGTCTGCCATAATCCCTTCTCCTTTTGCTTAAACCCTCTCCTTCACACAGTGGAAATAAGAAAAGAGTGCTCCTGTGCAGGGTCCCTTCATATGAAAGCATCTGATGGCTGGAAATCTCCCTCTCTATTTTCTCTTCTCAAATACTTAATCTCAGCTGCCTTAGACTTTCCTGTCCTCTTCCTTCTTTACCAAACTTTTCACCCTTTCTTCATATCCTCCTCATTCTCTAGGAATAATGATAATGATGTATCAGGGATGTGTTGCCAACAAGAGGTGAGACAGTATAGCTGACCCACAGGGGGCAGAAAAAAAATCCAACCAAAGAGCTTTTACACTGGGAGTACAATCCTCTACTTCCCAGGAGCAAGAGCAGTTTTTAATGTCTTCCTCACATCAGCGGCATGATTCTGCTTATGCAAGACAAACAAGGGAAACACTTCATAGATAGACATTTGGGGTCTCTCTTTCCACGTTTGTATTCTGTGCTCTGAAGCAGAGAATCTCCAAGTTGGCAGAAGCCTTAGAGGGCACCAAGTTCAACCCGCACCTAGACAGTAATGGCTTTTTCATGCCATTGAGATTTGCCAGGGGTTAGCTCTGGATGAAGTCTGACTTCTCAGTATGGGAAGTCTGTTTCCACCTTGTCACTCTCACCTGAGCTTCCTGAAGAACATTGTTG
>CM053582.1:43446860-43506969 GCA_028627135.1 Pseudochirops cupreus | reverse complement strand
GTATCTATCTATCTATCTATTCAATTATTATTATTATTATCGACTACATCCAACTGTAACTTGAGATACACAGGCACTGCAGTTGGGAGATCCATCCTGCCCTACTGAAAAGTGACATAGGAGAGAATAGACTGGGGGAGGGGGGACACACTGGGATGGCTGTTTTGGGGCGGTGGCTGGGGGAAAGAGGGGGAGAAAATACGTAACTCAAAATCTTGTGGAAATGAATGATGCAAACTAAAATAAAATTAAAAAAAAAAAAAGAAAAGCATGGGGCAAGGGTAGCATCGAGAAGATGAGAAGGTGCTCAGGATGGGGGAGAGTGGTAAAGTCCAGAGTCAGGGAGGGGAAAGAAGCATGACTGGCCAGACCTCATCACCAACATGGAGGACCCTCAAAGCGAACCCATCTATGGGAGAAGAGGCCTTGTTCCAGAGTGAGACAGCGGATGAGGCATGGGGGTAAAGTCCACAGTCATATGGGGAATGAAACCAACTGGGAATAGCCACTGTAAAGGCATGGAGACAGGAGATGGAGCACTGTGTGTCAAGAAGCAAGAAGGCTAGAGTAACACTGGGGTGGGGACCCTACCACCTCGAGGTCACATGTGACCCTCTAGGTCCTAAAGTGCAGCCCTTGACGGAACCTAAACTGCACAGAACAAATCCTTCCATTAAGGCCACATGTGACCCTGAGGCTGCAGGGTCCCCACTCCCAGTAGACTGTAAAATTTATGAAGGATACTGTAGTCAAGAATGCTGGAAAGCACTCACCTCATAGGTTGACACAAGGCTCAAATAAAATAATGTGTGTAAAACATTTTGCAAACCTTAAAGTGTTAGCTATAGGGCTGGGTTGGGAAGGCTTCACATGCCAAAGCAGTTTATATTTGAACTCGGAAGGAATAGGGATACTGTTGAATACTGGGGTGACATTGTAAGACTTTTCTTTGGGAGCTATGTTGGGATTGCACCGGAAGGGAGAAAGGATGGGTTAGGGTAACCAATGAGGAAGCCAAAGAATTAGTTCAAGTGAGAAGTGATAATGGGCTACACTAAGGTGGGCCTGTATGAGCAGAGAAAAGGGGGCACATGCAAAAGATATTGTGAGAGAAAGATGGCAAGATTTGTCAACTGATGGGATGTGTGGGCTGAACAGAAGTCAGGATAAACCACAATAGCAAAGAGGGTGTCTGGAAGAACAGGGGTGACCTTGGTAGACACAGGGAAGGTTGAAAGAAAGGGCATCTAGGAGGAAAGCTGACAAGTGCCGTTTTGGACGTGTCGGGTTCAAGATTCCTATGGAAAATTCAGTTTTAAATGCCCAAGAGGCAGCGTGATCGGCTGCTGGAGCCCCGGAGAGGTACATCATGAGCACAGAGACGATAATCAATCAAAAAACATTTACTAAGCACCTTCTATGTGCCGGGTGCTGGGGATACAAGAAGGGGGAGAGACAGTCTCTGCTGTCAAAGAGCTTACAGTCTGATGTGCGAGGCAACATGCCAACAAAGTAAGCCGTATATTAAAGGAAAGGGAATTTTTTTTTACCGATTTCATAAAGATTTATTGTTGCCTTTTTAAAATACCAGTCACAGAATACACACGCCCTTCCCATTGAACCTCTCTTGTAGTAAAAACAGAAAATACAATGATAGAATCTTGTTGTATATTCAACATTTTACTTCCATCATTCCATGACCATTCACCAAGAAGAGAGAAAGAATTTCAGCCTTTTTATGCTGAGACCAAGACTGATCACTGCGTTCAATCCTGTGGGTGCCTTTTAAGGTCGCTTTCATTTACATTATCGTATCATTCTGCATGTTGTTCTCCTGTTGTACTTCATTCTTTTATTTTATTTTTAATTTATGTAATAAAACAAGCATTTTCATAACAGTACAATAAAAAGATGATTGCACATGAAAAAAAAGAATGCATTTATATGATATATTACATATCTAAATAAAAAGGATTTTAGGTTGAAAAGGAAAGATAGAGAGAAAAATGCCTATGTATAGCTACCAAACTAGATAATACAGAGTTGCAACACCCAGCCTAGAGAGAATAGGAGGCAAGACATCCAAAAGTTCATAGGAGAGAGGAATCAGCAATGAAATCCCATGGATTCAGATGTCCATGCATAAATTCACAAAGTAAGGATAACAAGCAAAATGAACCAGAGATCATGATGCAATGAAGCAAATTTGGTTTCATAAGTCACCAAGGTATCACTGAGACTTTGTCATAAGCTCATTCCCATAACCAGAATGTGGCTATGCATGAGTATGCCTTATTTTTTAAAGCATAGGGAAAAGGATGGGCTAGGGTACTGCCATATATTAAAATATGTGTCTTTGTGTGTGTGTGTGTGTGTATGATAGAGAGCATTTAGATGAAGGTGAATGAAGACAGAAATAGAAACAATTTTGTCAAGAGGGTATGCTACAGACCACCAAGATAAAAAGGATAAGTAAAGAAGGAATTCACGAAAGAACTTGGCACAGACGTGTGGCATAGTAATGATCTGGGGGCTTCCTCTATCTAGCTAAATGCTTGAACTCTCTCTCTGTCTCTGTCTCTGTCTCTCTGTCTCTGTCTCTTTCTCTCTCTCCCTCCCTTTCTCTCGCTCTGTTTCTTTCTCTCTGTGTCTCTCCCTCTGTCTCTCTCTTTCTCCCCTCCTTATCCCTCTCTCTCTCTCTGTGTCTCTCTCCTTCCCTCCCTTCCTCTGTTTCTTTCTCTCTAGTAAAAGCAGATCAACTGATAATTTCATAACTATTGTATCTTTAATGATAATTTCACCCTTCATAAGAAAGAAGAACCAGCAGGGGAAAATTCCATTCTGGATCTATTTCTCGCCATCAGAAATGAACTAGTTCCTGGGTTGGAAAGATAGGACCCTCAATAGAAAGCGATTATTCCATCTTAAGAGTTTGTGATAGACTAGGAAAGGAAAGCTGGGTGCCATCCACCATGTACCCTATATTTTGGGAAAGCATCTTTAAGGTGCTCAGGGAAAGGATAGGTCTGATTTCATAAACTAAAATTTTACAGGGACAGGAAGCTCTAAAGAATTAAATTCCGAAGGTAATGAGTAAACATTCCAAAATAGAGGGAAAATTGGAATTATCAGAAGAGATTTAAGTCGATACGCAGGTGACTTGTCAGCCGAGAGGTCAAAGGGACCTGCTCAGGCCCAATGAATACATTTTTAATGTATTTCTATATTCTATTAAATAACAATTTATTTACTATTTTTGCATCTATATTTATTAGGGAAATTGGTATAGATTTCTTTTTTAATATTAGCTTTATGTTAAGATCAATATTACATTTCCATCATAAAAAGTATTGGCATACATTCCATATTTCTCTATATTTATGAAAAAATAATGTTATATGGGAATTATTTTTCCTTGGAAAGTTTGAAAAAAATTCTACTGCTAACCCATTTGGGCCAAATGAACATGGGCCCTTAAAATTTTTTACATGTACCTCCTTGGTTACCTCTCTTATTGTTTATCCTGGGAACAGACCATCTAAATTGTTCGTTTGCTGTTATATCAATTTAAGCAACTTATATTTTTGTAGATAATTGTTTATGTATTTATTTTTTTGGCTTTTTGCAGGGAGGAAGGCAGGGCAATTGGGGTTAGGTGACTTGCCCAAGGTCACACAGCTAGTAAGTGTTAAGTGTCTGAGGTCACATTTGAACTCAGGTCCTCCTGACTCCAGGGCCGGTACTCTATTCACTGCGCCACCTAGCTGCCCCCTCCTTTAATTTTTTAATAAGTTAGGTAGTTATGCATACTATTCCCTAATAACATGCTGGATTTATTTTGTTTCTTGTGATCTGTCTCCATCAGTAATTTTGTGTTTTCATCATTCCCTTTTAAAAATTTTTTCTAATGGTCTATTGATTTTATTGGTATTTTTAAAAATCTGATTTTATTTATTATTTCATTTTTTTTCACTTCTTCTTTTCTCTTTATTTCTGTTCTTTCCTTTCCTACCTATTACTGCCTTGTTCTTTTCTAGGTACAAACTTAATTGATTCCTTTTTCTCCTTTGCTTTCTAACTCCAATAAATCTCTGCTCTCAGGGATTTGAGAATTCCCTCTAGTGATGAAAATTGCAATCCAGCTATGCCTTCCCATACTGTAAAACTCTTATTCATGTCCTCCTGTAAGTTCAGTACAAGAGATCTGGTCAAAGTTCTGAGGACCTCACTTGTATTCTCTTGATATCACAAAGATATCAATGGAGCTCTCAAACAGTCCATCACCTATGCCTCAGTGTTGCCATATGGAATGCCCATATCTTCTGATCATTTGTTTCTTTGATGACATCTTTTATACAGTTTCTCCAGTGTAATTCTTTATTTGTGATGTGTTGAGGTCTGCTCATGCACACCACATTCCTCTCCATTATCTTTTAAAGGATCTTCAACTTCAATCCTTCAGAGACAATAGAAACACTGTAAATGTGCCCCTAAAGAATATCTTTGACTATAGGCAATAGATTTTTATATGTGCCATGATTATCACTGTCTTTTAATTATTTTATTATTGTTTTTCTAATTTCTTCTCCAATCTAATTACTGTTTAACACATTGTTTTCCAGTTTCCACATTTTTGTCACTTTTGCTAATGCCACTTTTATATAATTCTAATTGTATTGCATCATAGTCTGAAAATACATGTAGTGCCTTCCTTGCTACAGAGACAAGAGAGCTCAAGTAGATACTATCCCAAAGACCACCAGTTGTTGATGACTTTGAACTTTGATATCAGGGAATGTTTGGGGGGATTTTTGAGAGATGAAGGCCAGAATGAATTAGTTGGAGAGGTAAAGAATTTGAGAGTTCATGCTTCATCTTGGAACCATGTGGACATGCACATAGGTTGGACAGCACTATGCTAGATTTCTGGGTGCTCGCTTCCCTGTCCTTTCTAAGACATTAACTCAACTGCCACCCTTGCTGCTGCTTCTGTTTCTGTGCTGGGGAGATGGAAATAGGACCCAAACAACTTCCAAGAGACTCCTGAGAACCACAGCTGGAAAGATATAGCAATCATACTATTTACAAGACATTTTCCTTTCTCTTCTTCACCCCCTGCCCATGACAGGGGGGCAAAGTGAAAATAGAAAGAATCCACCAGTCACAGTCTGAAAGAAATCCCCCAATAAAAACTCCCGGGAACATTTGGCTAAGATTCAGAGCTTCTAGGCCAAAGAAAGAATACTGCCAGAAACCAGAAAGAAAGAATCCAAGTACCAAGAACCAAAGCCAAGAACACAAAAGATTTAGCAGTCACCACTGTAAAAAGAGTAGATACCTTAGAATACTATATTCCACAAGGCAAAAGATTATAAGTTTGCAACCAAGTATAACTTACCCTACAAAACTAAATATAATCCTATGCAAGAGGAGAGGAGGAGTAAAAAATAGACCTTCAGAGAAAGAGAGGACTTCCAAGTATTCCTGATGAAAAGACCAGAGGATATAGAAGCTTTGAATTACAACCAGGAATCAAGAGAAACAGAACAAAGGCAAACAGGAGAGCAACAAAAAGGATGTAGACAAGAGGAAGCTGTTTACATTCTAATATGGGTAGATGTGCCCCCCTCAGAATTCTATCATCATAGTGCATAAAGAGAATCTAATAAGACATACGGCCTGAGAGTGGGTCTTTTTATGTTTTGATGCTCTCAAAAGAACAAAGGAAAGGGAGAGGAAAAGGAATACAGTAGGAGGAAAAAGAAGAGAGGAAGGAAGGGTAAGGAAAATTAACTCACATAATTTGGATATGCAAATAAAAGACTATATAGACAAAGAGGAAGAGGGGCATAGGGAAGAGACTACACTTGAACCTCACTTTCATTGGTATTAGTCAAAGGAATGAAGAATATACACACATCAAAACGGTGCAGATATACATTTCACCAAACAGAAAACCAAGAGGAAAGGGAAAGAAGGGATAAGGAGGAATAAGAGGGAAGGCAGATTAAGGGAAGGACTAGCCCTAAGCAAAACAAACTAATCATGGAGGGTAGATTTCATGGAGGGATTTAAAAGGAAAGAATGGAAGGATAAGAGCCTGTGACTGGGCTCTGAGTGAAAGAAAGGAGAGAAGTAGGTGGCATCAAACTTAGAACACTAGTGCTAAGCATACTCCTTCTCCCTCACTACTATTTTCTTCTTAATAAAAAGAGGCAGAAAATTCTTTTCAATGTCATGATCGTGCATGATTCTAGAGGACTCTTGTTGAAACTGCTTCTATTTTCTGATAAAGAGATATGATGATCAAGACATATTTTGGCAGGGGGGATGGGAATGGTCAACATGGGAATGTGTTTTTGCTTAATTATGCATATTTATTATAAGAGTTTTATTTTTCTTTCTTTTTTAATGGAACAAAGGGAAATGAGACAGAAAGAAGGTAGGTTTTTGTTCATTAAAAAAATGAAAATAATTTTCAAAAGGAGAAAGTGTAGGTTGAATGCAGCCAAGATCAGGATGGAAACAGTCAATTGGAAAGGGGGGTGGAAAGAGCACTATGTCAAGTTTATTTCATATAGTTTTCATTTCCAAGATATATAAGGAACAGTTTCAAATTTATAAGAATAGTAGTTTTTCCTCAACTGATAAATCAAAGGATATTAGCAGGCAATTTTCAAAGGAAGAAATCCAAACTATTGTCAACTATATGAAAAACATTAATCATTAGAGAAATCCAAATTAAAGCAACTCCAATGTTCCACCTCATACATTCAAATGGGTAAAGCTGACAAAAATGGAAAATGACAAACGTTGAAGGTGCTGCAGGAAAGCAGACTCATTAATGCACTACTGGCAGAGTTGTGAATTGGTCCAGTCGTTCTCAAAGCAATTGGGCATTATGCCCCTAAGTTACTAAACTGTGCATATCCTTTGACAGAGGCCTCACTAATCCTTACTACTAGGCATATAACCAAAAACACACAAAGAAAGAAGAACAGGACCCATAGGTACAAAAGCATCTGTAGCTGTTCTTTTTATAGTGGCAAAGAACTGAAAACTGAAGTGATGCTGAACAAATTATGTCCTATGAACGGTTTATCATTTATAGGAAATGACAAAAGGCACCATTTCAGAGAAACCCAAAAAGCCATTTATGGAGTGATGATAACCAGGAGAATTATTTATACAATAACAACATCATTATAAAGCCAAACGACTGTGAAAAATTTAAGAATGCTGATCAGTACAATGACCAATCGTGATTACTGAGGATGATGGATGTTACCCACTTCCTGACAAAGGATGCAGAAAACCCATGTTTTTACATAACCAATGTGGGAATTCATTTTGCTTGACCATGTATATTTATTGCAAGGGATTTCCTTTTTTTCTTTTTTTTCAGGGGTAAGAGGAGGTAAGGAGATAAAAGAATTACTAATTAACTGGAAAAATTAAAGAAAATATATGAAAGTTGTATAATAAAACAATTTCCTTTTAAAACTGAACCCATCATTTTTTATGCATAAAGTTTGTTTCAACAAGTTTTCCTGCTTCTACAGCACCCTAAAATGTTTGAACTGGTTCCACAATTGAACCAACTCCAAGAAGGAGTCACTAAAGATTAATTTAATACTATATAATCCTTATAACATAAGAATTTAATTAAAGTGCACTGACATTTCAATGATTCCAAGAAATACAAATGAGATCACCATTAACACAAATGGTGTGTCCTGAATAATCTCCCAATTTTGTTACATATGGACTTTTTGGATGAGAAGTTTATCTTGGTAGTAGGTTTTGCTTAAGGACCCTTACCAGATGTTGAAAGTTAACTAATCTCAACATAGTCCATCAAAATGTTCTTTTTAATTTCTATTTACCTATAGAAATGGTTTAAGTTACAACAATCCATAGTGCAAAGTGCAAAATGAACTTAAACGTGTTCTTAGACCAGAAAGCAGTCATTTTTCTCTGAATATCTTATGGTATTTTAATGCCTGAGGCAGGCATTATAGCAGATAAGATTACACTTTAAAAGCCCTAAAATATACTTTAGACTCTTGGGATCAAGGTTTTTAAAAGTATTTAATATTTTTAAGTTTTAATAAGACAAACTAATTTGAATAGTAGATTATTTTTTAGAATAGAATAAGACAACCTGAAGGAGCCTCCTGATATTTTCTAGTCTACTGTACTAACCACTGATGCTTTAAACCAAGGGTGGGGAACCTGCAGCCTCAAGGCCACACATGGCCCTCTAGGTCCTCAAGTATGATCCTCAAGTCAAAGGGCCATACTTGAGGACCTAGAGGGCCACATGTGGCCTCAAGGCTGCAGGTTCCCCACCCGTGCTCTAAACATATGGTTTCTGTTGACATGCTAAATGTCTCTACTCATCCAAAGAGGGGATTAGGCAAGGATAGGCCTGAGGGCAAGGTGCTGGTAAAAGTTAGTTAGTATCTACAAGAGTATAGATCTTGGGTTGCTGGCAGGAAAGTAGAAATATTTTCCTAGAGCTGTTCACAGCTCCAGTTTTAGTGGTCATCCCCCATCTAAGGATATGTACCCTATCCTTAGACTGCAGTCCCTGGACTATTTATATTAGATCAATGGCCTGAATACAATATGGGGAATTTTGATCACAAGTTAATGATATGCAACAAATTCTACTAGGTATATTGATGGTACCAAGAGATTAAGTCCCAAAGCCACAAGATCATGTTGTGAGAGTCCCTTTACTATGAAGTGGTTCCCTTAGGGTTAGTTAATTCCTTTTCTCAGTCAATACTTTCCACCCTTTAGTGTTTAGACATTGTGATAGGGTGGTCAGGGTGGGAGAAGGAGGCAACCTATGATATGATCTCCTTCCTGTAGTGCAGTTATAGGCTGCTTTGGTTAGGGATGGCACACTCCTAAAGAGATGGCAGTGCCACACAGGAATTCTCAAAAACAATTTGAAAACAAAATTTTTATTTCATTTTGAAAAAGTATAATCTATAAAAGTTTAGGAAGAAAGGAGGCATCACATGATCAAATGTGAATAGGATATAAAAGCACCAAGAAGATTTTAAGTGTCATACAAGGGGCATCTAAAGGGAAAAAAAAAAACATCTTTTACATATACGTTATGGAGGAATTGGAGAGAAAAGTTGTGCTCCAGAAGGGGCAATCCGACCCTTACCAGACATAGTGCTCACACTATGTGGGGTGGCTCAGAAATCAAAGGAAAGCCATATTGTCCCCACTTTCTTTCCCATCAGCTAACTCCACGTGCCTGAAATTCTCATCATCAGTCACCCTTTAGAGTGAGGGCACTGGCTTCAAAAGGGCCTCCAATAAAATGTAAACAAGTTACCAGGGATATCACCTATCCAAACAGATTACCTTATTAAATTATCTGGAAACAGAACAAGGGATGGGTATATTTTGACAAAGCAATACTGTTCTACTGCTAGCATTTTTTTCCTCAAGTAGTTTTACAGAATCTTCCAGCCCATATAGATCATCTACTATAGCTCTAAAGGCAATCAATTCTTTTTAGTGTAAGTGGTGTCAAGTTATTCCACCAAAGCTCTATTCTAATGCCCTATCACATCATGGAAACGACCCCGGGCATTCAAAGGCTATGGCAGTGGATCACAAACTCTGGCTGCAAGGATAGTCCTGGCACCAGATTATCTACTGTTAGAAAACCATCCGAGCTAAGAATGCCTATTGTCCAGACTATGACATGCAGTTGGATGGGCAGCACATGGAATTAGTCCATATCTCTTGGACAGGCACTGCAGGTGGACAGTGAGCTGGGCCCAGAAATGAATAGAAGGAGAAGAGCAGGCTGGATTGCATTTGGGAAATCACACAGTACTTTCAATGAACCAGAGCTGCTCACAGCTGCAAAAATTCTTCTTTTTGACAGCAATAGGCTCTCAGTGATATTCCGTGACTGAGAATCATAGACCACCACAATCTCATAAGAATGAGAAGTGTGGGTGATTCAAGGGAAAATGGAGAGAAATAGGGTAGATGTAAGGCAGCAGCATATTACTAACATTGACTTACATGCAGAAAGTGGTATAAATGGCATCATCAGGAACATACGTGACAGAAAAGCAGATGGAAAGCCTGAATGCACAGATAGCTTCAAAATATTTTTTTTAAATAATATTGTTGGTGGACCTTCTATGGGGAATTTATGAAAATAATAGAGACAAAAGTCACATAAGATAAGAGAACATAGATTACGATTTGCACTGGGGGAAGGAGCACTCATACTATTGATAAAATGATGGAACCACTAAAGTAGTGAATTTAGTAGCAAAGAAGTTAACAAGGTAATATGAAAGAGGGCATGAAAATGCTGGGCTCTCATCCTATTAATAAGAGACTTCCCAAGATCACTATGTTCACTTTATTCAGACAATGGGCAAGGGTCCCTTGCCCACTGGATATGTGTTTAGTGGTGTCAGCTGAATTCCTAACTGAATGTTAGGCCTAAATTAAAAAAGAAGAAAAATTACAAAGCTAGAAAAGGAAATGATTTTTAATTGATTAAAAATAAACATCCACATCATTCAGCTTGGTAGATTAAAATTCCTATTAAAGTCAGGCTTGTGTCTATGTGTGTATAACATAACAAATGAATCTTTATGTTAGACCTGGAGAAGAAAGTGGCAAAAATAGAGCCAAGAAGGATTTTCACAAGGGAAACAAACAATTAAGTAACTGTAATGCATCATTAATTAACAAAATTAAGTTAACTCCTATAGGAGGAGATATGAAAAATGCTGGAGTTGGGTCATCACTGGTGACGACATTCTCTCATCTATGAACTGCTTGAATGGTGTTTTGGGGCCTTCATGCCCCTCCTGTTCACAGGCCTGGCATTGCCAAGTGACATAAAAAGGTCTTAGGGTGGTCTATGGGGACAGTCCTTAGGGCAATGTTGTACAACATCACACAAAGGATTTAACTGCTCTGTGTCTCAGTTGAATCAGCTGTGAAATGGGGGCACAAAAAACAAATGTGGGGGGAGTCCCCCCTTGTTTATTAGAAGGAGCATTGTGTGGTGGGTAGAAGGAGAATTGGGTTTGAAATGAGGAAGATCCCAGAGCTGGTTTGGTTATTGGGTCTGTGTGATCTGGACAAGTCGCTTCCTATCTCTGGGCTTTAATTTCCTCTTCTGTAGAATGAGAGGGTATGAAGGGATGATCTCTGGGGTAATTTCTAGTTTTCAAACCTATAATTCTATAAATATTTGTGACTAAAACACAACAGTACAAATATACTGCTAGCATACTTTTGGTACTATCAGTCAGCTGTCACAAGGCAACAGTCATAACCACAAGAATTATATTTATCTATATGGAGGAGTCAATCACTAAGTTGGATGTATTCATTTTTCAGAGGCATTGTTGATAACACAGACTATAAACTTATTACTATGCCTGAATGTTTGGGAAGAATAAAGCTGGATGCAATTTTGTTCACATTTCTGGTATAAAATATTTTGAAACTAGATTTAAAATCACCTTAGTCTTTGACTCCCTCCCCCCATCCCTGCATACACACACACACACACACACACACACACACACACACACAGATTGCCGTTGCTTTGGGGCTCCTAGGAAACCTGCAGCACATCACATTTCAGCTACATAAATGGGGTGGATGTTGTGTTAACTACCCCCTTTGGTGATACTTCCAGCTCCCAATTACTAATACACAAAATCACATTATCAAATCAAATCAAAAGGTCCATTATCACAGCAAATGAACCCAGTGATAAGGATGAACAAGCAAAGAGACAATTTTATTTTCCTTTAACAGGGCAGTCTTCTATTTCAGAAAAAAAGTACCCAGTGGAGAATACTAGTAAAAAGAAACTAATATTGTGAATCCACACAGCACAGTATGGTTAGAGGCCTTGCTCAAATTCTGAAATTGCGTCATTTTGCATAGTGAACCCATGACCTCCCTGTTATTAAGAATATAACACAGACACAGACTGTTAGAACTGGGAGGGAACTTAAAGATAATTTTAAAGTGGAGAGGTTGAAAATTCAATATAATTCAATAAGATTTACTGAACACCTACTATGTGCCAGGCACGGGTAATACAAAGGTCCAAATCAAACAAGTCTCTGCCCTCCCAGAGTTTCTGTTCTACTAAGGAGTAAAGTGAAGTGATTTGCCTTATGGTCACACAGCTACTTGCTAAGAGCCTGGCCCTTACTGAAATTTAAGAGTTTGAAAGGCACTGCTTAACAGGGGAAGAGGATTATGAAGGTTACCTAGAGTCACCCTGCAGTAAGACAGCGCCTAGACAGTTCCTGCTTTTGAGGGTGACTCCCAAGCTCGCTATGTCCTTTGTACACTGCTACCAATAACCTCCCAAAAGCACATCAAAGCTTTCTGGGCTGCTGCTAACCTTTACTTTTGGGCATCCATGATCTCATAAGCGTGAGCACTTACCCTAGAGAAAATGACCTGTATATTTCCTCTACTTGAAGAAATCCTGGTCTGTACGCCTTCCCAAATTCTCACAAGCCTTCCTTAGCTAACTATAATATGATTGATTGTCATAGGAAAAGACAATGGAGAATGTAGAGGGCATCATGTAACAAGAGTTGCTGGGATACTAGTTAGACAGAATAATTTAATTCAAAGCAGATTAAAACATGACCTGAGTATGGAGGCCAACCCTGGTTTGGGGGTAGAGAACTGAGATTCTACTTATAGCATAGATGATCTCTCTTCCCTTTGCTTTACATTTAACTTCTGAACAAACTATAAATAACCCTTTCAAGGAGATGGGCTAAGAAAGGGAGGTGAGATGTGGAGAAATGGGACAATAGCTTGAGGGGGATGGCAGAGACTAGTAAAGGAGTTTGTTGTTGTTTTAAGGATGGAGGAGATTTGGGTATGTTTGAAGACATTTGGAAAAGAACCAGTCCATAAGAAAAAGTTGAAGATTCAAGAGAGAGGGGGAATGATTACTGATGAAATCTGCTGGAGAAGACAGGAGGCAATGAAATCACAAGTAGAGGGGTTAATTTTGAAAAGGAGAAGGTCCACCTTTTCATTGGATACTAGGAGAAAAGAGAGAAAGGCAGATGATATCAAGGGATTTTTAGAAGAGAATGAAAAGAGTTTATGTAGAAAAAGAAGGAGATCATGTTAAATATCCTCAATTTTCTCACTAAAGTGGTTAAGGGCCCTGGATGAGAAGTGGGAGGGGACATGACTAAAGGTTTGGAACAGCTTCCATGAAAGTGAAACAGGGACTCAATTAGAGAAGAATAAAAAGACTGCCCTACTACAATCTGGTCAGAGGGGGGCAGATCACAATTTCTAATTAAAGAAGTGGAACACTTGTGAGTATTAATGAAATCTAATATATAAACTTCCCTATATGTGGCTGAGGGGTAATAAAAGAATAGGTCATGGCATTCAAGGGCTGAAGAACTAGAAAGTTGGGAAGCCTGAAAGATCCTCTCCTGAACTGTCCTGAACTGTCCTGAAAGGACAGTTTTCTGCACGGGTAATACAAAGGTCCAAATCAAACAAGTCTCTGCCCTCACAGAGTTTCTGTTCTACTAAAGAGTAAAGTGAAGTGATTTGCCTTATGGTCACACAGCTACTTGCTAAGAGCCTGGCCCTTACTGAAACTTAAGAGTTTGAAAGTTTCTGCTAAACGGGTCATGACTGATATGCAGGGAGGGAAACAAGGAAAACTTAAGAGGTAGCAGTGGGCAGCAAGTTAATAGAGAAGCTTACCATCTCCAAGAGGTGTTGTGAAGAGAGCTAGACCAGCTTAGAGTCTGCTCTTTCACCTGGGTGGAGGGAGGCCAGGTGATGGGGGGGAGGGGAAGGCAGGCAGACAAATATCTATACACAAGTGTATAAAAATAAGGGAAATTAGAATGGTGAATTCAAGATCCTAATACAAGAGGGAAAATGTGATGTCACAGATATCACTAAGACTTGGTTGGAGGAGACCTATGACACTGGACTAGGCCTCTGAAATGGTATGTCTCAGAAAACGGACGGTATAGGCATGGGGTGAGGGAGGGTGTAGTGGAATTATATTGTATATGGAGTATACTTATATGAGGAAATCTAAGAACCAGAGTTGAGGAGCATGATGGGAAAGCATTTGGGTAATCTTCAGTAGATGGTGGTAAACAGAAGAAAATTGTCATCAAAGTTTACTACTGGCCATCTGGACAGAAAAAGAAAATAGATCAGAAGCCTGGCAAAGAGTCATGACATAGCAGTGATGAGAGACTTGCCACTTCTCTGCTCTCCTTCTCCTACCATCACACTGGAATGTTCCTCCTTTGAGGTTCACTCAATCCATATGCATCAGCCAATGAATATTCCTATAACTACTGTCTATTTACCTCCAAGACATTCCCCTTATTTCCTCAAAGAAATCAGTACCTAGCTCACAGTCTTTCTCTCCTCCATAATTCTTACCCTTATACCAGGGGACTTCAACACATATAATGACACTCCTTTTCAAACACTTTAACCTCCGAGTTTCTCAACTCACTCATTTCCCACGGCCTCAGCTATGCCTAGAGAAGGTCATACTCTTGGCCTTGCAATCACCCCCAAATGCACCACTTCCAACTTCATGCACTACAAAATTCCCTTATCTGATCATAATCTGTTGGCATTCCATCTCTCCCTCTCCCTTGCAACCCTGACTCTCTTCTTCATTCTCACCATAACCTGCAATGCCTCCAACCATCAGTTCTTTCCCAGGCCATCAACCTCCACTGGCTTCACTCTCTTCCCTTCACCATCTTGACCCCTTAGTGAACCAATTCATCTCTCCACTGTCCTCTTCTCTGAAATCCCTTGCCTTCTTGGAATACCAATTTTAAATTACCAAGTCTCAGCCTTGTTTTATGCCTACCCATCCACTGCCTTCACTCCTACTGATAGCTGACGAACAAAGCTGCAGAAAATCATTGACTATGCTGGCTGGGGCCACTATAACGTTACGTTACATAATCTCAACTGATTCACTTAACTGATATACCACTTAACCACAGCAACGTTTCCAAACCTTTCCATATATCTAGAACTTATTAAGTACCTATTAAGTGCCAGGCACTTGGCTAAGTGCTTTACAATGTTGTCTTATTTGATCCTCATGACACCCCTGGGAAATAGATAACTATTATTATCCCAATTTTGTAGGTGAAGAAACTGAGGCAAACATAGGTGAATGACTTGTCCAGTGTCACATAGCTAGTAAGTGTCTGAGAATGGATTTGAACTTAGGTCTTCCTCCCTCTTCAACCTCTCTCCTCCTACTCTCTCAGCTGATAAAGTTGACTCATATTTCTCTGAAAACAATTGAGACCATTCTCCAAGAGTTCCCTCTTCTTCACCCCTCATTTCACCTCATAAAGTTGTCTTTCCCCATTAACATCCTTCATTCCTGCCTCACATGAAGAGGTGACGCTTTGTCTTGCCAAGGCTAACCTCTTCACATCTAGAAGTGATCTCATTCAATACTGTCTTCTCCAGCAGGTTGTTCCCACTGCCATCCCTACTGTCTAACTAATCTTCAATCTCTCCCTTTCTACTGACTGCTTCTTTATGGCCTACAGTCTAACCCATGTTTCCCCAATTCTCAAAAAGATCCTCATTTGACCTATCCATTCCTGATAACTATCATTCTATAGCTCTCCTCCTTTTCATGGCTAAACTTCTTGAGAAGTTCATCTATAATCAGTGCCTCTACTTTCTTTCCTCTCACTCTTTACTTAGATCTCTGCAGTTTGGCCTCTGATATCATCATGCAACTGCTCTCTCGAAAGATACCAATGATCTGACCTTTGCACTGCCATATCTAATAGGCTTTTCTATAGCATTTTACATTATCAGTCACTTTCTTCTCTTTGATACTCTCTTTTCTCTAGGTTTTCAGGACATTTCACTTGACCAGGTTCTCTTCCAATCGTTCTGACTACTCCTTTTCAGTCTCTTCTACTGACCATGCCCACTAATAGCAGGTATCCCCCAACGCTCTGTCCCAGATCCTCTTTTCTTCTCCTTCTATGCTATTAAATTTGATGTTCTCATAAGCCCCCATGGATTCAGTTATCATCTCCAAGCAAAGTATTCTCAGACTTACTCGTTCATCTCAAACCTTTTCTTCACCAACAGTCTCTCATCTCCAACTTCCAACTGCACACCTTGAACTAGATGTCTCATAGACATCTTGAACTCAACATGTCCAAAAGTGAACTCATTATCTTTCCCCAAACCCCCCTCTTCCTTTTTCTTTTTCTGGCATTGAGGCTCACAACATAGGTGTCATCCTCAGCTCCTCATTCTCTCTTGCATTTCTCATCTACTCAGTTATCAAGTCCTATCTACTCTACCTTTGTAATATTATTCATTTATTCCCATTTCTCTCTTCTGACACTACCACTAACTCCTCTGATGCATATCCTCATCATCTCATACGTGGACTATTGCAGTGACTTGTTGGTTGTTCTCCCTGCCACAAGTCTCTCCCCACTCCAGACCATCCTATAGTCAGCTGCCAAAGGGAGCTCCTGAAGTTCAGGTCTGACCATGATACTCCCTAGTCAATGTTGCCCTAGTTGCCACCTATTACTTTCGGGATCAAACATAAGATTCCATGTTTGGCTTATAAAGCACTTCAAACCAAGTTTCTTCTTACCTTTCCAGTCTCCTTAACATCCTTCTCCTTTCCATGTACTCTGTGATCCAATGCTAGCAGCCTCCTTGCTGTTGCTGATGCATGCCATTCTGTCGACCAACTCCATGTATTTTCATTGACTGTGCTCCATGCCTGGAATTGTCTTCCTCCTTATCTCCATCTTGTGGTTTTCTACAAGTCTCAGCTAACATCCCATGTTTCATAAGAAGGCTTCCTTGGTCCCCCTTAATGCCAATACCCTTCCTTCTTTGATTATCTCCAGGTCGTCACGTACATATCTTATTTGTACAAAGTTGTTTGCATGTTGTCTTCCTCATTAGACAGTGAGCTCCTTGACAGCAGGGTCTGGGTTTTTTTTGCAGTGGGGGGGGGGGTTGAGGGGGATATTTATTTGAATCCCTGGCACTTAACACATAGTAGGTATCTAATAAATTTCTATTTATTTGACTTGACTTGGTGGATACCTCCTTACTGGAGGTCTTTAATCAAAAGCTTTAGAAACAGGCTCTAGCTTACTTTGCTAAGCTTATTACATGTTATTTGCTTTGATGCTCTCTACATATCAGCCAAACTGCTCCATTTACTGTTGCCATCTCTCATCTCCCTATTTTTTTTTCCACAGGAGGCATTCCCTTCTCAGATCCACCTCTTAGAATTCTTATCTTCCTGCAAAGCTCCACTCAAGTGGTATATATACCTCAGGAAGCAAATCCTGATTCTCTCCCTTCCTCACTTTGGTTTCTAGTACCCTCCCTCACCCCAGAAATTAATTTGTTTACATTTTGTATTTAATGTCTATTTTTATGTTGTTTCCAGTATGCCCTCCCCAATAGAATGTGGGCTCATAGAGGGAAAGAACTGATTCATTTCTGTCTCTGTATTCCTCTGTATTCAGTGCCTGGCACATATTAGGCACAGAAATGCTTATTGAATAGACAAGTGATCTTTTGTTGCATATGCTGAAAAGGGAATCCTGGCTTAATCTGAGGTTAGGATACATAGTCTCTGAATTCCCTTCTAACCCCAAGATTCTGTGAAATGACCAATCCACATTTGAGATACTTTGTTTAAATACCCAAAGTATTGAAACAAAAATTTTAAATTTTAAACAAGTATTTATACATTTTAAGTACTCAATTCATAAATGGCCTTTGGGTTCAAAGAAGAGGCTATTGAGTCAGCCCCAACATAACATAGGGGGAATCTATCCCTAGGGGTTGAGACAGTCACCTGGGATCTCATGTCTAGTCTCAATAACTCCCTTCTCATCCTTTGATTCATTGGAAGCCTTAGTAGAGATGGCAGCCTCTCTCACCTCCACCTTCTATAATCCTCAGCTTTGATTTCACAGGGATTCCCAAGCTGATTTATGAGGCCACTCTTGAAATCAATTGCTGCGAGGCAGAAGCCTTAGACAGGCCATGTCTAAGTTCCTTTAAAAAAGCTCCCGTACATCTTGTCCTTGTATACTTTGGCTAGGACCTAAGACAGCAGCCATATCCCAGAGCAATGAGGGTGGGGGCCACTCCCATTCTCAGACATGGCACTATGAAAAACAACCAGTCAACAATACTGTCTGGGAATCTGAACAATAGAAATGCCCTGAGAGTATAACAGACAGATATATAGTTCTTACTTTGAAGTGATTTTTAAGTAACTAACAAAACAAGAGATGGAAGTAGCCTCATTTTACTTACCAGTATACTCAGTAAATCAACTGCTTCTAAAATTATTTCTTGGTGATCAGGAATGATCACTCCAAGATCTTCAAGTTCTTGATTCGTTATGCGTAGCAGCTGCTCTCCGTTGACGTTTTCACCCTCAAAGTTATCAATGTATTGTTGGACACAGTCGTCAAGACCTGGGAAAGACATGAAAAGCCAGAGAAGGAAGTCAAAGAAAATAGGGATTGCACTTCCTAGGAAAAAACATCCATTTACCTGAACAAGCAGGAAAACAGCTGGTGCTGCTAATACAAAGCTGCCCTTTTCACTACTGAGGTTACATTTGCCCAGTACCTACCTCAAAGTCAGCATCCTTTGTTCCTTAGTTCAAAAAGACTGGGGATGGGAAGAACTCAAAAATTGATTTGTGGATGCCTCTACCAGTGGTTGAGAAATTAAATAAAGGTGATATAGCAAGAAGTTTGATGTTTATAATTAATTGCAGAGGTGTAGGCAGGGCATCAGACAAATGTTTAAAAGTATGAAAATAGTGGTAACTGAAAATCTGCCTTCATTGTACGTATACCATGGCTAAATGGTATCAGCACAGCTGATAGGCATTTTCTATCAACAAGCCAGAATAGTAGGCTTGTGTTGTCACTTTTTATCTAAATATAGCAGTTTATTTTACTTAAGGATGGCATAAAATAAACATAAAGAAATTAATGTACTATAATGTACTGTACTAAGTGAAGAGGATCTAGATTCTAGACACAAGCAAACAATTTGATCTCTGCTCTCAAGGAACTAACATTCAGACGGGGCGAAGACAACCCATAAAGAAAAACGAGAAGGGAGGGGAAATAGCTGAGATGTTTGGAAATGGTGAGGAAATGCTGTGGAGGCCTTGATCTGGGCTAGATAAAGCAACAACAAAAGCTCATCAATCAGAGCCTGTGGTGCTTCAAGTTTATGATGGAATCCACGTTTTAGGGAAGGAACATGGTCCAAGAAGATGGGTGCTTTGGAGATTGAGCAAAGGCAGGGAAGTTTTACCTCAAAAAAGGCACACTGGGGAAGCAACTCATGAAGGACAAGAACTTTGATCAGTTTTTCTTTTGGGTTCCTGATTCATAACTCCTTTCCACTCCCCATCCCATTCTTCAGATGAACAGCAACAACGTTCAGACTGAAGCAAAGCTGAAGTGTCCTCCCTCTCAATTTGCAGTTTTTCTGATTCACTATTTCCCTTTGATAGGGGACCTAAGTAAGAATTCTGGTTTAAGGGAGCTTGTGCCAAACTACTTGGAGAAGCAAAAGCAGACGAGAGATGGTGAATAATGTCTACAGGGTACTTGGACACCTTTACTCGTTTATGTCAACAAAAATGTGAACACAAATTTGCCAACATAATCTCCCTGGATAATTTACAGTGCACTTTCTATATTTCATGGCAATAACTAGGCATCATTCCACTTTCAGCGCATGATGGTTTTTATGCACTTCAGACTTTGCTCAGTGACTCCCCTTGAAATGCTGATGCCTTATCTAAAGTCATTTTAACCAGCATCAACTCTTCACATATGTTTAGAGAATGAGTCATAAAAGAAAGATACACAAAGTAATTTATTGAAGCTAAATGTCTTGAATGTTTCACGTGCCCCAGGTTCCAACACTCTGTTTTTGAAGCTGCAGCAGGTACTGACATTAGAATGTGATCCATCACCACCCAAACAGCAGTAGAAATTTAATAAAAGAATGCAAGGACTGCGTAGCACTGAATGCCTTGGCTACATTTAACTTTAGAAGCCCTTTCATGGAAAGGAAGCAGGGGAAAGGTGACAAAAAAGGGGGAGCAATAGGAAGAATGAGAGGAAAGAAGGAAGCAATCTTCCCTCCAAGAAAAAAAGGATTCAAATGTGACAAAGCCTGTGAACTCAGCGGCCAGTAGCTGGCAGGTACCCAAAAGTAACAAGAATGCCATAGTACTATAGTCTTTGCCTTCATTCTTAGATGCTACTTTTGAACGATTAATGCTCTAATATTGAGCAAGCTGCACTGAAAAAGGGATTCCTGGCTAGAAGTCTGAAAGCACTGTTAATCAGACCTGGTCATTTCTTTAAAATAGCATATGAAGGCTGGGCAGACTAAATGGGGGTGATGAATCAAGTCCACTGCAAATATCCCCAGAGATGTTCAGCGGGGCTAAGAATTGATTAGAATTCAGAAGTCCATTAATCAGCATGTTCTTATAAAATTAGAGCATCAATTAAAGGCAGAAAACTCATTCTCATGATCTGGCACACAAACTTTCAGCTTTTTCTGCCATCTGTATCTTGATAGATTTTCTAGCTGAAAGAGTTGTGATGCCCAAATGACTGCCATATTGCAGTGTGATTAAACATGGAGCCATTGACCTGAACATATTAACTATATTATTAATGTTTGCAGTTTTCCAGCTGATTTCTATAGCATATGAATAGACACAGATGTTGTCACTCTACTGCCTATCACTTGTTCTATCCAAATTCCCCCTATAGGTTTCTGCAAGTTGTAGGAGCAGCTTTTGTGAGGCACTGAACCAAAAATGATCATATCATTTTTCAGGGTCTTCTTCAAAGATGTTGAACAATAGCTTGGATATTTGCTGTTATATCCTCAGTTAATATGTGCGAACTTTAAAGCAACACAATAGGCTATATTCTTTAAGAATAAATACAGAGCAGAGATTTATTTTAAGAAATATGCCATGATGGCAGATTGAAAATGACCTACTGTCTGGTAATCTGTTCAATATTCATGGCTCCTGCAACCATGCAACTGAGAGAGTGTGTACCTGGAAAGAGCCGACTAAAGTGTGTGAGTGCTCACTGACACAAACCATCTATTTGGGGGGAAGCCACTGGGATATGAAAGACAGAGTGGGTGGGAATGGCTTGGGCCTCCATTTCCTCATCTGTAAAAAGAGGAATTTGGACTAAATTAACTCTAAGGTCCTCTGCCACATTACATTCTTGGTCTCATGATCCAGAAAGTACCAGATTTAGTGTCAAAATGGACTAGGTTCAAATACAACCTCCACATTTACTACCTGCATGGCTATGGACAATAAGGCTTGCCCTGCAACATCCATCAGGGTGAGAAGGGATTGTGTTTCCCCCTTCCTTGTATCCCTGTTAGCATTTAGTGTAAGGCAGTGGTTCTTAACCTTCCTAATGCTGGGACCCTTTAATACTCTTATGTGGGCTTATCTGCATATGGGCGGACCCGCCTGGAGACAGATAGAGGAGCAGTGTCTCGGTTCCTAAGACCATCGGAAATATGTGTTTTCCGATGGTCTTAGGTGACCCCTGTGACCCCTGTGAAAGGGTCGTTCGACCCTCAAAGGGGTCGCGACCCACAGGTTGAGGACCACTGGTAGGACCTATACATAGTAGGTGCTGAATAAGAGAATGATTTTCTTTCTCTGTTACAAGGAATGGTTTACTAGAAGGGGTGAGGATAGGATGGCAATGTTCAGAAAAAAAAGATAAGGTAGAAATAAATACTTTTTAAAAAATATTAAGATGATAAGCCAACATTCAAAGCATTTCAATTTTTCTGAGCTCAAAATGTCAGATAATATTCAGGCAATCAACTAGGAAGTTAGGTTTATCTGTCTGCATTATATATATCCTATGCATGTATGTATGTATGTACATATGTGTAGGTCCACAACTGAAAAAGAAAATTCAAAAGCTAAAAAGGAAAACCCCCAAATTAATTTTAAAGGCCCTTCATCAGTTGAATTTTATCAAACAAATGACTGTTATGATTTGAACTGAAAGCGTACTTTTGAATATCTTAGAAAAATCCAAAGTTATGGAGTCTGATCAGAGGAAAAAAATGCAAAATCCTAATCTGAATATAGGCAAGAATTTGCAAACTTTCATATGAAGCAACCAACTCTTAGACTGGATCTTATAGAACAAAGGCAATATGACAGTAAGTAAATCCAAGGTGTTTTTATTTGAAAATATAGTGGTCAGACTGTGAAAATTAAGCAATCTGAGGAAAAATGTATGACAGGATTTATGTCAGAACTTTGTACTAGAATGAAAACTTCTTCTATCCAGATGATAAGGTGCTGTTTGGGGGTGACTGAATTAGAGAGAAAGCAATTGTCAAGGTTCCCTTTTTAAAGATTACAGTAGAACATAGAACACAAAACTAACACATAATCCAAAACACATTTATACTTGCCATTGGACCATGTTATTTTTCTATAGCAGCAGATTTGCCTTTCTACTTTTGTAGTAAGTTAATATTAAAATTAGTCTATATTCTGAATATATACCAGTTGACAGGGGCCCTAGCCTAGTTTGCTTTAAAAAGTTTCCATGGATAATCCATAAAATAGTCTACATAGAGATAATTGGGAATTGACTTATATACAATATTAAATGTCACTGGTAAAAACTGAAAAAGATAAGATCCAATGTTACTGCAAGTCAAATTTATATAACTTAGTTAATGCCATAGTAGCGAGAATATTTTACAAAAAAGAGGGTTGTGAGGAAAGGGATGAGTTTATCAAAAATGATTATGAACTCTCTAGCTGACATTACATAAAAACTGTCTGAAAGGAGTCTAGGAGATAGCATCATCACCTTTACCACTATCCCCCAAACATATACCTGGGTTTGCTCCACAGTTCTTTTTAAAGAAAAGGGAAATGGGGGCATCTGATTGCTACCTATATGTCTTCTGCATATCACATAACATGAGTAGACTGATTCACCCTCCTCCCCAATGCCTGGCTCCATTCTTAAAGATCTAGCTTATTTTTAAATGGATAAAGGGTGGCCCTGTCAAAAAATCAGGGAACATGTTGCTAGTTCTTCCAGCCCCATGTGGCTATGGTTCTAAGTGTTCCTCCAATGAATGGCAAAAAGAAAAAAATTAGTTCACTTAGCTGTTCCTCTACAATGATTTGTCTGGAAGCGTAGCTTGCTGTATACTAATATGTGGTTGTTACTCTGAGAGCACAGAAGCTCCAGCTTCAGTGAGTCACACCTGGGTCAGTTTGTTGGAATTTTCCATTCTGCCAGGTATAGGCTCTAAACAAGATTGGCAGGAACATAATTTTAGCTTGTCTTGCAAAAAATTGGTTCAAAAATGGAGGATGTATATTTCAAAATAAATAGTTGATGCTAGCCAAAGGATTTAAAAACAATAGTTGTTTGAAAAACAAATCACCAAATAACCTCTCCCCTCACCTGACAAAGGCATGATTTCCTAATTCTAAGTTCTATTATACATTTCATAAGATCTGTGAAAATCTGAACACTTTCATTCACAGCACCGAAACAAATACAGATCTACAAAAAGCCATCACCTAGAGACACAGCCATTTAGCAGTGAGCTGACCAGCTTAGTCATTTCTCACACAGAAACTGAAAAGTGATCACTATACACTTTGTCTCACACTCAATTGTAGGAAAACTTCAGTAGCTCCTCTGACTGCACAGCTATTAAGGAATGGGAGTACTATCTATCTTTCTATCTTTCTATCTATCTATCTATCTATCTATCTATCTATCTATCTATCCATCTATCCATATCTATCACACACACACATTTGTGAAGGAGAGACTTAGAGGAGCATAAGATTTGCAACTGGAAGGAACCTTAGAAATCACATAGGTTGACCATTTCCTTTTACAAAAGAAGAAACTGAGGTTTCGGGATTAAGTGACTTGCCCCAGGTCACCCAGGTAATAACAGGCCCAGAATTCAAACCCTCACCTCCTTAGTGCTTTTTTCCATTATATCAGATCTGGGTCAATCCCAAGGACCTCCAGGAGAATGGGCTCATTTTCAGCATCCGCCTTGTGGGCTTCAGGCAATTCCAGAGGAGAAGGGTGACTGGGAAAGAGCCCCATCAATCTGATCTATTCCTCCAGGGCTCCCCTCTAACAGGAGCTGAGGCTTCACAGATCAGCGTGATCAGGATCATCTGGGTGAGTCCTGGCTCTACTCGGCCTTATGGTTTAGTGATCTCAGGCAAGCCATCTGACTTCTCTGAGCCCCAGTATCTATAAAATGGGAATCCTACATGCAGCACCTCATAGTTTATCTGGGACTCAAATGAGATACAAAGTAATATATGTGTCTATGTATGTTTATATGTAAATGTGTTAATATAGACACATACACGCATACATAAACTTATTTATATATATACACGTGTGTATTGATATATGTATGTGTTATATATACATATATACACATATGTACATAAATTTTATTTTATACACACACACATGTGTGTGCGTGTGTGTGTGTGTGTATGATATTATCATTATTACTACAACTCCCCTTTCCTCCAGGGCAGCTCCAGGATTCCTCATGTGGGCCAAACTGTGAAGTAGAAGATAGTGTTCAGAGTTTTCCCCCTTCCCTTTCTGCAGCCCTCTCTGGTCTCTTAGGTCTACCATCCCTACCCATTATGCTGTCTTCTGGCTGGCCAGAACTCCACTCTACCCTGTCTTCTCTCCCCTCCGTATCCAAAATTACCATGCTATCCCCATCTCTGTCCCCATCACAATTTCACTTTCTCCAGTAGAAAATTGTATCTAGGTAATAGGCAGAAAAACCAATAACGACCGAACTGTGAGTGACTAGCAAGCCTCACTGTACACTCTGCAGTATTTGCATCTCTGCCACAACCAAAGGTAAAGCAGGATAAATCAAAGAAATGGGTACTAATTGGCAGAATGTCAAGTAGTAAAGAAATATTTTGAGGCAAAGGACCCTCTCCTGGGCCTCTTCAAGCCCATTGGCAAGGTACTCCCTTTGCTTTCCCTGTCTCAGTCCTGCTCAAACCCCCAGAAATTCCAAAGTCCCCCCACAGGCTGGGAGGTGAGTACCACAGCACCACTGGAAAAAAAACACACCAAAAAGGGAACGGTGAATATCTGATCATTTTGCAGACATACTGCCAGCTCTGACATCTCTGTTATCCCTGACTGTGGTTACTAAAACAAATACTAATTTTATTCCAGTCTCCCAGGCAAAAAGCAGACTGCTGAGAGCCTTTCAAACAGCATTTCATGCACTGATTCCTTTGTCAGAAACTAAATTCATTGTAACTGATGAAAGAGTATTTCTTTGCTCTTACTATCTTCTCTAGCTGCTATTGAATACCAGCTTCTCCAGGTATATGACTGCTTGTTAGAACACAGTGCTAAGGAGGCAAGAGTCAAGAGGCTAGCCTGGTGTCGGTCAGCTGGATATGTGGTGTTCCATATCCCCAGGCTGGCCCTTCTAGCCCTAGTCAAAGGGCACAGCCCCTGGCCCCACTAAGGAGGGGGGTCCAGTTGAGAAAGGGCAGGTGGGTCAGGATAACTCTATTACTATTATTAAAAAAGCATCTCAAAGCAGCAAGCCCTATTGGGTAAAGGTAGAGGAGGACAATAGGTATTGGTATTACATGATGGACAGGATTATAATTGTCTGCACAAGATTGGTCCCACATACATCATTAGAAACAAATGAATACCAATGAAGTATGAGGCAGTTTCATTTTCAAAATAAGGTTAAACTGCCTTGAGGGAAGTTTAGCACATATAGTAAATAAAACTCAGTATACAAAATATAGCCAGAAAGTATATTTTCTAAACTGCTTTTAAGCACAGAATTAATAGGTTAATAAAACAGGGAGGAGACCACCAAAGGTTGGTTTCCTATCTACAAGGCACCCAAATTACCTTGGTTTTTTTTTTAGCTTTCCCCATTGGATTGAAATTTTGTAGACACAGTGATTCTCCCATTTCAAGTTCTCTACTGTGAACCAGCAAGGCCTCCCATATACAATCATGTGCATCCCTTGGAGCCTCCCTTATCTTTCTTCTCTTAAAATGAGGTCATTCCAGAATGGCCACGCAGGAGATATTTTTTCCCCAAAATCCTTGACCCATGTGATCAAGGTCAAATCAACTCTAGACCAAAGAATTCAGTCTATTTGATTCCCAAGAGAACACTGGGAAATGCTACCTACAACAACACAGTTGGTATCTGAGAACCAGTCACTAGAATAGCACAGTCAATCCAAGACAATGTATTTTTCTTTCCTGTACAATTCCCATGATTGAATGGATGTCACTTAGTATTTCTCCTTAATAATTCATCTATTCTACTATCTCAGCATAAATAATTTTGAAAGAAAGCCACCTCTCCAACTAAAAAGAAATCATGACCTATTCTCTGCAACTATGATTATAGCATCAAGTTGGAGCCATTAGAAAGATAGTTAAAATAATTTGAGAGAAAATTATCTTTTCTAAGCAAATTGTGTGTCAACTACAGTAAATGAGCTAACCAAGGGAAAACTCAAACCTCCCACTTGTCACTTCTGTGGAAGTGTTTATGATTCAGTCTGTGGGAAGCTACTGTAGGGGTGTGCTAGAGAAAGCTTGAATCAGCTTGCCAGAGCTGATTGTTAAATTTTAAGTGGCAAAAGCTACAAATCAGGGCTTGATTTATTGTTGTTTTGATTGTCTAGATTTAAGAAAGTAACTGTGAAAATGTTTGTAATGTAAATTCACTTAAGTGTGTTATGGGCACATTTTTCGCCCCCGAGAAGCAGTTAAACATTTACCAGCGCAACACTTTGGAGAGGAGAACCTGTCCTCAATTACTGCCACACAGATGCTCAGCTTAATTTTACCTAGCCAGCAGCTCCTCACACGTTCTTCTCTTCTTAAAAAACTAAATAGTCTACTAAAGATTACCACGTTAATAAAGGTGCACCCTTAAGCTTCTCCAAAACAAAGCAATATGCAAAATTCAACAAACTCTTGTGGTACTTGGGGTTTCATTCTTTAAGGTACAATCTCAGACTGAGCTTTCCACTGTTCCACAGGGGCTGGAACAAAGTGGAAAAAAATCTGTTTGGGCTTGGGATGTAAAGCAACATCCAACTCATTTCATCATTTGAAAGCTTTAATTTATAAAGTGTGTATGTGGTTTTCTTTTTAAATGGACATGATCACCCCAAAGGCATTTGTAAACTTGGAGGTGGAAGGTATACAGTACTTCTAGAAGATGATAGAAATGGGGTAGACAGTGAAGTTCAAGAGGGCAAAGACCACTTTTATTTTGTTTTTTGTATGTCCTTTGCCTATTGCACAGAGCCTGGTATGTGGCAGGAGTTTCATGAAACCTTAGTTGAATTAAACTGAATTGAATCCCCAGAAACCATGGACTCTATGCAATACTCTATCATATAAAGTCAGCAAGGAAATCCACTTTGATTCAAATCAGCCAACCTGTATTCAATGCTTACTATTTTTTACATCACTGTGCTAGAGGATTTTGAAACAGCTTAAAGTCTACTGGCAAGTCTAACATATACACAGCTAAGAAAATACAAGGCAGAGGACAGAGGAGAGGTTGGGTCAAAATCTTCCAGGAAAATCTGAGAAGGAAGAAAATGCTTTCAGAAGGGTGGCAAGCAGGACCTGAGAAGGTTTCAAAAATCATTTCATGTAGCCAGGAGAGTTAACTTCGAGCAAGTCACTTCTATACATGGAAGGTACTGGACTAGATGACCCTTAGCTTGTATATCAATTCTCATAGTATACAGAAATAATCAACAGTAATGGGATGGCCTTCCAAGGGTGGCAGAAGGGGATCCTGGGTATTCCCTTCTCTTAGTATCCTCCTTAATACCTGCCTCTCCTCTGTGTTTTTTCAGTGAGCTCCCACTGAGGGTTTAGATGACAGTTATTGTAGACGACTGGTGAGCAAGCAGGTAAGAAAGATAAAAAAGTCAATGGACTGTGAAATTCATTCTTAATATCCCTGCAGTGGCCTGGCACACTCCTATCATTGAGATGTCTGGGACTATATCTTCTTTGTTTAATAGAGGAAAAGGTTGAAAAGGTTTCCCAAAAATAGTGTTTCAATTTTTCTAACATAAAGTTTGTACTGCCTAAGCTTAGGATAAATGGCTTCCATTTGGTAATTACATGGCCATTTATGATTACATCAACTATTTATTGTTATTCTCATTAAATGGGGGGTTTAATGGAGAAAATATAGCAGAACATTGCCATTGAATTGTCTTGCTGTTTTGTTCCATTATATTTATTTAATGTGCATGCAAAAGTGTATGTTGTACTTACTGAACAGCTAAGATATACATAATGTCAGAGTGGGTCTTATGCCAGTAGCAGAAAAAAGATATTTGCTTTCTCTGGGGATCTTCTATAGAAAAAAATGTAAGTGAGGGTGATCTTAGAATATAGTTGTAGCTATAAAAGAAGTCTGGAAAGTATAAATTAAATAAGTAATTTAGCAATAGCTAGTTGGTTGCCAGAACAAAATATATTTTAAATGCCCATACAGAGAAATTCTATGTATGAAACACAATAAGCTCCTAGGGTTTAAACCGTCCCCTAGTTATAAACCAGGATCTTTGGGGAAAATGCACTATTCAGATTCAGGCTGTACAAGGCAACTCTTTAGAGAATAAGGTATTTATGCTATCAAAAAACCCTATTTATTTCCCTGATGGCATGAAAAAAATCCAAGCAAGTTCAAAATATTCCAAACTTGAGATAAGAGAGAAGTAGGATCCCTGAAGGAGTTCTACTGGGTAAGCTCAAAGATAACTCTTGAAAAGAAGCTACAAATAGGTGTTGGAAATCTAGCCTACCTCAAAAAATAAACATTATAGATTAGAAATCATTGATTAATAGCATGGTATTGTTTAAATTAATGATAAAAAACAACAAAGATAATAAAACACATGATTATTGAAAGATGATGAAAAATATTTTAGAAAATTCAGCACTCATTTCTGTTAAAAAAAAAAAGTAAACTAAAATCATAGGCATGGAAGGGACCTTCTTTTATATGATCAAAAATCACAAACTAAAACCAAGAACCAGAATTGTTTGCAAGGAAAAATACTAGAAGTTTATTTAGTATAAATAGGAATGAAGCAACAACACTCATTTTCCCTGTCATGTCACATAGTTCTACATATGCTAGCTGTAGTAATAAGATTAGCAGGCAAAGGTATAAACTCTTAAGAGCCAGAACTCTATTTATAGATGACATGATGCAGTACTTAGAAAACCCTAGGAAATCAATGAAGAAACCAATAGAGGCAATTAATAGCTATAGTGATATAGCAAGATATAAAATAAACCCACAAAATCATTAGTATTTCCAAAGAGTACTAAGAAAAACCAGGATGAGACAGGAGAAATTACATTGCGAATAATAACAAGGGGTGGCTAGGTGGCGCAGTGAATAGAGCACTGGCCCTGGAGTCAGGAGGACCTGAGTTCAAATCCGACCTCAGACACTTGACACACTTCCTAGCTGTGTGACTTTGGGCTAGTCACTTAACCCCAATTGCCTTCCAAAAAGAAAAAAAAGAAAAAAGAAAAGAGAATAATAACAAAATGCATAAACTATCTGGGAGACACACATAATTTATATAAATACATATAAATACAATTACAAATAGAAATAAAGGGAGATTTAAATAAAAATATATTCATTGTTCATAGTCAGGCCATTCCAATATAATAAAATACTACCTAAATTAATATAAATATTGAGTAGCATGAGAGGCTATATGACAAAGTGACTTTGAGCAAGTCATTTAACCTCTTGGTGCTCTACGCAACTCTAAGATGACATTGTAGTAGGCACTGATATGAATTTGTATGGGTAGTTTCATCTTTTGAGAGTTACCTATACCAATTAAATTACAGGTCAAATACCTAGTCGATTTAGTACTATGCCAATCAGATTACTGAAGGGATTCTTTTTAGAAATAGACAAAATAACAACAAAAGAAGAACACAAGGTGTTGAATCTCAAGGAAAATAATGAGTAAGAGTGAAGTAAGAATGAAGCTGGGCATGGTAGCACACATATCCAATCCTTGCTACTGAGGAGGTAGATGCTGGTGGATTGCTTGAATTCAGGAATTCTGAGCTGCAATAAACTAAGCTGATTGAGTGTTTGCACTAAGTCTGAGACCAACACAGTGAGCCCTTGAAAGTGGGGTAGTAGGAGGGTGGTATGTGCATAAGGCTACCTAAAGAGGGGCAGAAACAGAGCAAGTCAAAGCTCCTATGCCAATCAATAGTGTGACTGGTCCTGCGAGCAGTCATTGTACTTCTAGCCTGAGTGATCTGGAGGAACCCGGTAAGGAATATGTTCATGGAATCATTAGACGAAAATTTTGCGCAACTATTGAAATTCAAGGGGACAAAATCTCAGCACTACTACTGACTCCACCTTAATAAACTCCAATGGCTCCTTTTGGGCAGCTAGGTGATACAGTGGATAGAATGCAGAGCCTGGAGCTCAGGAAGACCTAGCTGTGTGAAGTCACTTCACCCCGAGCAAGCCACTTCACCTTGTTTGCCTCAGTTTCCTCATATGAAAATGGAAATAGTGAACCACTCTAGGGTCTTTGCCAAGAAAATTCCAAATGGGGTCATGTAGAGTCATACAAGATTGAAAAACAAACAAACAAAAAACAACTGGCTTCTTATTACTATTGGAATCTAATAAAAATTCCTCTGATTATCATTTCAATCTCTTCATGATCTGGCCCCTTCATCTTTTTCTAGCCTTCTTACACTTTACTCTTCTCTGTACACTTTAGTATCCAGCCACACTGCTATTTCTTACCAAACAGAGGACTTTTTTACACTGGCTCTCCTCCTCCTATGCTCTCCTAACTCACTCCAAAGAGACCAAAGATAGCAGATAAGGACCTATATCTACAGAAACACCTCTGGTAGCACTTTCTGTTGAAGCAGAGAATTGTAAACAAAATTATGACCTATCATTTGAGGAGCAAATGAACAAATTATGGTATGAAAAGGTAACAGGCTATTATTGAGCCATATAAAGTGAATGGATTTCAGAGAACCTTGGGAAGACCTGTATGAACTGATGCAGAGTGAAGTGAGCAAAACAAGAAAAACAATTTACACAAGGACTATAACATTTTTTTAAAAAAGAAAACTACTTTGAAAGATAAATTTTTATCTATATAATTATCAACTATAACTCCAAAAGCCCAGTGCTGAAACATGCTACTAACCCCTGAGAGAAACATGATACACAGGATGTGCAGAATGGATCAGAATTTTTAGATATAACCAAGATGTGAATTTGTTTTATTTGTTATACTGGATTTTTTTTTAATTTTGGAAGAGGTTTAAGGAGAAAAGGGTCATTGATAATGATGCCAAAAAACAGAAAAGATAATAGAGAAGAGTATCATTGAAGCATTCTTTCAAAATGCACAAAAGACAAAAGAATGAATTTCAGAGAGAGAGAGAGATACAGATAATCAAGACAGCTTTGAAACTAACATGTTAAATTTACTATATACTTCTTAAAAACCAAGTTGTATGTGATAGAGATTTACAATTTCATATACAATCCACCTTTGCTGTTCTATGTATAAGAGTACATCCATGTTTGTTGGTACTTGTCAATAGTTCAGAATAACAAATATAAATGTGTATGTATATATATATATGTATGTGTGTCTATATATAATATACACATATACACATACACACACATATGCACACATACACATATATAGTCTGCTCATCTATTGTGAGATTGATAGAGTATTGAAACAATACAGTATCCAGTTCCAGACTGATTTGAAAAATTTTAGTTCTCTCTTCCTACAAAAAGAACTGGGAAGTTAGAATCTCCATCTCCTGGGAGCCTTTACAAAATCCATTAAAGATCAGGGGCTTGTACAGCTTCTTCACACATACCTCACAATTTTTTTCAACAACACAACAACAACAACAACAAAAAAAACTTAAGGAATTTGGAAAAAACACTATCGGCCTAAGTCTATCAATGTGGAAGGTAGTAACTGTTCACAGTATGGGGGTGAATTAGAGTAGTTTCTTGCATCAGTCTGCAGGGTGTTATTCAGGGCACTTAAGCAGCACTTTGTGTCTGAAACCAAGTGAGTTTTTGTTGACTAGAGCTTGCAATGTGAAAGTGCCACTATAGACATTAGCTCTGTAATTAGCCACTTACACTACTGATTTCTCCCTCTGCCATCTGTCACTGTGGAATATAGGCACTTTGCAAGAAAATTGTTGGGTATGTTTGTCTGAAGTGGGTCATGGAGCATTGAGAAACCCATCAGGATGCTCTCGATACTGTCTGACCAATCCACAAAGTAACAAGACATGAAATGCTCCATTATCCTAGTTTCAATGACATAGTATGTAAGTTTATCTCAAGAGTTCTGTCAACAGAATGTGCAGAAGTGCATATGGACTAGATTCCATAAAATTCTCATGATTCATTATACCTAATAATTTAGATAACTTAAACTCCCCTGTACCTTGTAGAATCTGTAACAGAGTGTGTGTGTGTGTGTGTGTGTGTGTGTGTGTGTGTGGTGGGGAGTTTTGTAACAAAACCAAACCTCTCCCCCTAAGTGATTTCTAATGCAGATACCAAAGCAAAGGCCTTTGATTTCTGTCTGTCTAGCCACTCAACAGCTTTGCTTCAGTGTCAACTCCAACCCACAGGATTAAGGTAAAATGGCAAACACCATGAGCCCATTTTATCCAACAATCCTGTCCCTCTCTCTGACCATGTTACCAAGGAGCAAATATGACTGTTGGAGTTTTGCTTCCTTTCATTTTTCCTGGCTATCCTTAATGCCTAGAATATGCTATCTCTTTTCATCCATCTATTTATTTCCTAGGCTTCCATTAAGAAGCAGCTCAAGGGCTGCCTTTTGCAGGGGTCTTTTCTCTGTCTCCCCAGCAGGTAGTGTTTCCCCTGGAGATGACCTCCCATCTAATCTGCAAATGTCTTGGATGTGAGGAAGATGAGGGGACTGAGGGGATTAGAATAGTAAGTGTTAGAAGGAATTGAGTGAACAACACAGACTCCATCTCGTGACTCAATTCTGGAGCTAGCTCAGTTCCCTTTCTATTCAGTTGTGGATCCAGTACAATTTCTGTCATGTGAGAATACTTCATTTCATTATGAGAACTGGAAGAAAACCCCATTTGAACCTAGCCCTTCGTGGCTGGAAAACTGGACCACTTCTTTCTGGGGCTTAGAAACCCTTAACCAAGGACCTAGTTTATGCTGAGCAGAAATAGAGTCAGATCCAAAGATTAATGCAAGGAATTTTCTCACAATTGTACATCACAAACAACCACATGTCTTATCTGAAAGCTGGCCTCATACTGATCAATAAGTGACTGTTTCCATGTTCCTTTGATTGTTTACAGACATTTGGAGGGAGTGCGACACTGGTTTTTCTGAATTCAGGGAACTACACCTGTTTGTTCTCCCCCTATAAACTTGGAAAGTCCCTAATCTTTCATCCAATTAAAAATTGGATTACCTAATATTGTATTAATTCCTTTTAATTAATTGGCTTTATTTGATTAATTGTTTTTGATGTATAAAAATCTGTTTCCTCTTGTATTCAGAGGCCAGGCCTAAATTGAGGAGGTCCGGTCCCACTTTGCTAGGCAATTGGCACGCATTGTTTAATATACTGAAATGCTTGGAAACTCAAACTTTTGTTTCCTCAGTCATTTCATCTTTAACCCATCATGTGAGTACCTAGTTGTATAGTCTCCCCCATTAGAATGTAAACACCTTAAGGGCAAGAATTGTTCTGTTTCTGTTTTGTTTGTATCCCAAGTGCTTAGGGTAGAGCCTGGCATAAATACTCACTGACTGCCTAACTAAAGAACCTAGCAGCCTTTACCTTAGCATCCTTCGGAGTGGGCCCCCTGTCCCCTGCATATGGTTATTTATTTCCACAGTTAACAAAAGGCATTCTGTTCTCACTGCTCCTGTATAGAACTCCCTAGGCTCCAGGGAAACTGATCAGCACATTATCCCCTGAAAACACACTGTCCATTCCCACCTCTTATTCCTTGGCATAGATTGAGTCCTCTTCTCCACCTCATAATGCACTCCTCCCATGCTTTCCATAGAAATAAATATTCCTCCTTTAAGAACAAGCTCATTTCCCTCCTCCAAGAACCTTTTAGCACTTAATTCCAAAGGTATTTCATCCTCTTCTCCAGTATAGTTCCTCACACACAGTAGGTGCTTAATGTTTGTTTGATTTGTATATTCAATTTGTTGACTTGGATGTACCATTTATTGTCTATAGCACTCATTTATCAGATACTGTCTTATATTATTAATCAATAATTAATTCTGTTTTCATCAAGGTTTGTGTTCTCTCCCACACTACATTGTAAAGTTCGTATACTTTCTTTATATTCCCACAGAGTTCCTTGTACAGAGCTTATGCTCAATAAGTATTGATTGAGTAGATGGGGGACTCAAAATTTAAATGGTTGCCACAGACCTTAATAACTGAGAAATGAAATAGTTATCCCCTGAATAACGAAAAAGTGAGTCTACACCATTTCATTGCTTTGCAGCTTTTTAAAAAATTATATCTTGACAATGGTTTTTCTGAGCCAAGAAAATTTCTTCTTATCTAATCTAGGGCTTAAGTCTCATCTATGGTGAATGACTCTTCTGAACTGAGCACTGTAAACCTTTCCAGCTCCATGAAGGAGGGTATATTATGGTCTCCACCATTCATCTTTGTCAGTAGTCCATGAGCAGCAATTCTTTTACAGCTAATATTAACCTATAACTTTTTTACATTAGAAAATACACAAGAATCTTAAAATAAAAATGTACCAAAGCAATGTCTAAACATTTTAAATGTACAAAATCCCTGAGAGACAAGAAACCAATGACAAATCAGAAAGAAGCCATCCAATTCAAAATCTAGATTTTTCATTTTGTAAAACATGTTCCCATTCAGCTGTCCATGACCTCCATCTTTAAACAGATCTGCAAAATTTAACTAGAAAATATGATCACCAACTTCTAGCATGAAGTGACAAGATTGAATATTTCTTCCAGCAACATTAACTGCTTTACAGGAAAAATCCCATTACAACTAACTCTAAGGACTGCCAAATTGTTTTGTACTGTCAAATTTTGTTCTGTGACATCTTGCTTAAAACTGAGGGGAGGAGGGTTCTGAATATTTTGTTATATTGAGTTTTTGCTGTAACAAGATTATGTACAAAGAGCTGAAGGAATTACGTCTCAAAAAAGACAATTTGAAAATTGTAGGAAGCTCTAAGGCAGTGGTTCTCAGCCTTCCTAATGCTGCAACCCTTTAATACTTGTATGTGGGCTTGTCTGCATGTGGGTGGACCCGCCTGGAGACAGAGGAGCAGTGTCTTGGTTCCTAAGACCATCGGAAATATGTGTTTTTCGATAGTCTTAGGCAACCCCTGAGAAAAGGGTCGTTCGACCCCCAAAGGAGTTGTGACCCACAGGTTGAGAACTGCTGCTCTAAGGCCTGCTGAGAAATTCTGTTCAATTTGTCCTCCTCTCCTTAAGAAAAAATAAAATAAAATTACTAGATGTGTTTTCTCAAATTGAATTTTAAAAGAGTACATTAAGTCCAGAGCACAATTCTTTTCTTCTCCCACTAAGTTTCATCAGGGTTTTCTGATAGAAGCATTAATGTATATGTACTCTAGCTAGAGAGTACCAGAAAACGATTACCACCCAACTGTTTTGCTGCAATTCCTACTGCAAATTCAACCGAATTCAACATGAAAACAAGGTGACAGTAGACTCTAGAGCAGAAGGTAGGTTATTTGTTCTCCTTCACAAAGACCTTCCTCAAAAAGTAGACTGTCTCCTTTTGAGAAGTTATAAATGCCACATTCAACAATAAAGAACCTCTGTCTAGTTGGTTGTACTAAATATGCCTTGATGCCAGGTACAATCTATGATCGAAAAGCAAAATCCGCTGTTTTTATGACTCATACTGTTCTGTAATAGCTCCCTGGGGCCTGGTTTGGAAGACATTTACTTAATGGTGCAAACAGCATGGCAACTGACAATGGAACAATACAGAAAGTCTCTGTCAGAAACCTAGACTGTCTCATAATATGACAAGTAGTAAACAAAAAAGGTGGGATCATGGCTGGGTGATTCAGTGCATTAGCCTTTCACCCTGTGAATTAATGCATCAGTCCAGCTTCTGGGGTATGCAAATTGGGCCATATGCTTAGCGTTTTAACAGCAAAGTGTTTGGCCACTAGAAAGAGTGACTTGGAATATTATGGAAATCATTTTAGTTCCAAATGAATTTCTCACTTAAAGTAGACAGAGAAGCTCTTGTGTATGTGTGCCACCCCTACTCTAAATTTTCTGTTTTATTGGAACTTTCTAGTTTTGATAACCTTCTTGGAGGCCATCCTTCTTGGGTAATAATCTGCACTATTACATATATAGTCACTCCCCCCAAACAAAAACTTCACTTATACAAGTCCCTCAAGAACAGACACACCTGGAAGGAGATATAGCCATCCGTGGACTCTTTTGTCCATTCATATAGTGACTGGCATGGGAAAATATATAATTCAATATCTCTTCCCCATCATTTCCTTTCTTCCCTCATAGAAGAATATGAAGCCTTCCCTCCTTACTTCTCTTCATCTTTCACAGTTCACAGTTCATTTAACTTCATCTCCAGCACTCTGACAATCTCATCCTCACATATCTTCTTGAACCCACCTCCTCCTTCCCCTTCTTTTCCAATGCTTACCACTTACGCCAAGGCAACTCCTTCCCCTTCTCTCTCTTCATTCCATTTGCAGTCATAAAAAACCTAATCATAGCTGCTAAGCATGAATAGTGCTAACCATAGACCTGCGTCGAATAAATCAATCAACAAGCATTTATTAGGTGCTAGGCATTGAGGAAGCAAAGAGCAAAACTTGTTCAAGGTCACACAGCTAGTCAGGGACAGAGCTGGAACTAGACTGGAGTCTTCTGACTCCCTATTCAATACTCTTTTTACCATATCAAATCATATATAAAAAAGAACAAGGACTATCAGCCTCAAAAGCTCTCAAAAGTATCTCAAAGTGCTCTTCAAAATTTCTACAAAAATCTCCCTCTACCTCATCTTTCCCTAATTATACCTACTTTTCATTGAGGGCAATTAAAAATATTCTCCTTGGGGTAAGGAGATCCATCTTGCCCTACCAGAAAGTCAGTGAGGTGATGGGGGAGGATATAGGAGAGAGCAGATTGGGGGAGGGGGTATACAGTGCAATCACTGTTTTGGGGTGGTGGGTAGGGGAAAGATGGGGAGAAAACTTGTAACTCAAAATCTTGTGGAAATGAATGATGTAAACTAAAAATAAACAAAAGTTAATCAGAAAAAAAGAAGATGTGGGCAGGGCTACTCTGGCAGGGAGGATTCCCACCTACCCTCAACTCACAAGATCACAATAGGAAGCAGTAACATACTAGTTGAGTGGCCTTGGCCCATACCAACATTTAACTCTCTTCCTTTTTAAATGACTCCCTGAGAATTAGTACCAATGGCACTGATTGATGGTGTCGATTTTTACCCAATTAAAAATATAAACAGAGAGGAATTTTCATTGGAAATAAAATTGCCTTAGAGGAGAATGGTGGACTTTAGAAATACACATTATAACTACAGAATAGTTTTCCTTTTTTGCTAGTAGTAAGTTAATCTGGGAAGTAAGAATCTAGGAAGAATGGGAAAGTTCTTAAAAGTTTAGAAAAAAATTTAGTTTCCTTTTTACATGACTGTCAATGGAAAGATTCTGACATCATTAACTTTGCTCTCTGTGTGTGATTATATCTGTAAATGTTATAAAATATGTTAAGATTAAATATATGAAAAACATATGACAAAAAATAAAAATAAGTAAAAATATTCTCCTTTGGGTTTATTTTTGGCTGGATTTATGATTTCTTCAGTGTAGGGAAATCCTACTATCAATACAGATAAGCATTTTTTTCCTGCAACTTACAGAATTGTCTGGGAGCAATGGGATGTTAAGTGAATCTCTAGCACTCACAAGGTCAGTATATGTCAGGGCTAGGACCTGAACCCTTGCCACCTAAACTTTCAGAGATGGCATGGTGTAATGGATAGAAAGCTAACCTCAATCATTTCTGTTTTAATTCCTAATATTACAACAATAGCATCTTCTACAATCTGTTGTTGCATATGTACAACATTACAGCTATGACAGGAGCTAAATACTGTGAGGTCATTTAGGAATTTATTCATCATGTATAACAATGTCTCTACGGAAAAATATGTCCCAAGTTCCAAATAACTAACTTAACAAACAACCTTTTGGAAAGCAACCCATTGATTAATTGAGGGATTTCTGTAAGTGAAAATCATAGGGAAGAATTTGAATCTGATTCTTGTAATCAGCAAATGCCACACATTATTTGTTAGCATTAACGTTTTAGCTTCTCTCAAATTTCACAAAACTCTTCCTTTTTCATTCTTCATTTTATGAAAAAAAATCAGGGAGGGAAATACTTCTACTTCTCCACAAAAGTCTTACTCCAAGAAAGGGAACATGATGAACACACTGAGAGTTTACACTACAAAAAAGAATGCTATTTTTCCCATTTAGCAAATGTTTGGGTCTATCTGGCTGTATCTGTGGTGTAGACAAAATATCTGGGGGATTGACTGACATTTTCAGCTTTCTTTTGGATGCTCTGGCATCATTTAGCTACTGCCTTGGTGGCGACCTTGAATTTAATAAGGAATGATGCTGTAAAGCAGAGTCTTTCAGTACGTTATTGAATGTGTTCACGCTTTGCTCATATTAAATCTCTGAAAAGGCAAGATAAATGATAACGTTTATGCAGAAGAAATCTTCCCAAGAGAGAAAAAAAATGACACTTGGCAACACAGACCAGACACAAACAGTGTCAGAATGATAAGGGTAGTATAGTACTGCCAACTTGCATAGGCTGGGAATTCCTACTACAGGCTAGTGTTTAAGCAGAAGATTGTGTCAGAAATAATATTTTAAATTTCCAAAATGCCATGTTATTCCCATTGCATCCAGGCAGGATTAATGGGTAGAGGCTCTTTTATAAACTTGCAGAATGAGAAGCCAATCTCATTGATTCAAAGTACTTGAACATTCTGATTCTTCCTTTCTAGCATTTCTAGGATATAAAAATTCACTTGCAGCAAGGCCTAGCAAGAATATACATCACGTAATCAATATTTACTAAGTGCCTACTATGTGCCAAGCACTATGCTTGGTGTAGGAGATGCCAAGACAAAAAATGGAACTTAACAGTTCTATCAGAAGAAATGAGATGTATCAATAAAAGTAAATAAAGAAATACACAAGCACTGAGCACAGCCAATAGAGAGGCAAAGATGGGAGATGAAGCATCACTGATGAGGATCAGCAAGAAGGCCAGTTTGACCCAATTCTAGAATAGGGGAAAGGGATGTTCTTTTACAATAAGACTAGAAAAATAAGTAGAGACCAGGTTGGGAAAGACTTTAGAAGCCAAAAGAGGCCTTTATATTTGATCCTGGAAGTAACCAGAAACCAATGGAGTTTATTGAGTAGGGAAGTAATATGGTCAGAACTACATTTAAGGAAAATCACTTTGGTAGGTATGCGGAAGATGAATTAGAGTGAGGAGAGATTTGAGAAAAACCAGTTACAGAAATACAATAATTCCTTGTGAGAAGGAAAAAAAGCACAAATTCAAGAGATGTTGGGCTGGTAAACACAAACAATACTTAGCAACTGATTAGATATATGGGGTGAGAGAAAGTGAGGGACCTAAGTTGAGAATGTGAGAGACTAGAAGAATGGCGGTGAAATATGGAAATTCAGAAGAAGAGATGGTAGGGGGAGAGAAGAAATATAATGACTTTAAAATATTTCTGGGAGTTTCAATTTGAAGTATGAAACAGATGGTTGGTGATAGAGAACTAGAACTCAGGAGAATAACTGGGAATGGATATATAGATCTGGAAGTCATCTACAGAGAGATGATAATTAAACCCATGAGATATTTTAAAGAGAAGAGAAGAGGGCCCGAGACAAAGTGCTGGGGTACATTCATAGTTGGGCAGTATGATATAGATGATGAGCCAGAAAAGGAACCTGAGGGGTATTCAGATGAGTAAAAAGAATACCAAGAGAAAGTAATATCAGAGAAGAGAGAGTACCCAGGAGGAAAAAATGGTCAATGGTATCAAATGCTACAAAGAGGTCAAGAAGGATGATGACTACGAACACACTATCAAATGTAGAAAACAGACCAAATGCTAAAAAGAAGCACAAAGGAAAATCTAGCAGTTTGTTACTACTTATGTGACCTCAGGCAATCATTTCACCTCTCTATGACTCATTTTCCTTACCAGGAGAATGAGGGGGTTAGACTAGAAGACTTGTAAGGTCCCCTTCAGTTATAAATCTATAAACCTGTGATCTAAATCTTATACTTGGAGCTGAGATTTTGGTCAGGGTAGTGGGTTAGGAGTCAGGAAGTTTGATTCTACTCTTATCTGCTTTAGGGTTTGGGGCAAATTCTATCCTCCCTAGCCTTAGCCTTCCCATCTACAAAACTGAGATACCAGTTCCCATATTACCCACCAAGGTCATGTAAGGCAATAGAAATGAAATCATGCTGAAAAATACAAAAACAAGGACCCACACATGCAGAAATGTTTATAGAAGCTCTTTTTATAGTGGCAAATAACTGGAAACTAAGGAACCTTCCTCAAATGGGGAATGGCTAAACAAATTACGGCATACACATGTAATGGAATATTATTGTGTTGTAACTGGATATTGTGCTGTAAGAAAATATGAAATGGACAATTTCAGAGAAACCTGAGAAGATTTATATGAACTGATGCAGGGTAAAGTTAGGAAAACCAGAAGAACAATTTATGTAATACCAACAATGACATAAAGATAAACAATTTTGAAAGACTCTGATCAATGTAACAACTAACTACAATTCCAGAGGACCAATGATGCCACTCACTGAGAGAGGTAATAGATTCAAGATACAAAACATTACATAGCTTTTCAGACATGACCAATATAATTGGTTATTCTTGATTATGTATAATTGTTATAAAGAGGTAGAGAGGCAGGATAGAAAGACAAAATAAATGCTTGCTAATCTTAAAAAGTTAAATCCATTTTTTAAAAGCCAGAAGAGGCAAAGAAAGATGAGCTGAGAGACTGGATGGTATTTTGTGATGTTGTGCTTGATATAAAAGAATAAGGAAAAGGAAAGAGAAAAAGGAATATACTAGGGAAGAAATGTGAAAGAAAAGGGAACAACTTACTTTTTTCATAATTGTGATACATCAGAAAATGAATTTACAAATATAGATAAAGAGATGGATTAAGAAGGCATGTCATAAACCTCACTCTTTTCTGAAATGAAGACAGAAGGTTGAAAACACATACACATGAGCAAGCTAGGTGGCACAGTGAATAGAGCATGGGCCCTGGAGTCAGGAGGACCTGAGTTCATATCTAGCCTCAGACACTTGATACACTTACTAGTTGTGTGACCTTGGGCAAGTCACTTAACCCCAATTGCCTTGCCTTCCCCCCTTCAAAAAAAAGGAAAAGATAAAAATAAAATGTCACAAAGACATTTTCAAGGCCTTTTTTTCTACCACTGGCTTTCCTTTAACACACTGACTACTTTTCATTAACTTGAAATTGCTATGCAAGAAGTTAAACCTAGAGGATGTATATAAAGTCATAGACTCACAAAATCACATCACTAAGTATATAAGCAAAGATCTTAAAGAAATGGTACAGCAGAAAGCAAAGGCACAGACATAATTTTCCATTTTAAGTGAATTTTCCATTTCTGTATCCAGTATAAACCACTGGCACAATTAGCCTTTAATTATATAAGGTCCCATTTTCTAATTATTTTTATTGTATCATTTATCACTTTGTCATATTAGTATATGTTGTTTTTGTTGTTTGTTCTTCATTTTCAAAGAGGACCAATGATATCACAGGGTGATGTCTTGATTTTTTAGTGAATTGGATTTCGATCTTTTTTTTTTTTGCTTTTTGGAGGGCAATTGGGGTTAAGTGACTTGCCCAAGGTCACATGGCTAGTTTTGTGTGTGTGTGTGTGTGTTAAGTGTCTGAGGTCAGATTTGAACTCAGGTCCTGCTGACTCCAGGGCCAGTGCTCTATTCACTGCGCCACCTAACCACCTCTAGTGAATTGGATTTCAGTGAGGCAGAGTTGCACAAAGTTGTCAGCCTCATTCTCTCTTACGGTCATCGAAGTACAGTTGTAAGACAAAAGTCAAGATAGTGGGCCAGGATGCAGTGGTTGCCCTTGGAGTCTTTGATGTCTGACCATGGAACATTGAAGGTACTATCAAACTTTTCTGATGTTAGTTTTATTAAATAGCTCTCTCCTCTCTTTTTATTTGGCATAAGGGATGGCTTGTTAGGTAGGAAAGAGAGAAGGAGGACATTCAGAAATAAAGGTGATGGAAAAACAAAAGCTATCTATACCTTTTCAAAAAGTCGATAAATACCATTATGATCACGGTGGCTTTTACATCTAGATACATTGTCTCTACATCTAGGTTTTAAGCTACCTATGGACAAGAAATATACTTTTTTACTCCAAGTCCACAACACTTTGTACTGTAACCAACCCCTATCAGTCCATTGTTTCCCGTTGAGTCCAAAAACATCTAGCACAGTGACTAGTAGAGAATGGGTACTCAAGACATGTTCAGAGAATGAAGCTGACAGAACTGAATTTAGTGTAAACAATGACAAAGGCAGTAATAGATTTGAACTCTGACCTTCCTTCTGAAAGAAGGCTTCCTCAGAAAGTAGTGGGCTCTCCATCACTATAAGTTCTAAGCAAAAGAACCCTAGTGCCAGCCCTATTCTCCCACAAATTTTTAAAGTAGATTAGAGCCTTATTAAAATGCTATTTGGGGATCCATACCAAGAAGCACATTTCAAGTAAAATAGCATTTTTACAAAGTTCTTCAGATATTTGTAGTAACAACATTATACTATTAGAAATAGAAGGCACCAGAATGGTCATATAGTCCAATCCCTTCATTGTACATATGAAGAAAATCCAGAGCAGAGAAGGGCCTCTGTGAGTAGGAGTAGAAGACAACAGACACACATTCTACCAGTTCTATGCTCCAGGGGCTCTAAGGCATTCTAAAGATAGCTGCAAATGCTCTAAAAATAGCAGCTGCTATTTCTAGAGCATAATAAAGTCTCCAAAGTGCTTTGGAGGTAATTATCTCATTTGGCCTTCACTACAGTCCTGTGAGATACTACTACAGGTATTAATTCTCTCCATTTTTTACAAATGAGGAAATGAAGCAACAAACTATTCCATAGTCACACAGCTGATAGGTACCACAGGTGGAATTCAAACCTTGATTCCTTCTGATTTTAGCACTCTTTAGACCAGTGGTTCTCAACCACCTGGAGACAGATAGAAGAGCAGTGTCTCGGTTCCTAAGACCATTGGAAATACGTGTTTTCCGATGGTCTTAGGTGATCCCTGTGACAGGGCCATTTGATCCCCAAAGGGGTTGCAACCCGCAGGTTGAGAACCACTGCTTTAGACTCTAGGGCTCTTCCCAACACAGAATGTCAGCTGTACATTTCCCCTAATGACAAAACAGGGATCACTATTTTTTTTTGTCAAACAGATGACTCGTAACCATCATAAGGTCTTCATGAGCCACTTATTCTTGGTAAAGCTTGGAAATGGAGCCTCTTGAGGCCAGGTTGACCCCAAATGGAATTTTTTAAAAGGCTGTATCTTTACAACATTTTCACATAGTTCTCAAATTGTTTATTGCTTTGTTTTTCATGGATTTTCAGACTGAAATAGCACAATATCATGAAACATACAAGTTATTGGCATGAATTTATTCAATCATTTTGCTGTTAATTCTCTTAAATTACTGGAGAATGCATTATTATTCTTCAGCATACTTTGGATCAAATGAAGGTAAGAGTCAAACATCTATTTTCCCTATGAAAACTTACCAACTAATGTCTAAAAACTGGTAGGGGATCAACTATTGAAAAATACCCTGTAACTTTAATATTTTTATAGAAAGCAAAATTTGTAACATTAAAGTGTTGACTTGCCGCTGGGAAGGTATTTTGCTTCTTGCCAAAAGGAAACAAATAACATTCTAAGGGTCTGAGGAGTCAACTTATTTTTAATCATAATTTTCCACTGCTCTGTTAACTCAAGTGTGTCTCCCTTCACCAGAATATAGTATGTTTAGATGACAAACATTCCTCAAGTCCATGTTTAAAAAGAAGCAAACCAAACTAACAATCAAGCTTGTGGTATGCAACATCCCCTTGAATAGAGGATAAAAATATAACTTTCTTCTAAAGGATCTAGTTTCATATGCAGATTTTATTCAGGGTTACATATGTTCAAAAACCTGCACAAATAAGAATTTCTCGCCTTTCTTATGCCTTCATTTAACTATTGACTGATTGCCTTTGGAGAATCCCAAAGGGACAATAAAGATACATATGTTAGGAGCAGGGCTTGGAATCAGAAAATATTAGAACTGGAAGATACCACAAAGGTTATATAATCTGATCCCTTCATTCTACACATGAAGAAAGTAAGATTCAGAGAGGGGAACTGACTTCCTAAGTCATAGTGCTAATACCTGGGGTGGAGGTACAGGTGATAGAAAGAGGGGAAATCTTAACAAAAGTTAGGTGTTCTCCCCTTCTCCCCATCCTGTTAGTGGGGATGATAGGGTCTTAACTACTGGAAAGACCACTGGAAGGCTACCATATATCAACCCTCAACTCAACCACCACAGTGAACTGATATAGTGACATCCTCTTAATATCAGTGCTAAATAGTTCTCCCTCCCTTTTTTAGCAACTTAGATAAATAAGGAGGAGAAGAAAAATCTCAAATCCCCAAACGTTAGACACTTTGGGGTTATATAACTGTTCCCATGAGACTTTTGTTTCTGAGTCATTTATTAATCCTTCTCTGCCAAAAGTCAACCAGCCTTCAGTAAGTGTCTGTTATGTGCCAGGCACTGTGTTAAATACTAGGGATACAAAGAAAGGCAAAAATAGTCTTGGTTCTCAGAAACAAAGCTACACTTCTTAGGCACTTTAACCATCTCCCCCTAATATTCTAAAGTCTTTTCGAAGGACAGCCACAGAACTGAAGTGGTTCAAGTTAATATAATCCCAAACATTCAGAATTGCAAACTACAAATGTGTGGTGGGGCTTCCCATTGCATAAGCATAAAATTATCAACAGTATAGCTGAAAGGATACAACTCTATTCCAGAAGACAAAGCTTTTTGGGGTGGGGTGGGGGATGTCAGTACACTTTAAATTTCCTTGTTACAAGAAAACAGACAGCCAGGGTTCTTTGTACCATTTTAATGGAGGCTTTGTGGCGGCTGCAACTCAGGGCCATCTTTAGGACATGGTTTGATTTGCAGGGCATGAAAAGATACCACCCCCATCCCTCTTTAAAAAATCTCCCTTACTAGCATTGTCACAGTCCCTGAAATGCCCATGCTTCTTCTTTAGCTTAAGGGAAAAGGCATCAAATTGGGAGTTAGGAGACATGGATTCCAGTTCATTTCACCCATTGTGTGACTTCAGAAAAGTCACTAACCTTCAATCTCCTCATCTGTCAAATAAAGAGGTTGGATGAGACAATCTCTAATTCTCAGCTCTGATAATTTCTGAGAGTGACACTAGGGAAATCTCCTTAAGGTCCCTGTAGAGCAGTGGTTCTTAACCTTCCTAATGCTGCAACCCTTTAATACTCGTATGTGGGCGTATCTGCATGTGGGCGGACCCACCTGGAGATGGATAGAGGAGCAGTGTGTCGGTTCCTAAGACCATCGGAAATATGTGTTTTCCGATGGTCTTAGGCGACCCCTGTTACCCCTGTGAAAGGGTCATTTGATCCCCAAAGGGGTTGCGACCCACAGGTTGAGAACCGCTGCTGTAGAATAATAACCACTTATGTTCAATTATTTTCTGATTAGGTGAATGACCCAAGACAAGTAAATTTAACCCTCTCAGCCTCAATTTCCTCATCTGTAAGATGGGGCATTAATAAGTACCTACCCAACAGGGTTATTGTGAGGACAAAACGAGATAATACACATAAAGCATTTTGCAAACCTTAAAGTTTTACATGTATATGAGTGTGTGTGTATTAGCTATTTTTCTTTTTGTGTTGTTGTTGCTGTTATCTAGTAGGACCCTTAAAGGAAAGGAATAGAAACTGATTAAATTTCCATTATGTGTGTGTGTGTTGTTGTTGTTGTTGTCATATGAGGAGGCAACAAAGGAAAGAGAAGGGTTTGGAAAGACTCCTATCTTGAAGTACTGTCTACAAGGGTAACTGAAGGAGGGTAAGACCTGGATGTTAGGGTCCTGAGCATATAAGGAGAAGAGAAGTGATGAAAGGAGGGTGTGAGAACTAGGCCTAAACCACCTACTTTGCCATTTCATTCAGAGCCCTTGCAGAGCTATGAAAGACAGAAGACACCAGGCTTAAAGTGTGCTCATACTTTAATGTGGTTTGCAGAATTTTACGGGTATGTGACTGCATAGACTACATGTCCTTAGAGCATCTGAGAGAGTGAAACTGAACTCCAGGGTAAATTTAGATCATGCCCTATGGTTGAGCAAAAATAACTGGTGAGCAGGATATTTCCTGGCAGTTAATAACAGGATACAAGAATGCAGGTCCTTGCCCCAGCTGGTCATTAGCTGTCAGGAAACAGCTTATCTGGTCAGCTTTATTACTCTTTTTAAAATGAGAAAATAGGAAATAAAAAAAAGATATAGTTGTGATCTTGTCAAACTGTTTCTCTTAATCATCACAGAATATTTGCACCTGATACAAGCACCATCCTAGCAAAGAAACAAGTGTACTGCCTTTCTTTAACTTGGAATTTTTAATCAAGCAGGTGGCTATTTAGGCTCTATTTACACCAGGCAAAGCCAAATGGAGAGTTGAGGCAATTTTCCAAATAATTTATGAAAAAAAAGCCCAACCACCTGTCATTTGAATTGCTCCCATTGGTCTATGTCTATGCAGTCTCTATTCACTGGATAACTGCCCAAGCTTTGGCTTTTGCCTCAAGATATAACCTCAGTGGTTAAACTCAGGAGTTCAAGAACGTAGTTTCTGTACTTATTCTTTTTCTTTGTAACACTGTTAGGGCTTAATGGTGAAACTAGCAACTTGTGTTATATGTTCCATTCACCTCTGGGAAAGATGGAAGACAAATGTGCATCTCCTGATTTTCCTGTGGAAGTGTCATACTTTAAAAAAAAAAAGGCAAACAACCTAATAATTTCCAGATGAAAGAAGCACTGCAATATAATGACCACAATTCTTATCAGGTAGTCAAGAGACCAAAGTTCTAGGCCTGGCCTTCTGGGGAGCCTCAGGTAAAGAGCTCTGGCTGTCTGAATCTCCATTTTAATTCAGGTCACCAGATAGATACGCATTGTGCATCACTAAGTGGAAAAGGCAATGAATTGGACCTTAGAGGTTTTCTCATCCAACCTCACACCCACTGTAGGAATTCGTTCTGTGGCATCTTTGACAGATGCTCATCAAACCTCTGCTTGAAGGGAGCAGGGCTTCTTACCCCTTTCTGTATCATGGACCCCTCTGGAAGTCTGGTGAAGCCTGTGGACTCCTCTGAATCATGTTTTTAAATGAAAGTAAAATATAAGGATTACAAAGGAACCCAATTATATTAAAATATAGATATCACAATATTAAAACAAATCATGAACCCCAGGTTAAGAACCCTTCAACGAGTGATTGGGAACATACTACCTATTGAAGAAGCTATATAGGATGGTTCTAGTTGACAGCATTTTATGCACCAAACCAAAATAAACTGCATCATGTTATGTTACTATTTATTGTTTTAAGTTTTTCTTTCAATATATGATTGTGGGTCTTTTGTGTGTTAAGCATTTCTTTGGTGTGGAGGAAATAAATATCTGTCCTATACCTGATCTAGAGTTGTACACCAAGTATCTTTCTACTCTCTACTTTTAAGAGACCTTATACATCAGCTAAAACCTCGATTTTAAATAATTCTTCCCCAGGGCTCAGGGTTGAAGGTATAAAGAGAACCAGGAAAAGAACTGAAAGGGATCCCTGAGTGGAGAAGGAACGAGGACAGTGCCCCAGTCTTCTGGGCCCAGTAATGGTTGACTGTTGTTACTCTACTTGAGATAACCTTCCCTCTGTATAGAATCATTTCTATTCAGCAAAACAAAAGGAACTACTGTAATGATCTCACAGAAATAAAGTACCTAAGAAGGTTCATAAGGAAATAATTTGCATTTAACTAATACTTAAATTGATTTCTCAAGAAGAAGGAGATATAATAACCATAGAGGGGGAAAGCAGACAAATGTTGATTAATGTCAGGCTTTAGGATTGTGAAATTACCTCCTGAACTAGATATGATATAGTAGAACAATGAATTTATTCTTCATCTATTTTTTTTCCTCTGCAATTGAATGGCGATAAAAACATGGCAGTCCTTGCCCCCAAACCTGTAATCCTATTCTACTTTCCAACATTAACTTGTATTTCATAAACTTAGCCAAAACAATTAATGGTTATTAATACTGTGCCGAAACAAGTCTATTTTGCATCACACTGAGAATTTTGCTTTCTAATACGTTATAGACATCCTATTGTAATATTGTAATCATCTTTCCTTACATAGAACTTTTCAAAGCTCTTACATGTACATTATCCTATTTGATACTAGCTAACATTTTGTGACATAGGTAGAAGAAGTATTGTTGTCTCCAATTTTTCCAAATAAGGAAACAGAAATTAAGGGTCTTTCCCAAGGTCACATAGTAAGTGGTAGAGAGGTGACTAAAACCTGTATCTTCTGACAGCTGGTTCAATGTACTTTCCAACATTCTTCTGCCTACTATGAATAAAAAAAGTTAAAGACTAAAACAAAGTTTTAAAAAACATAAAAAGCTGCAGAAGCAAGAGTATTATCAAGAATATTGTCACTTCTAAAACTATTCTAGTCCACAAAAAAAAATGACCCATGAATGAATGGCAAAGAGCATGTGTAATTCTCATAGTAACTAATTTTGCCAACCACCACACATTTTCACACTCTGTTTCTCTTCTAAGAGGATTTAACAGAGAGTGAGTTATGACTTGTCTCTTAATTATTCCACTCTGGAAACCCAGTAGTTGGGTGTCAGTAGGCTTGCACACACACTGCTGATTTTAACATGACTTTTCACATTGAGCAGAAATACAAATAGCTTTTTGCTGGGATAAGAGGATTTGTTAGTTAGTTTTGGTTACAGTTCTGCAGTACAACTGGACTGACTTGGAATATTAGAGCAGCTTTTGGCTAAGTGCTTAGAAGAGAACAAATACTTTGGGAAGGGGGAGTAGTGTCTAATTAGGACCAAAAGGAAACATGGCCACTGGAGGCCAACATGATAGATCCAAGGGTTCAAGGATGGGTGGTTTGGACCTTTCTAATTTATGCAGATACAACCCTTTATTGTAGAGAGAAACTTGTGGGCTGCTGTCATTGCTCTTAGCATTAGATTTCAAAAGATGGCTTCCTTCATACATATTTTGAGGGCTAAGTAAATGGATAGATGGGTAAATGGATAAAAGATTAATTCCACATAGAAAATTGGCACTTATTCTTTAATGCAAATTTAGCTACAGGATATACTCTGATTTCTCAAGCATAACTAAAAGATGGTCAGCCCTCTGTCAGCAATCACTTTTTTTGGTGCAGCCATCAACCTGGGGCTAAGAACAGAGGAGTGAACTGGCAGCAGAGACTAATACAGTATTCAACTATCAGGTTTCATCAGAGTTTTGTTTGTCAGCAATTCAAACACACTTGACCTAATGTTTACTCATAGCAAAAAGTCACTAGGAAGTAAATGACATTTCCTCAAACTGTGAGGAACTTCACAGTATTTTATTTTATTTTCCAAAGCACAGCTCTGATTATGTCCCTCTCCTGCAAAAGTGTTCAGTGACTTCCCAGGGCTTATCAAATAAGATGCAAACTCCTAAACTTGAGATTGGTAATAAAGGAGACGACCTTAATAGATAGCAAAGTGCAAACTAGCTGGCCCAGTGGACAGGGTGATGGGCCTGGAGTTGGGAAATCAGAGTTCAAATTTGGCCTCAGACACTAACTATGTGACCCTGAGCAAGCCACTGAACCCTCTATCTGCCTCAATTTCCTCATCAGCAAAATGGGGATAATAATAGCACCTATTTACCAGATTGTTGTGAAGATCAAATGAGATATTGGTAAAAAGCATTTAGCACAGTGCCTGACACATAGTAGGCATTATATAAAGTACTTTTTAAAAAGCAAAGCACTCTACATGCTCTCAAGGACAGAGAATTTGGCTGTTGGAAGTAGATATAAAGGAGAGTAGAGGGTTGATGAAATTAAGTAGGGATTATCATAGAAAGAAACACTACAGTAAAGGGATGCATTTGCAAGTTTGCCAATACCTAGTCTAATTCAAGAAGGTCTTGTGTATGTGTGTGGTAGAAGGAAGGAAGAGTTTCGACTTTAAACAAAACAGGATTTACTTCAAGTGATATTTTACATTTGTTAGTGTGGGAGATTGAAGGGCAAGATGAGTGGGTAAATGGAGGGAAGAACAATAATCATCAAAATTATTGGATACAATTTTTAAAAATGGAAAAGCAGATCAATGGAAGAGACTATAGGAAGAAGAATCACAAACAATCCAACTTGATAATGAAGTGTTTTGATTACTGGGAGAGGAAGTCTTTATCCAATTGGAAAGCAATCTGGCAGAAACTAGGTTTAGACTAATATGTTATCCTGTCTACCACAATAAGCTCAAAGCTGATATACAACCTGAAAAATAAAGGTCACACATTAAAAATAGAAGAGAACCAGATAAAATACCTTTTACAACTATGACTAGGGGTAGAGTTCTTGAGCAAAAAGGGGAGAGAAGCAAAATAAAAGATGAAACATTTTTTTATTAGAATAAAGTATGAAACGGTGGAATACAAACTCTATCTGAAATCACAGAACCTTGGCTTAAACTCTACTTTTGTTATTTACTGCCTGTGTGATAATGGACAAGTCAGTTAACCACTTTGTACCTCAGTTTCCTCATCTGTAAAATCAGTATGTCATATCAGATGGCTTCCTGCACTAAATCTATGATTCTGTGAGCTTATGAAAAGTTCTTCACTTACAAAATCAACGCCAATAGGATAAGCAATGAAGTTATTAACTGTGGGGGGTGGGGGAAGGGAAACATCTTTTTTTGCATCAAACAGCATAATAAAGGGCCTGAGATTCAGGATCTAGAAGCTGACACACACGTATAAGACCAAAAGCTGTTTCTTAATGGATTAGTAGTCAAATGATACAAATAAACAGGTCTCACAACAAGAAAGCTGGAGCCATTAATTAGTTCAACTATTCTGGAAAGCTCTTTGGAATCATGCTAAAAAGGGTCTGAAATGCCAATACCCTTTGCCACAGAGATCCCACTTCAGGGCTTATAACCGAAGAAGGTCAAAGACAAAGAGAATTGCCCTATAGTCATCAAAATATTAATAATAACACTTTTCGTAGTAGCAAAGAATTGGAAACAAAGTAGATGCCCACTGATTGGAGAATGGTTAAAGGAGGTGTGATACATAAAGACAAAAGAATATTATTGTGCTATAAGGAACAATATAAAGAATTCAGAGAAGCATGGGAAGATTCATATGAACTGCTGCAAAGTGAACTAAGCAGAACTAGAAACCAATATATATATAAATATATATATACATATATATCCAATTGGAAAGCAATCTGGCAGAAACTAGGTTTAGACTAATATGTTATCCTGTCTACCACAACAAGCTCAAAGCTGATATACAACCTGAAAAATAAAGGTCACACATTAAAAATAGAAGAGAACCAGATAAAATACCTTTTACAACTATGACTAGGGGTGGAGTTCTTGAGCAAAAAGGGGAGAGAAGCAAAATAAAAGATGAAACATTTTTTATTACAATAAAGTATGAAACGGTGGAATACAAACTCTATCTGAAATCATATATATATATATATCATATATATATATATATATATATATATATATATATACTGAACACTTTGTAATTACAATGACCAGGCTTGAACTCAAAGAAGCAATGAAAACATGTATCTCTTTCCCCTTTGGAAGAGGTATGAGGCTATTTTTGTAAGACTTTGTTGATGTGTTGGTACTTTTTCCAAATTCTATTTTTTTCCCCTATCTTTTAAAACCTTCATTAAAAGGGATTCCTATATGAGCAAAGAGGAGGAGTGTATTCAGAAAGCATAGCAATTTAAAAAAATATAGCTGTCTTTGGTTTTTATAAGAAGAAGAAAGAAAAACTGCTAAGTACTTCACATCACTTAATAAAATACCACATTCCTAACTTGAGTTTTAGACCTGAAATACACAGAACAACAACAGATACTTAGTTTATGGCGGGGGGGGGACCTAGAGCAGGCTTTCCATTTTGTTACCAGTCTGATCAACTCCTGACATCGCAGGAGAGAAATAGCTATAACTTGGAAGAAAGAGTATCTAAGCCAGTTTTGGAGAGAATAGTTAAGGCTACGTAGAGATCGCTGCCAGATCTTACGCCAAACTAAACCCTCTAGGAGTCTTCTGCTAACACATGGAACCCCTGATTGGGCTTTTCATTAGTAAAATGTATATCAGAACTTTTCTCTCCCTTCATTTCGGCACAGTCCAGGGCCCTGCAGGCAGATTATTTGCCCTTCATTTTCAGAGCACTCTCTCTTTACTGTCACCTCATTTTTGGCACCAGTTCTCTTTCTTTCAAATGCAGCTAAGCCTAATCTTCTATATGATTCTCTCCTGATTCTCAGATCAGGGTTATTAGCACCAGCCTCACCAAACTAAGTACTTTGAATATAATTGCATTTGTTAGTTTTGTGTTTATGCTGTTTATGTTTTTATACATACTTCTTGTCTCTCCTATTAGAATCCAAGTTTGCTGCAAGAAAGGATTATTTGTCTTTGTACTTGTGTGGAGCACATAGTAGGCACTTAATTAAGACTTGCTGACTGATTAATTGAGCACAACCATGCACACTTTCCATGCTCAGGTTGCCTTCTAAGACCTTCTACTCAGAGAGAATGGAAGTCTGAGCAAGGATTTGGGGGCTCTCAAACCAAGTCAACAATGTGATATGTAAACCAAAATGCTAATTTAACATTAAGCTCCAGTAGAAGAGGCGCAGTGTGCATAATTAGGGCAGCACTAATCCCAATGTCCTCTCCTCTTGTCAGACCTCATCTGGAATACTCTGTTCAGTTCTAGGTACTACATCATAATAAGGGCATTGATAAACTGCAGAGCATCCATGAGTCTGACCAAGACAATGAGTGACTTGGAGATCATGCCATATAAGAATAAACTGAAGGAATTGTCAATGTTTAACCTGAAGAAGAGAAGATTCAGGGGTAACAAGATAGTTGTCTTCAAGTATCCAATGGATTCTTATATGGAAAAAAAGCAATTAAACTCATTTTGCTTGACCCTGAATGGCAGAAGTTAGAGTAATGGGTAGAAGTTACAGAGAGGCAAATTTAGGAAAAATATTCAAGCAATGAAAGCTATTTAAAACTGGAATGAGTGACTACAGTAGAAAGTAGATTCTCCTTCAGTCAAAATCTTGAAACCTTCAGTACACACTGGATAACCATTTATTAGGGATGCATCCACTCCTCTATGAGTTTTTGTGACACTCCTGTCCTATTTGTCTCTCCACTCATTTTCAGTCTGCTTTGCTGGTTCATCAGCCATATCATGCACCCTAAATGTGAATGTGCCTCAAGGCTCTGTCCTGGGTCCTGTTCTTTTCTCTTCTTATTCTCTCACTTTGTTACCTCATAAGCTCCCATGTGTTTAATTATTATCTCTATATAGATGAATCCTAGTTCTATACATCTAGATCTGGTCCTGTGCTCCAGTATCATATTTCCAGTGCTTACTAGGTATTTCAAAGTAGTTGTCCTAAAGGCATATCAAACTCAATGTGTTCCAAACTGAACTCATTACCTTTCCCTCTTCCCAGCCTTATCACACATCCCACATCTGAGAGTCCAGTAAAACTGGCCTTCTTGCTATTCCTCACACATGAGGCTCAATCTTTTGTTGTTGTTTTTCCTTTGCACTGGCTGTCTCCCATGACTGGAACATCAGCACTGCATCTCCACCTCTCAGAATGCCTTGTTCCCATCTTTCACATGATGCCTTCCTGGGTCCTCACTTCCATTCCTCAAGCCCTAGGTTTTATTGCCCTTCTCCTCCTTGTTTATCTTGTATTCATTTAGCCTAGGCTTATGTACACGTTGTTTCTCCTGAGAGCATGTATGTTCCTTGAAGGCAGGGACCATTTCACTCTTTCTTTGTATGCTGAGCACCTAGCACAGTGTGCCTAGCATGTACTAGAGACCCCTAATAAATGCTTGGTCACTGATTGATTGATACAGAAGAAACTCTTATTCAGGTATGGATTGGACCAGATGAACTCTGATGTTGCTTCCTCATCATAGATCCTGTGATTCCAAGGAGGAAAGGCAAGTCCAGGTCCCTGCGGACCACTGCTGTTAGAGGTCACCACTTTCAACTCTGAATCAACATCAAGTCAGTCTGTATGATATAACCAATTAAAACCATCAGTTCTGGCCTGAAGCAGATCAAGAGCTTAATTAACCAGTGACTTTGGTACAAAGAGTCAAAACAAACATTATTTTACCACTAGACTTTTATTGTAATAATAACATTCCATTCCTGTGCCTCAGAACTGGCTCTGACATCTAGTGGACAAAGATCTGACAGATCCCACCAAGCTAAAAGAAGAATGAGCCTGGCCCAGCTAAATGCACCCACATAATGAATTTTTGGAGCCAAAGCAACTCACAGGTAACATATCTTACTAAGGCATAGATGGATTACAGTCTGTATCAGTGTACCTATATCTATGAAATTACAGATCTTTGAAGTATTGAATAACCATAGCCTCACCTTCCTACAATATTAATAAGCCACATTTATATACTAATCTAAGGCTTACAAAGGCAGTACAAATGTTATACTCATTTAATGTACTCCACCAGCAAAAATTTCCTGATGAAAGAAATTATGTAATATAGCATCTATATTATAGCATCAAATGAATTTTGAAAAACAAAAAAACATTTACTAAATGATATCAAATAGCCCCATTTATCTAGTCATTGTAATATTGATTAGTAAAAGCAAAGGAATCTCTTGTGCCCTCCCCTCCTGGAAGTCACAGGGTTACTCCCAAGTTGGAATGAATTTGCAGGATCTAGAGTCGCTGATGAGGGAAGTAGAAGGTTCAAAGCTAAATGATGGCTTTCCTACTTTTTAATGAATATATGATGCCAGACTCAGCTGGAAAGCTAACTGTAAGGGGTTTTATGACTTAGGGGCATCAACTAAGGTAACTCCCAATGCTTACCCAATTGAAATAGGCCTCTTTGGCTATGTATCATGTTCTGCACCCCACCAAATACAGTGCTTACACTAAAATCTTTAATGAATGGTAAAAGTGAATAAGTGACAGGAGAAAAGAGTGGACTCACCAGGCAGCCTTAAGAGAATCATCAGAAGTGTTAACAGTTTAACACTCCAAAATTAGGTAAGAGAAAGAGGCCAATGACCAACTGAATGAAAAATCTCATATTATGCTAGTTTCTTTCTTTATGAGAGCCTCCACTGAAATCTGAATCACAAGGCATTCATTCAAACTATGTGGAGTCCCTTTTAGAAAGGAGAGTCATTCACTAAGGGCCAGGGCTGAGGTTATTGGAGTAAGGTGGGGGTAGCCTTCCTATGTGGACAAGAAATGTAATCTACTAGAAATTCCACATCTTGAAATTCATTCTTTAGGTCCTTAAGGTTTCATTCTGAGCCTCCATTGAAAAGCAAATGCTTCCAGGGCAGATAATAACTCAAGCCATTAACCAACATTGACACCTCAAAAGCGATTACCTTATCCCCTATCTTTCCAATAATTAGAGCTTACAGAAGGCAAAGCTCTATGAAGATGGGACCTAAGCGGGCTGTTAAAGTCAGCAAACTTTTATTAAGCATCTACTGTATGCCAAGCACTGAGCTAAGCTCTGGGGATACCAGAAATAGTCCAAAACAGTTCCTGACTTCAAGAGGATCACAAAATAACAAATCCAAACAACCAGGAGGTAACAACCCCTGGTAAATGTTTAACAACAAGCTCTGGGGGGGAGGGGGAGGGAATGTACAAATGACACACTTTTAAGTTTAATCTGCATTATTAACATTTTCTCCATCGCATCACTTTCTTAAATCGTAAATCAGCAAAACAATAAATCAAGCTCTGATTTGCTAATTTTGATGCTGTAAATGGTTACACTGAAAATTTAACAATCAGCTCTGACCATTTAGTTTAAGTTGGTTCTAGCACAGCCCTGTAACAACTATGTATAAACAAATACAGGATACTTTGCAGCTAATCAGCATATAGAAGACACTAGCATTAAGAGAGATAAGAAAGAACTTACAGAAGATGAAATTTTATCTGAGGTTTAAAGGAAACTAGGGAAGCAGCAAAGACGAAGAGGGCATAGGGAACAACCCTTGAAAATGCACAGTAGGGAGAGAGTGTTGTGTTCAAAAACAGTAGAGGCCAGTGTCACTGGATTGCAACATACGTTGAGGGGTATAAGAAGACTGAAAAGAATAGGAGGGTGCCAGATTGTGAAGCAATTTCAATGCCAAACTGAGAATTTTATACTTGATCCTGGAGGTGATAGGAAGCCACTGAAGTTTATTGAATAAGGGAGTGGTATGGTCAGATCTGCACTTTAGGAAGTAGTTTGAGAGCTGAATGGAGGATGGACTGTAGTAAGGACAGACTAAAAGCAGTGAGACCAAACAGTAGGCTACTGTACCAGTCAAAGTGTGAGGGCCTACACCAAAGTGGTAGCAGTGTCAGAGAGAATGGTGCATATACTACAGATGTTTCACAGATGAAACTGACCGACCTCCAAAATCGAATGGATATAGGAAAGAGTGGAGGGAAGAGCAAGTGAGGAGTTGAAGAAACTACTAAGTTGTGATGGTGGTGTCCTAAACACTAACAGGAAACTCTACAAGAACAGAGCGTTTGGAGGAGGAGGGAAGATAATGAGTGCAGTTTTTGACATGTTGAGTTCAAGATGTCTACAAGACGTCCATTGGGAAGTTGAAGATGCAAGAGTAGAGGTCAGGAGAGAGGTTAGAGCTGGATAAGTAGATCTGAGAATACCCTGCAGTGAAATAATAACTGAATACATGGGAGCTTATGATATCATCAAGTTTAATGGCATAGAGGGAGAAGAGAAGAGGACTCAGGACAGAGCTTTGGGGGACAGCCCTGGTTAGTGGGCATGGGCTTGAATGAAGAACTAGCAAGAGAGACTGAGAAGGAGCAATCAGAATGGTAAGAAGAGAATTAAGACATATAGTGTCATGAAAATCTAGAGAGAAGAGAGTGTCAAGGAGAAGGTGATCAACAGTGTCAAAAGCTACAGAGAGATCAAGAAGGATGAGGACTGAAAAAGGGCCATAAGATTTGACAATTAAGAAATCATTCATAACTTTGGAGAGAACAGTTTCAGTTGAAAGATGAAATTAGAAATTGGACTACAGGGAGTTATGAAGAGAGGAAGAAGAAAGGAAGTGGAGGCATCAATCATAGATGGACTTCTCAAGGAGTTTAGTCATGAAAGGGAAGAGAGAAATAGGATAATAGCTAGCAGGAATGGACAGATCAAGGGAGGCTTTCTGAGAACTGTGGGGATGGGGTGGGGATATGAATTCATTTGTAGGCAGCAGAGAAGCAGCCAGTAGATAGGACATGATTGAAGATTAGAGAGTAGGGATGGTAGAGGGGACAATCTGCTGGAGAAGATGGGATTTGAATAGGATCACTTGTGCATGCGAAGGGATTAATCTTTGCAAGGGGAAAGATGACCTCTTTATGTGAAAATGGGGGTGAAAGATAAGATAGTGGGGGAAGGCTTCTGGGTGATATAAGATAAGGAAAAGGGAATAAAAGGGAGTTTTTGAAGAATGTCCTCATTTTTCTTCAGTGAAATATGAGGAAAAGTACTCAACAGATATAATGGAGGGAACCTTGGGAAGTTTGAGAAGGGATGAGAAGATTAAGGATGCCATGAGAGGAAGAGGGTTTGATGGGAAGGCAAATATCAACTTTAACTTTGCAATTTTGCCCAGGGCTCATGTTTATTGGTAGGAAATGCTCATCAAACCAACAGGTTTCTATGCTTACATAAATACCTTGCTCCAAAAGTTTAAAACAGGTAGACAGAGATGCTGGCACAGTCATACAAAGAAGTTATCTCCTGGTCTATATAACAATATAACATAACAAAGTTGACCACAACCCAGCTTTCTATAAAGTGAATCCCATTTTGATATCGACTTCCACAATAAAATTATTATGTATGTGCTCCTATACTCCAAAAGAAATAAAAATGTGCAATATGGTTAAGGCAGTGGCAATACCAGCTGTCCTGAGCCTGCACTAATTCCAGATACACACTGTAGAAAAGCCTGTATTCACACTTCCTACCTAAAGCAAACTCCTGATGACATTCTTTGGCTGGAATATTCCCAAGTTCCTTTGTTTTTCCTATGCTTGCTATAGTCCTATCAATTTATTTTTCCTTTGCAGGACTTTCCCAACTCTCCATTCTCCCCAGATCTCAAAGGAAACAAAGCACATTCTTGCCTTCGGCTTTTCAGGTTTCCTCTGAAAAGAAGCCCGGGTTATACAGAGACATGATGGAATCTGGCTCAAGCTCATCGATGTTTAACTTCTGAAATTGGAGGTCATGTTTCTAAGTCTTTACTCAGCCATTTTTACTCAAGAATAAAGCCCACAGAGCACTTTGCTGGCATGTGTTCCATCCAAAGTGTATCACCCTGAATCCCCTCTAGGTGGGAAGTGTGAAATGGGCTTTCTCAACTGCGTGCAGTTGGCGTGAAGCCCCAGATAGTAAAAGCTCAGACAGTAATAAACACAGCAGCAGCTGCCACCACAAGCCCAGGAAGGTTTGTTGCTCAACATGTCTTGGACAGGTTCTATTTATAACACCTGCTCCCTGATGCCTAAGGGGAAATGAAGGCAGTTCAACAGTGATGGCAAGCAACACTGCAAAGGCCACACACAAATACCAAACCCAAATTTTCTTTTTTTTTTTTTTCATTGCTTATGCTGTTTATAAGTCAATGTAGAGGGTAAGCAGACTGTTAGTACAGAAGTAGTACATCTCAATGTAAGACTTTAAGTGCATTTAGATTGTACCTCAGAAGAGCCCAAAAGAAAAAATATCCCAGATGAACCTCTAAAATGCAATCTCTGTATACCATGAGACCAGATAGAGCAGATTCAAACATGAAGAATGATCCTTAACGTCACTGATTTGTGCCCTAGACCAGATAAGTCTGGCAGCATCTGAACATATCTCTTCTAGCATATTTGATTCAGCTCACCTGTTAGCAACCAATAAGCATTAAGAGCACAAAAATTACTTATGGCAAAATAGAAATGAATGGCA